>CM060699.1:97713199-98203199 GCA_030686995.1 Artemisia argyi | reverse complement strand
ATCGGCAAGCCTTGCCGATCGGCAAAGTGGAATGCCAGCTTCTCAGTTAGCAACAATCGGCAAAGGAATCGATACATCTTGCCTATTCGGTGTGGAGCATTCCAAAATTTTTTTGAACGTTGGCCATTAATGTATATGGACGTTGGGGAGTTTTTCCATTTTTTTTAGTGTACCAAGATTATCACTAAAAATTCATGTTGAGGTATGGTTAGACATAAAATGTGTTGACATAATATTATTGGTTGTTTTTGCAAAAGCTTGATGGAAAGTTGCCACCTCCTTTAAAAGTACTTTGGTTAGCATTTATATAAAACTTTTTAAATCAAATACTCGTAATCATTTTAATAAAATAGATACATGTATCATAAAAAATGTTAAAAAACTAAGAATAAATAAAATCAAATTTGAGGGCCTTATAATTTGGAGGCCCTGTGCAGCACATCTCGCACACCCTCGTATACGGCTATGTTTTGATGATAATAACAATTTATCATCTTTTGTAATGATTGTATGGGAAAATATTCGGTTTAAAAAAAAATGAGAATAATAAAAATGATTTTTTTTATCACATATTTTAAATAAGAGAGAATTTTAAAGTTGAAATGCATCTATTTAAACTTCGATTTTTACCTCAAAAAAATCTTTGTAGTTTTCTTACATTACATACCTTTGTTACAATTAGTGTGGTCTCTTGTTTTTTCACTTTAGTAATATATAGTTAATATTTTTACTTTTTTCTAATGATTGTATATGACACTTTATACAAAATATTTAAAACACAGGAACTTCAGTTTTTTATCTTTATGAAGAATTGTATATATACCCACCGAAGCTCAAAAACTTGCATATTTTCTCAAAATACAAGTTTTTAATGCTTGATTTACAATGCAAGTTAAGCATATTTTGAGTATATATGCAAATATGCAAGTTTTAGTAGGTATATATGCAATTGTCCTTTTACCCATAAGATGTCAATGGCTAGGTTTTATGATACAAACGAAACAAAAGTTCCAATATTTTCATGACGTTTGTCTTTAATTTTGGGCAATTTCATATATCCTCTCATTTTAGTTGGAAATTTTCAATATATCCAAACATGCATTAAAAACATTATATATTATGTATTTAATAATTGCATTTTGAGTATATATGAAATTAATCATAAAAATAAGGTGATATATAAAAATAATCTTTTAATTTTTATAGGTTCAATTGGTTAAAGATCAAAAGTACGTTCCGATAAATATGATGATTCCTAAGAAAATTAGAAGCTTAACATTTGTTGATCAAGCCGTAAATAATTGAATTCTAATTGAATAAAGCTCGTCTTCAAGAAAAGAAAAGAAAAAAAGATGAAACCGTGCGTACATAATTTTTTCCCACAATGCTTTGTCATATGTATACACAAATGTGTATTTATAAATTAGGGATAATGACTTTTAAATATATCCAAGTTGTCATTTTTTATTGAGTTGTATATCATTCTTTTTTTTTCCCTAACAAATGTATAAAACTTGCTAATCCCACCTATCTTAACACTTGACGAGGTTTTTGGTTAGAATTAATTATATAAATCATCTTTGTGGTTAGACCAAAATTGCAAGTTTCATCCAAACGAATGTTTAGCCAACGATTGTTTGCAACGTTAGTCCTTTATACTAAAGGCCGTTTTTAATTAACCCAAATTTGGTTTTCTTAAAAATAATTCTTTTTTACACAGTTTTATATGCGATTTTACACATTTTTAAATATGTTTTTATGCATGTCTTTATACACGATTTTATACATGATTTTACACACGTTTTTATACACGATTTTATGCATGTCTTTATATACGTTTTTAGACACATTTTATACACGTTTTTATATATGTTTTTATACACGTCTTTAATTCTTTATACACGTTTTTATACACTTTTTTATACATGGTTTTATGCACGTTTTTACATATGTTTTTATACACGTTTTTGTATACGCTTTTATGCATGTCTTTATATACTTTGAATACATTTTTAGGCATGTCTTTGTATATGGTTTTTCTCCAAAGGTGAAAAACGGTGGGATCACCCTAGTCCCATGCATCCTAAGGATGCCAACCGGACCCTCCCCAAAGGACCCGACCTCAAACAATGAGCACCTATTCCAGTAATTGTACTTATCAGGAGGTGGGCTTTGAATCCTGGCCATTTTCTCCAATATGCCCATCGTTGACAAGTCAATCTAAGCATTTGTGGTGGAAGGATGGTACCATTGAGAACTTTAGGACAAGAGTGAGACTCGAACCCGGGTCTATTGACTCGTGCATGAGAGCTTCACCCATTGGAGTAAAGCTCCAATGGTTTCTTTTTATATGTTTTTATATGTGGTTTTATGCATGTTTTTAGAACGTTTTTATGCACTTTTTTTTGTTGAACATGGGTTTCCGACTCGACATTGCGAGCCGACTAATCCCACGGCGACTACCCTTTTTGGATAGCCCGGAGTCAGCACAGGTGAACCTCCGTGGCCAGAAGGGGATTAATTTTCTCCCCGTTGGATTCGAACCCTTGACCTCCTCTTTAGAAGGTTGGTATTTTTATGCACATTTTTATACGTGGTTTTACACACGTTTTTATACATGGTTTATAGACGGTTTACACATGTTTTTATACATGTTTTTATACACGTTCTTATACATGTTTTTATATACATTTTTATACACGTCTTTATACACATTTTTATATATATTTTTGCACACTTCTTTATACACATTTTTATACATGTTTTTATACACGTTTTTATAAGTTTTTACACACATTTTTATACGCGGTTTTACACATGTTTTTATATACGTTTTTATACACATTTTTATGCATCTATTTATACACATTTTTATACATGTTTATATATATATTTTTATACACATTTTTATACATGATTTTATGCGTGGTTTCACACATATTTAATACACGTTTTTATATACGTTTTATAAAATGTGTGTAAAAGCATGTATAAAGACATGTATAAAAACGTGTATAGAAACGCGTGTAAAATCGTGTATAAACATGTGTAAAATCACGTATAAAAACCATGTATAAAAACGCTTTTATACACGTGCAATCGTGCATAAAGACATGTAAAAAACGTGTGTAAAATAGCGTATAAAAATATTTATAAAAACGTGTATAAAGATGTGTATAAAACGTATATGAAAACATGTATAAGAACGTGTATAAAACCGTGTGTAAACCGCGTATGAAATCATGTATAAAAAACATGTATAAAATTTGTATAAAAACGTGTATAAAAATATGTGTAAAACCATGTGGAAAAACGTGTATAAAGACATGAATAAAACATATATAAAAACGTGTGTAAAACCGTGTATAAAACTTATATAAAAATATGTATAAAAACGTGTATAAAACCGCGTAAAAATAATTATTTTTAAGAAAACCAAACTTTGAGTTAATTAGAAACGACCGTTAGTAAAAAGGACTAACATTGCAACAATCGTTGGCTAAACGGTCGTTAGGACGAAACTTGCAATTTGGGCTTAACCATAAGGACGATTTATGTAATTAATTCTAACCAAAAACCTCATCAAGTGTTAAGATAGGTGGGATTAGCATTATAAAAAACTACATTTATCAGGAATTGCTTCCCCTAAACTACTCCCCAAAACTACATCTACAGTGAGTTTGTGAGGAGGTAAACAGAGAAATGTACAGTGATTTGAAAAAAATATTATCACCCCCTTCTTTATCTCTCTCACTCTTTCCTGAATCTTCTTCTTCCTCACAAAACACTCCCACACGCACAAACACAAATTCTAATTTTTGATTGGAGGTCCAAAAAACACAGACACAAATTTTGTTATCTAATCCACCGAAAAACCTCACCGGATTCGGCATGATAATCGAATGTATATTCTTAATATATTTGGTATAAAGTCGTTATTCCATTTTATTTTTCTTCCAATTGAATCAAATTAGGGTTTATTTTTTTATTTTTTTTTAATTTGGGATTTTTGTTAGATTTGTTATTTTAGGGATTCTCCTGAAATGGTTCATAAGATTTAGGGTTTTCGATTAAATCTTAGGGTTCTAATGATCTACATAATTAAGGATGTTTGGAATTGCTTATTAGGACTGATTATTTGCTTTATCAGTGAGTTGCTCTTTTTACTTGAATTATTCCTAAAAATAAGGTTACCAAATCGTTATTTTGTTTTTGTAATAGCTACTATGTTTAGACCTTTTACGATTTCTCAAGTTGTGTGACAAAAGAAAATGGCTTCCGCGTTTTTCAGATGATGTGACAGGATGGAGATGGAGAAGAAGAATAACACATTAGAATTTGAGCTTCAAATGGCATGTAAGAGGTGCAACACATTTTTGTTTTAAGCTTTTGTAATTTCGAATATTGGATTGGGTTTATTTGGTTTTCAGTTTTTTGTTATAATTAAATATCAGTATTGAAATTGAGAGGAAATTTGGAATTATAGTTGTAATAAGCAATAACAGTTGCAAAATAAGCTAAAAAGCTAATGTTTAGGTTTTTTAATCTAACAACATTGATAAGAATAAGCTTCTTGGCTTCACTGAAACACTCGCGAAGATCATTATGTTTGTGTTTGTTTAAGCGTATTTTTATGGTTATGGGCTTATTGAACTTTCGAAAATCTAGGTAGCTGATTTTTTAGGCTTAACAACTTATCAACTAAAATAATCCTTTAGGCCAGGTTGATAAGCTCACAAGCCTTAAATTTTAACTTATTACCTTTTGATACTTTCAATAAGCTCATAAGCCGGAAATGTAAGCTATAACTAGCATCCCCTATTTATCTGTAATTCGGTAAGCTGCTTAATAAACTTTCTAAACAGGCCCAAATTTGTGTTCCATAGCTAACGTGATAATGTGATAGAGGGCAAACAGTTGGGAAATTGACCATGTCATTGATCCCTGCAGGTATACCTTGCTGCCATATTTTAGCTATTCCATAGCTACAAATGCCATCCTGCATGATTGTGCCTGAATCGCTAATGGTAGTTCACAAAAAATAGATGCAAAAAGGCAAATGGACATTCAGAATTACATGAACCATTATTTCCAACGCTTGAAGAAGAATCAGATTATATAGTCAATATTGACAAGACTCGAAAGATGGATGTGCAACAAAAAGATAATGTTGAAGATGGTGAAGTCACTGACATCATCACCCTTGAAGATGTTCTCGAAGAGCTTCTACAAGTAAGTTACACACTTCTAAGCTATGAGGTTTATAACTATCGATATGTATTCATAGTTAGTGAACCTATTTTTTATAGGCATGTAGGATTAAAGTTTTAGAAAAGGGTTTTCCTGTTTTGTCATGGACAGTGCATGATCATACAAACAACAGAAATGGTGACGGCTCGAGAGAAGCTAAATGACCTCAGCAAGCAAAAAACAGAATTTACTCAGCCTTAGTCCCTAGCCTACTTCGTACACCAGGTTCAAGGTAAATACCAGAGGTCGCAAATGGGTGGTTCTGGCGGATTGGTGTGCGAGTCAAAACCGGGTAACCTTGGGTTTTAACAGGTTGGGTCATCCCTAAACATTATTCTTCGAAATACGTAATCTCATTTACTAACAGTTAGAGTTTCATTTTCCACAACCCACAAAGCATGGGATTTGACATATGTGTGGATAGTACTCATGATGGGTGAAAACGACCCAAATCTTCTTGATGCATTTTTCTTTAATTTTTTTTTCAAAATTGGGATTTCACATATGTGTCGATAGTACTCATGGTGGGTGAAAACGACCTAAATCTTGACATATGTCTGGATAAAAAGATTGGATTTTTAGTTTATGAAAAAAATACTCTTTTGACTGAATGTTACTGAAGACTAAATTTGCAACTTTTATTTTTTTTAAAAAAAACTTTACTTGCAACAGTAGGATTTGGATTTGTGGGTTATAGCTTATTAGCTTAAGTTACTAAGCTACAGTTGAGTCAGCTTATTAGCCTTTCCAGTTTTAAATAGCCCCATTTACCTTGAGTATAAGCTAATCTAAACAAATGAAGGTCTTTTGTGTCCTAGAATAGTGTTAGGCTATTCGGTAGATTAATTATGACAGGGCTGTAATTTGGGTGACCAGCATTCTACTAAACCAATACCTGCAGTGGTTGCAACGGTGAGATGTTTGGTTTTGACAGTCGTCATGATTTTAGGTTAGAGGTAGTGTAGTTGCAGATGTAAAGAAGTTCAAAGATGCTATAATATCAATGCTGAACTAACAAATCAGAATTAACTAATTATGAAATTATTTGTACATGATATTTCATACAACATTATTGCTTTTTATTTTTCCCTATAAAAAGATTCTTGATTTTTTTATCCATATAAGCTGCTTCTAATAATGATATGGCTGTTGTTATCTTATATAGGAAAGATGCAGAAGAACAAGGCAATGTAATTGGTGATGATAACTTATAATTTGATCTAGGGGACGAGGAGGCTTCTATCGAGAAGAATGAAGCACGGGTGCCGAATAGATCGGTGCGTATGAAAAAGGGAGATGCATTTAGCGATTTGACAAAGTTAAAATCAATATCAGAACACCGTCAATACCTCCCAGTATTTTTCGCGCGAGGTGACTTTTTGCAGTTATGGTTTTCAGTTCATTAAGATTGTTGGTAACGAGACAATTGGTGTCGAAGGAAGGCTTTTCATTAATTGGTCCATTTTGGTACTGCTGCAGGGGGAGCCAAACACCCCTAATGTCTTCTTATTTCTGGATGGCCGCATCTATCTGTCAGGTTCAAAGTTTAGAACAGAGGCATGAAGATGAAGACATTTCAAAGGTAATGGATCTTAATACTTAAGAAAGAATCGTATCACTGCACTTTCTTTGAGTTTTCTTTATCGTTGACATTCTTGAAAATTAAAAAAAAAAATGAGAACTTAAAGTTAAAGATAAATGAAAATTGTCGTCTATAAGGTTGTAGTGAAGCTAATATCGTTTGATGGCGGGAATGCGGTGCGGTTGATGCTAGCTTCATGAAGTTGCTGGTCTTTTTATTAAAGAAAAAAAATGATATTTATTCCTGATAAAAAAGCTGCTTATTTTCTTATTTTGATCTGGTGTATCCATATCTCACTATAACTTTGTTTAGCATATAAAATGTATGTATTTAAGGCACAATCTAATGTACTGGACATAATTAGATTTATGAAATAACTATTTAGTTAAGATATCGAAACACGTACACATGCCAGAGTCTTATATTTTGATGTATGAAATTTTACGGGTATGGATCTTTGTACTCGCTCTCACCTTGAGTGTACACCTTGCTAGGATTGATCTCGCAGCGACAGGGGCGACTCTGAGATAGAAGCTGCTCTCAAAAGAGAACATCTAAGATTCGCTTTTGGTTGCATCAGTCCAAAACAAGCAGGATGTATTCGATGTTTAAGATACACCCTATTTCTAACTCTTGATAATGTATCATGTGGTGTATATATATTGTTAATGATTAAATGTGTGTTTGTGGCAGGTGTCCAAAATATGATGGTGCAGGGTAGGTGAGCAAATCACATGAGGGGGAATACAGCTACGGGCTTCTGTTATCATGAATAATAGGGTAATTATTTAAAGCCTAAAAGACAATAATCAAATAATCGACTAGCATTATTGTTGCTAAAATGAATAAGTTAGTTAGTCTTGCTCAGTTTTTTTGTATGTTATGTTATGCAGATATGTGATATCATTGCGCTATTGGATTCAGGATTATTTGGGATTCCGATGGAGGGGGCCGATATATGTGTCTTTTCTCAAAACACGGCTAAAGAACTTTGCCAGCGATGGATTGAGGTACACATTGTCACATGTTGCATTATCTTGAGTAATGAGTCAAAATGGGTTGAGATTGCTTATTAAACTGCTTATCTACTCAGAAAATAACTAAGTAGTTATTCTTTTTTTAAAGTAACAAAATTCATTACGATCATCAAATGAGCCATAAGTAGACTCAAAAGAAACAGAAAAACTATTTTGTCATTTATGTTTTCCATCACAAAGCCGGTTCAGTTAACGTGAACATTTATCTTGAATTTGTAAGAGGGGTTGGCATGGGTGGGTATGCAAGGTTGTGCAACGGGTGAAAATAGGTCGGTTTTTTACTGGTGAGTATGGGTGTCCGAAAGTCACTTTTATACATGCAACCCATGTAACTATACTATCTTTCTCATTTTCTTATTTATTAGCATTATTTCAGAGATAATTTGTGTCGTTGTTGCCTGCGAGTTAGTGTAAATAACCATACCAATATTCAAATCAAAGTAGTCACGTTCACTTAAAAATATTATAAGCACATTAAAATTTAATAACGAAATTGTCTGAAGTTAGAGCCTAACTTTGTGTAACATACTTTTAAAATCATGTAACTTGACTTAACTAGTTGAATTAAAGAAAATGTTTATGTCTTAGAATGAGGTAAAAGTTTGCGACCTTTGTGTTTTTGTTACTGTCCTTTTCGATTATTGGTTATAAAACTGTACTTTCCTATTTTTTTCAACCCAAAAGCAGTTCTCCAGGTGTCAATTTTGGTTATGAAACTGTGGTGTTCATTTTTTGCATAAAATAATTTACCCTGTTATGGGGAATAAATTATGTACACACTAAATTTTTTGCCAATTTCCGACGAATGAACTTGCTTATATCCTCTTTTTGCTATGACCAGTTGTTGCAAGTTCCACTTTTTCACTTCTTTCGGGTAAAAAAAGCCAGCCATCACAGTCATTGCTAAGGTCCTCTTTGCACACTCAGTCCACAAGGCGAAATATGTGTCCATGGATTGCCAACTCATTAATGTCAAATGTCAATTACAATTTACAGTCACAGCAGTTCTCAAAGGCTGAGTGTCCGAATATAGGTATGATATCTGCATTATTTTCAAGTGTTATGGGTTAGATATGTCTAGAAATAATAAGCCTCACCACATTTGATCCTGCAAAAGCAATTGCAGCTGGTACAAGCAATTTCAAAGGTGGGGCTGCACAACAAGGGATCATACATGCTGCTCAGTATAGTGCTGCACAGTCGACAAATGCCGGTCATCAGTTATTGCCTGATGTCTTTCCACAGTATGTTCACAATCCCCCTGCTGCAGTTCAGGTAAAATCTGCAGAGCAAAACCAACCAACGGGTGAGTAAGCTTTCATTGGCAGTTTCTTAGTCTTGGTTGTTTTTCTATATGTTTCGTACAAAAATCATTTATTCATTATAAAAGTAGATGGAATTATTCTAGAGTTTGGAAAGTCAAAAAACAGTTTTGTATAAGAAAAAAAAAAAGAAGATAATTGAATGATGACGTTAAATTCATGAAGAAAATGCCTTAATTTGTTGAGCAGGAAATGGCGATTTAGGTACGTGGCAGCCTGACAAGAAATAGAAGTTTAGGATTACAAGCAAATAGATACACGCTGTGCTGACATAATCATGATCGGTCTAGAAAGAAGAAGAGCGCGTGCACAAACAAAGTTTTTGAAGGGGTTTTCGGGCAGGAAAATGTCGAAGCCTTTGAAGTAGCGGTGAAAGTTTAGCGTGAACATGGAAGGCTAATATTTACTTGCAACATCATTTCTATGCTTCTTTAGCCTTCGGACTGAATTTCAAAGTGTGCCAGTTGTTTTGCTAAGTTGGCAGCCATGGTATTGAGTATGGCGATTTGGATTAGCAGCTTTTTAGCACAATTTAGGCCTTATTTGATTTTAGGTGCAGCTTATTAGCTAACTATGCTCTGTTGTTATGCCGATATAAGTTACGTATAACATTATAGCAGCAATTGCACATGAAGCTTATGTATACACATTTAAATATTGTTCCTACCATTCCTATTTTTGCAACACTTGCTAAACCTTCTTTAGCAAAACACTCCGCGGCAACGCGCGGGTGATCCACCTCGTTTGGATACATTTGTTAGGGAAAAAAAAAGAGAAAAAAGAATGATACACAACTCAGTAAAAAGTTGCAACTTTGATACATTTAAAAGTCATTATATGCATGCATGCAAAAATGCATAAGTGCATGTATATATATGAATACTAGTATGGGAAGGGATCCAGTAACAAGAAAAACTAAAATGAGAAGAATGAGAAAGATTTCCAGCCATACAATTCAAATAAGAGGAAGAATTTTAAAGGGAGATGCATCTACTTTTGTAGGTACATCTCAAATGTGTGATTGTAGTGTCTTCTCATCCTTCTCATTTTTATTTTTCAAACCAAAGCCTCATGGACAATGGCTGCTTATTTCAAAGCAAACCTCAGTTCGTAGGGTCTTGGCTGCTTAGTTTTTTAAAACAACAATTAAATTACAGTAAGTTTGACCAATTGTCTCTTACAGTATTTAAACATAAATTATACTAATATAAAATTCAAGAGTGCTGTATATACAGCTCATTCAACAACTAGCTTCAGGGACGTTGAAAATTGTCTAAAGAAACACTTTGCCTCGCTGATGTGGTATCAGCGAGTGAAGTACCCGAGCTGAAAAACAACATTCGAGTCAGTGAGATCCGATAAAGTCTCACTGATTGAATATACACTCTCTTAATCAAGACATAAATTATTGGGACGGTACTTCACAAAATCAAAAGGAAAACAATTTTGTATAAAAGTCAAACACGTACAAAAGCAGATGATAAAAGAGTGAATAGTTTAATTAACTATTCACTAAAGTACATTAGAAAGTGAAGCTACATATGAAAGTATTAAATGAAAGATGTACTCTTCCACCAAGTGCTTGACACCTAAGTACTTAACCCACTACAACATGCGACTTCACATTCTCATCTCATATGTACGTATGTTTGTCAAGAGAGATAGTTAGAGATTCTTTACACAAAAAAATAATACAAATGCATTATAGTGATAAAATCATCCCCTCCTTGAATAATAAGCTAAGCTAACAAGCTTCTATGTGAGTTTCATTCTTCATTCAATTGAGATAGTGTTCCGCAACTATTCCTTATAATTCTTTGATGTATTTTTAATAAGAATTATATACATTGAAAAGTACGAATGATGTTACTAGTTGTTAAATGGGTCTTGTGTAAACATATCCATGTTTTACCCCGAATTTCAGGACTAACAAGTAGTATTAGAGCGAGTGAATTAATTACAATAATCCAGATCTTCTTTAACTACTAATAACATTCAAGAATTGATGAAGGATATCAATTCAAACATTTGAGCTTGGTTTAAATTCAAGTGTGAGAACTTCATAAATTGCTACTGATATTGCAACTTCTAAGGGAGAAACACAATTAATTTTGATTATATCATTTGACCAAAACACAAAATCTTATCATCAAAACCTCTACAAAAAAATATTCTCACAAAAAACCTCCACAAACAAAAAATGCTCAAAAAAATAAAATAAAAAAATAAAATACTTTTCACCTAAAACTACAAAATCCTCTCAAAAAAAAAAAAAAAAAAAAAAAAAATCCTAATAAAAGCGAAAATCCTAAAAAAAAAAGGTCTCACAACCCTACTCTCCCTCCTCAAACAACCCTATGACCAAATCCCCATAAAAAACATGATAAACATCAAAAACATGATAAAGAAGGCCTTTAAAAAGAGGTCGGAAAAGAGGTCTTTGAACATGAAGTCTCTGAATGGGTCTCTAAACATGAGGTCTCTAAAAACAAGAGGTCCCTAAAAGCCAAGAGGTTTCTGAAAGACAACAAGTCTTTGAAAGCCAAGAGGTCTCTGAAAACAAGAGACGTCTCTGAAAAAATGCATATTTTTCAACAACAAAAGATAAAACTTAAGTACTTTTTTTTTTTAATCAAAAAGTAAAAAAGAAGTTGTTATGTTAAATACTACTCCCTCCGTCTCAAAATTATTGTTAGTAGACAAAAATTACAAAGTTTAATAAAAGTGAGGCCACTTTAATTTTCAACCACACAAATAGAATATTCCTCCATTTAATTCTCTAGTTTTTACTTTAAAAGGAAAGTGGACAATTAATTTGAGACATTCCGAAAAGGAAATATAGACAATAATTATGAGACAGAGGGAGTACTTATTAACCTATGCTATTTGTATGTTCAAATAGGAGGAGATTGTTGGGTCAAAAGTATACCCGATTGTCTCTCATGGTATTTAAATATAAATTACACTAAATTAAATTTACTCTCTGATATGAAATCAGAGAGTATAGTATAAATCTCACTCAAAAACATCTTTTGGGACGTTGAACACCATCTGAAGAAATACTTTGCACATTGATGCAGTATCAGCGAGTAAACTACACGAGCTGAAAAACAACATTCGAGTCAGTGAGATCCAACAAAGTCTCCATCACCTCACTGAATATACACTCTCTTAATCAAGACATTAATTATTGGAGGGAACTTCACAAAATCAAAAGGAATGCAATTTTGCATAGAAGTTAAACAAGTACAAAAGCAGTTGAAAAAAGAGTGAATAGTTGAATTAACTATCCCCTAAAGTATATTGAAAAGTTAAACCACATAGGAAAGTATTAAATGAAAGATGTACCATTCCACCAAATGCTTGACACCTAACCTACATGCGACTTCACTTTTTCATCTCATGTACACGTATATTTGTCAAGAGAGATAGTTAAAAATTCTTTATATAAAAAATAAAAATAAAAAAATAATATAAATGTATTATAGTGATTGAATCATTATCTCCTTGAATCATAAGCTAAGCTAGCAAGCTTTGATTCATTTATAAGAGAGTTTCATTTGTCATTCAATTGGGACAGTGTTCCGCAAATATCACTCGTAATTCTTTGATTCCTTTATAATAAGAATTATATACATTGAAAAATACGAATGGTGTTATTAGTTGTCAAGTGAGTTTTGTGTACCTAAATTTTGAGACCAACATCGTCAAATGATCCAAAGAGTGGATTGAATCGCACCAACATATATGGAGGAGAGGGTAGATATATGTGAGGTTTGCTTGATCCGTCAGGGTGATTGTCTCTTGAAGATTCGATTAAAGTAATTAGTTATAGAGATTCTGCGGAGTGGGTTGATGGCTGCTTATAACTGTTATAAGTTCTTAAAAAAAGACTCGTCCTGAATTAGCTCGGCGCTCTTTAAAGCTATCGATCGATAAATATCATGTATATGTATAGGTTATTTTTATACACAAAATTAAACATGATACCATAATATTAATTAACATGAATTAACGAATTATTTTTATATGTGGTGTTTCAATATATATTTTCATGGTATACTAACATGACTAAGAATGTTTTTTTAATAGTATAAACAAGATGAGGATGAAATAGAAAAGAATATGTAACTGAATAACGTTATTGGTGTATTGTTATTAGATTCAGTTACAACTTATTAGGACATATTAAAGGCGATATATCCACCAAATTCATTGTAATTTGTTCTAAGCCTAATCATTTTGAAGATGGATTCTGTGATCTAGAAAAAAGATGAACTATTCCCTAATTTGTCAAGAGTGTTACTCCAATAGTTGCTATCATCTTCAAAATGACCATGACAGTTTGCATCATTGACCAAATGATTTGTAAAAGCCTCCCCCAAATAATTATCTTGGTATATCATGTCACTCACTTCAAGTGTGTGTTGAGTTGCTTCCTCTTTAGGGTTGTCAAAAGTGTTAAATGAATCTTTCGAGGGTTCGTTCATATGATAGTCCGTGGACATATCTTTAAGAGTTTTTGGCTCAACGCTCTCAAGAACATTCATGATCGGCATAGTTTGGTCGTTAAGAGTCTCTAGCCCATTTAAACTAGAAAGCTTGGACAATCTAAGACCTTGCCATGCTTTGAGCACATCGAAGCACAACGGTTGTGGTACTGAAAGTGATGACATTGATGACTTATTGATATAATCAGGAGCCAAACCATTATGAATACGCTGATAAAAGTTAGAAACAACCCTCGACCCACGGGCAAGCCTAGCTTCTGCTTCGAGACGAGCATTCTCCCATTGTGTCATATGACTCACGTTGGCATTGACAGAGCTTTTCGACTTGTGGGTGATTGGATCAATACCCATTTTGGTTAACCTTTTCTTAAGATGTGTGTTCCAATAATTCTTGATCTCATTATCTGTTCTTTTAGGTAAATGAGTTGCAATTGCTGACCATCTGAATCATGTAAAAAACAACTGTAAATATATTTTATACTAATATTATTTAATATACCTTATAAACTCAAATGTTTCTAACATTTTGATCAGATACATGCATTGACACAAATATTCAATCAAAAAATATGTTACCAAGATATGCAACACGTTTGAATTTAATACATATTCAACCTGTGTATGTCACACTTGGATTAATTATTTGGTTTGATAGTTCCACTTCTTTTACTCTCCCATGTTTCATAATGTGAGTGCCCACTTAACCTTGGGTTCTTTAAAAGTCTTGCGACATTCAGTAATACAACATGCCCAAATCTATACCTCATATCCTATCCATACATCTAAATCAACAAACAAAATAGGACAATAATGCTAATATGAACAATTCTAGTATCAAGATTCAACAACAAACATCTTTCATGCACATATTATTGAGACATCTCTTGTGGTCACTTGAGCTACGTTAGGAGTTGGGTAGGCCATGGCCAACCCCAAACTTTTGAATAGAAGCACATATATCCATTAGACGGTAGTACATTGGTCCCTCAAAGTTTATTTGTCGACCCTTAACATTAAGATTTCATGTATTTTGAAGCATTCTTCAATTAGTTTAATGCAATTATAATTCATCTATATATATTTGTTATATGGATTTGCATGGTAAAATATGATGTATTGTATAGTGTTCAACCATAAAGTTGATTTACTTATGATATTTTGTTTATTTTGAGTAGTAATTTAATATTATTTTTTACTTGTTTCCAAAAATAATAAGATATTGTCTTAGCGATATTACTTTGTAGGCTAAAACAGTAATCTGTTTTTTTCCCCACCCTTAACTGAAATTTTGGCTTCGTCATTGACTTCTTAATTTCTTATACTACGTAGTAGTTCGTACATCTTCTAGCACGTAAAATCTTATATACATGCATGTTATTAGTAACAAGCTAAGACACACACGCCTAATAGCTCTATCGCATTATATTGATGTGGATGACTAGCTAAAGTTTGTATAACTTAATGTTCAAACAAATGTTGCAAAATCATGAATCGGTCCTGAGGCGGTCGGGGGCCGAGTTGCGTTTTTTAGCCGATTAATCGGCCCAAAACCTTGTAATCGCCGATTAATCGGCCGACTTTCTTGTAAATGTCTCCAAGTTCCAGGGCCTTGTAGCTTGGAATCGGCGATTACAAGGCCTTGTAGGCCATTTTTTGCAACATTGGTTCAAAGGCAATCACTAGATCGCCTATATCTTTCATCAATATTCCTTATATATTTCTTGGAAATGCAGTTAAAAGTTAAAAACTATAGGAGACTTGCATGGAAATTAAAATCTAGCTACAACAGATGCCAAAAGCAAGCAAAGAAATCACCTATTGCCAAGAAGCGCATGGAGTTGAATGATAGTTTGTTCTTCTTGGGAACTAAACTTTCCTCTTTTGATATCTGGTCTCAGATAGTTGATCCATCTCAGTCTACAACTCTTTCCACATCTCTGTAACCCTGCATGCATGTATTTCCGACAAACATAAATAAAACACATATCGACATATGGCTGTTATCTTAGAGCTGGAGTGGTTACTTATTAGCATGGGTTTTTGGGTCGTCTATGTTACTACGTACCAGCTTTAAGAGGCAATGCACGCCAACTTCCATGACCATGTTCTTCGATATATGCCACAAGCTTACGATCTTCTTCAGACGTCCAAGCCCCTTTCTTCAACCCCTTCACGAAACTCGGTGATCTTCCCATTCTTTGGAAATAAAATTACAATTTTTAGTAAGTATGATTTAAAGTAGTCTAAGTTTGATACACTTGAAAAGGGGAAGTGAGATATATAATGGAGCCATGCAACATAAACATGACCTAGGTTTGGACCAAGGAACAAAGATCCATTAAATGTGCATATCCGACATGTTTTGTACTATTTCTTTATTGTGTAAATACCACCTGTGTGTGTCAATGATGAAAGATACCCATATCTTCAGAAAAATTTACTGTTAAAAATATGTGCTTATTTGGAAATAAGATTTTGATATGATGGTATATATGTCCGCTCATAGATTGGTTGGGCCATCTCATCTAATGCTTGTTGTGCCTTACCTAATATTTCCAAGAAATCAGATAGTACACTGTGCATTACTTAAAACCTCCTGTTAAAAAAAAAAAAAACCTCAATCTTTTGCATCTGCATATGCAGGTATCACACTACGTGCCATTGTTGTTAATACAGTACTACGTAAAACGGAATCATGCAAAGGTCATGATATTTAGGTTATATATATATATATATATATATATATATATATATATATATATATATATATATATATATATATATATATATATATATATATATATATTGGCTACAATTTAGTGTAGGCAACTTCATATGTGCTATAATATGTGGGTCTCTGAGTTAGTTTTGTGGGTCCCTGAATCTTTTATTGTATAATTTGATGAGTGCGGGAATTGCGAGAACTCCAATTTTGCATTAGAAAACATGCATGTTCACATAAAATATGTATGTTTTCTTACATACACTTTAATACACATGCCTGCGTATTAAGGTGTATGTAAGAAAACATACATGTTTTATAATGCATAATTGGAGTTCTCGTAGTTCCCGCACTTAACAGAGTTCTAAAAATAAAACCATTTTGCATTGATTTGTTGCACTTAACATGTTTTTATATGAACATGTATGTTATGCATGTATGTGTATTAAGGTATATGTAAGAAAACATACTTGTTTTATATGAACATGCATGTTTTTTAATGCAAAATTAGAGTTTTTGCAGTTTTCGCACTTAACAGAGTTATGAAAATAAAGATACACTATATATATATATATATATATATATATATATATATATATATATATATATATAAACCTAGGTTTTTATTTATTGATTTATTTATTAAGGGATTAAGCGGTTTAAAAAGTAAGTGGTTCCCTTTTCTCTTAATGCCTCTTGCTGGGGAAGAGTAGGCTTTTCTTTGTCTTCCCCATATGAAAGATTTAACACAAATAAATGGACCCCAACAAGAAAAAAACCATTAATTGAGGCTTTCCCCGGCGACTTTTTTAAGCCCTTTCCGTCGACATGTCGACGGAATATTACGTTACCGTCGACATGTCGACGGGAACATATAGACGGCTGTGCTTCGACGGGAACAGTGTTCCCGTCGACAATCACCGTCGACACTGTGGGTCCCACATCGTTTTCCAGTCAAAGAAATTTGGTGTCCGTCAAATTCTTCCCGTCGACATGTCGACGGGAACATATAACTAATTAACGTTTTAATTAGTTGATTATAATTATGGTTTATATAATACCGTCGACATGTCGACGGTATAATTATATAACCAATAATTATATTTCAATGATGCCGTCGACATGTCGACGGTATCATTAGTAGCATCCTGCTAACAGCAGGCTGCAAATATTGCAATTTTTCAGATTTTTTTCGGATTTTTCTGAAAAAATCTACCAAAACCTGTAACTGTAATAGCACCTATAACCACTCAATATCAACATGTCCTAAACGTATAACTCGCCATCGGCTATAACACTTGCAAAATATCGCTAAACAACCTCAAAATGCATAAAAACATATAAAGTCTACAAAACGGGGTGTGGTAATATCTAAACCTAGCTGCCATATCCACAAATGTTTTAATATCCGCGACGTTCAAGTCGCCGAAAGGTTAAACTATACAATACTAACATATTGGTCGCCAAAATATTGTTTCAAGCATAAGTACAACACAAAATACCCAAGTTTGTACCTCTACATCCAAAATCACTCGTGATCATCAGTAGGACCCTCATCATCGCCAGAACCATCCTCATCGCCTCTGCGACTCCCGCTCCCTCCAGTCGAGGTTTTTGTGACGAACCTACAATTGAAGTGAGTGAAAACGTTAAAAAATAACAAGTAACAAAATTCAAATTATCAAGTTTAATTTTCTTACCACTACGGTGACCGCTAGTAATCGAACGATAAGGTGGTGGTGGGTCATCGGCACCGTCACCACCGTGACCTCGCGCTACTGCTGCCATCTGTAAAAGTACAAGTTGAATTAACATATAGAAATTCGGGAACAAATTAACATAAGCATGCACACATTCAAATACATACACATTTAAAATAAATATACACATTTAAAAAATCCATAACAATTTCATTCAAATAAGCTAAGTGTCATTTTACAAGTTACAATTTAAGATCAATCTGCTACATCTACATCACTATCATAAACAGCATGAGTCGCATCTTCAACTTCATCATCAGAATTGTTTGCATCAGAGTCTGCTAAATCATAAGGATCGTCGTCCTCATCATCAATAAATTCATCGTCGTCATCAACATGAATGATTGGTGGTGGTGCCTCAACTAACGTTGATTGACCATCGATATTTAAGGTTTCAAATGCCAAATCATTCAAATTAGCAGACAGTTGGAGATTCGATGAGTTGTTGCCATGTATCACATCATCATCGTCTTCTGTCACAATGACATCCCAGGTTGTGTTTTGATTCACTTCTTGGACGACCTTCCAATGGAGTGGTCGTCTGGCAGGATCTTCAAGGTAGAAGACTTGTTTTGCTTGTGTTGCGAGAATGTAAGGTTGATCTTCAAACGCTGTGCTACATGCCCAAATTTGTGTCATGTTGTTTCTAGTGTTATAACGTTCGACTCTACCACTTTTGACCAAGTCGAACCACTTAACTCGAAACAACACAACTTTGAACTGGGTATACGCGAACTCCAGAATTTCTTCTAGCTGACCATAATACATTTCTCCTTCCTTCTCGCCAGGAGAACAAATTCCGCTGTTCTGAGTTGTACGTTTTACATCACGGCTGTGTACAACAAACTTCACACCGTTGACTACGCAAGAGTGAACTGAGGTTACGGTCGATAATGGTCCACAAGCCAAAGCGAATAAGTCGGGAGTACACCTTGGGTCATTGTCTGTGTAAAGTTTACCGATCTATGAACAAAGATAAGAATAGATGGAGATGAGTAATATATATAGTCGTTATTTATACAAGGAATTACATATAATAAGTTTACCTTCGTCTGAAACCATCTAGGAAATTCTTGTTGCATGTCGCTATCAGGATGTTCACTGAAAATGGACATGATATTAGAATTAATCGAAAAGATAACTTGGGAAAAAGAAATTTCAAAATAAAAACGCGTACCTCTCGAACTCGTTCATGTACGCGTCGATCTCAGGACTGTAGTGAAGTACATACCATACCACTTTCTTCATTTCTTGGAGACCTAACCGAATAATTGTCACTTTACCAGACATTTTACATAGTGATCGGAACACCTGGAAATCACTTGTTGGGTGAGGACAGCCCTGAGATGCAGTGGGACGATTAAATTTCGTCCCAATTTTGCCCCGAAAATAACGAGAACAAAAAGTTAATGCTTTGTCTGCAACATAACCCTCCGCTATTGAACCTTCCGGCTTAGCTTTATTTCGTACATAGTTTTTTAGCTTCTTCATGTATCTTTCAAATGGATACATCCCCCGAAATGAAACAGGCCCGCCTTGAAGAGCCTCTTCAGGTAAATGCATAACCAAGTGAATCATAATGTCAAAAAAAGCAGGAGGATATATTTGCTCGAGACTGCACAAAATTTTGATCAACTGTTCTTTAGCTTTCACCATGTCATTCACCATCAAAGTTCGGGCACAAATTTGCTTAAAGAATGAACAAAGCTCGATTAATGGTGTATAAGTCGGTGTGTCCAGGTATTGCTAAAGTCCATAAGGAAGTAACCGTTGCATCATTATATGACAGTCATGAGACTTCATGCCCGTTATATTGTTATCATCTTTGGTCACTTTCGACTTGAACTTGGATCCGAACCCATCTGGCAGTTTAATTGTTTTGATGTATTGACAGAACAGTTTTCTTTTATCGGGTGTGAGGGAGTACTTAGCTTGAGGCTTCGAGCACTTCCCGTTTTGTTTGTTTCCGAGCCACAACTCCTGTCGAATGCCCAAAGCTTGCAAGTCTTGTCTTGCCTTAGCGGTGTCTTTAGATTTGTCATTCATTAACAAAGTGTTCAAGGTACTCTCCAACATATTTTTTTCGATATGCATGACATCTAAATTGTGTTTTAAAGTAAGAGAAAACCAATATTCAAGCTCGTAGAAAATAGACCGTTTAGTCCAGTTTAGGTCGGTTGTAGTATTACGTTTTATCTTCCCACCCCCATAATCTGGATGTTTCCCCGGCAAACGTGTGGGCAATATTGCAAGTTGAGTCAAGATATCAGCCGGAGTATCTTTTTTAGGAGGATCTGTAAAATCAGGTGCACCATTGAATGTAGTAGTATCCCTCCTCCATTTATGGTTTTTTTTAAGAATCTTCTATGGCCAACATAACCTATTTTGCTTATCACACGCGTAGCCGGAGTGCCTACTTTACATGTAGGGCATGCGTAGTAACCTTGCCCACTCCAACCTGACAAACTACTACGAGTAGGAAAATCATTGATGGTCCATCAGCAGCCAACCCTAATCGAACGTTTCTCGGTTCGTTAGCAAATTCCGAATATTTACCGCTGTCAAACTTCTGCCATGCTTCACCATCAACCGGGTGTTGCATCATACCGTTTACCGTAGACTTTCCAGTAGCATGCCAAGTCATATGTTTTGCGGTGTGAATAGATTTGTACAAACGTTGTAGCCTATGAATGATAGGAAAGTAACGCAACACCTTGTTAGGAACTTTCTTCCCCGTTGTGTTCTTGTCTTTCCATCTACTCGTTTTACAGACCGGACAATACTCCAAATCTTCGGCACCAGTCCCCCGATATAAAAAGCAATCATTTTCAAAAGCATGTATCGACTCATACCCTAACCCGACCTTTTTAAATGTTTTTTTTTATAGCAGAGTATGATGGGGGGAGATTGTAACCTAACCTGGGAGGAAATACCTCCTGGAGAAATTTTAGCGTATTGTTAAATGAAGTATCACTCCATTTACCGCTGACCTTGAGATGCGTAAACTTTGACATAAAATCCAAGGTTGTCATAAAGTCACAACCCGGGTAAAGGGGCTGGCTGGAACTGGCAAGTAACTCTTCATACTCGTTACGTACAGGAGGTGTCGTTGCTTGAGCTGGCTCGTTACTTGTCTCGCCAATATTTGGAAGAGTTGGCTCATTTTGTTCATTATTTGGAGGAATATCAAAAATATCATTAATGCACGCACGCATGTCACTCATCTCACATTGTGTTGTGTTATCTTGTATAGGAAGAGGATCCGGTTCACCGTGTTCACGCCATTGTGTATAAGTTGGGTCCCACCCATTTTCGCTTATGTGGCTTTTAAGTAAGTCGAGAGATACCCATGGAACATTACAACAAAGACGACATGGACATTTTATGTTGCCGTAACTATTCAATAACGGCTTGCAATGTTCAATGAATGCGGCAAGACCATCAAAAAACTCTTTTGAAACACGACTGTCTAAACGGGCCCAACTCTTATCAAGTATCATAACTGCATATTGTTTTGTTCAACTCTTAGTTATTACACATATAACCATGGAATAAAGGAAAGTTGTTTTGTTCACCTAGTGCAACTATGGAAGGCAATCCTAACCCACTCTTTGAATGATTCATCTCATATATGAATGCGTATAACTGATTTACTATCTGAGAAAATTTCGGCAGCATTTCCCCTCAACTCCCCAAATATGTACATTAAAGACATATTCGTAGGAGTAAAGGAGAAACACTGTCGAAATCATCTCAAATAGTAAATCAATTACACGCATCCATATCCTAAATGAGACAAAACATTCAAAAAGCAGTCCCAAACAGGGGACTTTCCGAAATTAATTTCTAATAAATTAATTTCAGACGGGTTTTCTATAGGATGATTAACTTCGGATGGGGACTTTTCGAAATTAATCACTAAAATCCTAAAACATTCACAAAAGTCTAACAATAGCATATATTTTAAGTTAAACAATTAGACTATAAACAATTGTTTGGTTTTCGGTTTATGTTTCATAAAACTATTTTGTTATTTTGAAAGTTGTTTTTGTGACTTATTTTTGAAACTATTATGAAACATAAGCCGAATATACTAACCAAACTATACATACGGCTGCAATCACTAAACTAGTAACCAAACGCTACAACAAAGCATAAATATGGAAAAAAAAAAATTAACAAAAAGGAATACATACCATCTCGGCTACTGTATCAGCTGTGGTCTCGGCTGTGGTCTCGGCTGTGGCTCAGCTGTGGCTCGGCTATGGTCTCGTCTTGGGCTCGGGCTATAATAAAAGAGATGCAATATATAATGGTTATATCAAAATTTAAAAAAAAAAAAAAACTGTTGTCGTCGACATGTCGTCGGGATACCAAAAGTTAATAAAAAAAATAAAACGAGGCTCTCACCCTGGTGTTACCCTCGGCTCTCACCTGCTGCTACTGTAACAAAAATTAACAAAATTTTAATAACAATTTTATTAAAAAAAATTTAATAGCAATTTTATTAACAATAATAATAACAAATTTTATTAACAAAATTTAATAGCAATTTTACCTGCTGCTGTCTTGGTGGATCTGTGAAGAAGAAGAGAAGTGTGGTGGTGGTGGTAAATGTGGTGGTGGTATAATGTGGTGGTGGAGTTGTGGTGGTGGTGGTGGTATAATGTGGTGGGGTGGAGGAGTGGTTGAGGTGGTGGGGTGTGGTCGTATAATAGCCAGAGGAGTGGTGGAGGTGGTGTGGTGGTGGTATAATCGCCGGAGAAATAATTGCGATGGTTTATTTTTTTGGGTATTCCGTTTTATGAGAAATAATTGACCAGATCTGGTTTTGGTATTGCTTTTTATTATCCCGTCGACATGTCGACGGGAATATAAAGGAAATTTTTTATATTTCTACTAATACCGTCGACATGTCGACGGTAATATTACGATATTTTGTCGTTTACGTTTGGCGGGACGTATTAAATTTTCACGAAAATTTTGGCGGTTTTATTCCCGTCGACATGTCAACGGTAAAATAGCTTTTATTAAAAAAAAATTATTTATAATAAATACTTTTATAAAATTACTTTATTATAAATACTTTTATAAAATTACTTTAATATAATTTAAAATTTCTATTTATTATAAATACTTTTATAAAATATTAAAAAATAAGTTTTATAAAATTAATAAACTAAATTTATAATAATTGAAAAAAATTATTTATTATAAATACTTTTATAAAATTAAAAAAATATATATATTTAAAATTAATTACTTATATTATAATTAAAAAAAAATCATGATATGTAAAACGAACGAGTCGAGATGCTATCGTTATACATGAGATGTAAAACGAATGAGTCGATATGCAATGGTTATACATGAGATGTAAAACGAACGAGTCGAGATGCAATGGTTATACATGAGATGTTAAACGAACGAGCCGAGATGCAATGGTTATACATGATATGTAAAACGAACGAGTCGAGATGCAATGGTTATACATGAGATGTTAAACGAACGAGTCGAGATGCTATGGTTATACATGAGATGTAAAACGAACGAGTCGAGATGCTATGGTTATACATGAGATGTAAAACGAACGAGTCGATATGCAATGGTTATACATGAGATGTAAAACGAACGAGTCGAGATGTAATGGTTATACATGAGATGTTAAATGAACGAGTCGAGATGCAATGGTTATACATGAGATGTAAAACGAACGAGTCGAGATGCAATGGTTATACATGAGATGTTAAACGAACGATTCGAGATACAATGGTTATACATGATATGTAAAACGAACGAGTCGAGATGCAATGGTTATACATGAGATGTTAAACGAATGAGTCAAGATGCTATGGTTATACATGAGATGTAAAACGAACGAGTCGAGATGCTATGGTTATCAGGGTTCTAAATAGCGCGCCATAGCGGCGCTATAGCGGCGCCATAGCGCGAGGCGTGGCCTCCACGTTACGAAACAGGCCAAGGCGTCTTCTTAATGCGTAGCGTGTTATGAAGCGCGAAAAAGCGTGGTAAGGCGTGCTATAGCGTGAAGCGTGACGCTTTATTTTGAAGCTTTTGTAGAATTTAGTAATTTAATATTATTGGGCTAGAAGGAACTTGGGCTTGGGCTAACTTTATAAATCAAATGCTAAAAGATAATATAACAAGTGAATGTGAATATGTGAATGTGATGTTTTATACCGTAGTTTTTAGGTTTTTACATTTTATCTTTTAGCAGTTTACTCTCACGGAGAAGGTTTTATTTAAAGAAATGACAAAAAATGCAATTATAGTTTAGCTTTTTGAGTTTATTTCCTATGTATAACGCGTTTTGTAAACTTGATGTATTATATATATATATATATATATATATATATATATATATATATATATATATATATATATATATATATATATATATATATATATATATATGTATATATATATATATATGTATATATATATATATATATATATATATATATATATATATATATATATGAAATATGATATAAATCTATAAAAAATTATGCCGCCTTGGTCACGCCTCAAAAAACGCTATAGCTTCGCTATAGCTCGTGTAGCTTGAGGCTTGGCTTCGCCGCCACGCCACGCCTCACGCTATTTATAACATTGATGGTTATACATGAGATGTAAAACGAACGAGTCGAGATGTAATGGTTATACATGAGATGTTAAACGAACGAGTCGAGATGCAATGGTTATACATGAGATGTAAAACGAACGAGTCGAGATGCAATGGTTATACATGAGATGTTAAACGAACGAGTCGAGATGCAATGGTTATACATGATATGTAAAACGAACGAGTTGAGAAGTAATGGTTATACATGAGATGGTAAACGAACGAGTCGAGATTCAATGGTTATACATGAGATGTAAAACGAATGAGTCGAGATGCAATGGTTATACATGAGATGTTAAACGAACGAGTCGAGATGCAATGGTTATACATGAGATGTTAAACGAACGAGTCGAGATGCAATGGTTATACATGATATGTAAAACGAACGAGTCGAGAAGTAATGGTTATACATGAGATGTTAAACGAACGAGTCGAGATGCAATGGTTATACATGAGATGTTAAACGAACGAGTCGAGATGCAATGGTTATACATGATATGTAAAACGAACGAGTCGAGAAGTAATGGTTATACATGAGATGTTAAACGAACGAGTCGAGATGCAATGGTTATACATGAGATGTAAAACGAATGAGTCGAGATGCAATGGTTATACATGAGATGTTAAACGAACGAGTCGAGATGCAATGGTTATACATGATATATAAAACGAACGAGTCGAGATGCAATGGTTATACATGAGATGTAAAACGAACGAGTCGAGATGCAATGGTTATACATGAGATGCAATGGTTTTACCTAACAACTTTTTTTCTACCTAACACATTATCCTCACAATATAAACACACACACACACACATACTCATCTCACTATATATCTCTCTCTCTCTATCTCTCTCTAGCAGTTTCTATTTTCTAGCGACACCAGCATTTTTCGGCCGCCGGAATCTTTTTCTGGCCACCACCTTTTATCACCTCAACTTGTAGATCGGGCCACCCTGGTCACGATTCAACCACTCAACCTCACAACCACAAACATACACTGTTATCATGGTGAAGAAGATGGAAGAATTTGAAGATTTTCCTTGTCCTTGTGAACGAGGAGACGTGATTCTGCGAGAATCGTGTAAATCTTACTCCCGTGGTAAACTATACTATGCGTGTCCTTTCTCGCAGGTGAACAATTACATATTTTTTCGTGTATTATATAAATAATTTGGTTAGTTGTTAAAAATAATAGTTTTTACTCTTTAACAGCCTGGGACAGAAGACCATGGATGTAATTTTTTTTTATGGAAGGAGGAACGACTCGCCAAAATGATGATCGGTTCTCTGGGAGCTTCAACATCAAGCGGTTCTGGATCTGCTCCAAAAAGGTGCTCAAACTGTCATGAAAAAAATCTTAGAATAAACTTGCTGGAGGCACAAAAACAAGTGCTAGAAACAAAATTAAGGGTGCTGGAGGCAAAACTTGACATGGCAATGTATCCCAACCACGACCACGCATGTCAGTCGGATGCAATACTCCGTGACCTTTTAGGTGACATGGATAAATTTCATATGTAGTATTGTTATCGTTGTTGTTGCTGTTGTTTGCTGTTGTTGTTATTGATGTTTAATAAAATGTTGTTGTTGTTGTTGTTTAATAAAATGTTGTTGTTGTAGTAACTGATGTTGAACGTCCTTTATATTTTAAATTTGTACGCACAAATAATAGAACTGAACGAGCAATAATTATCAAACACAAAGGCAAACTGTTTATTTAAAACAATTTTGTGAGAATCTATATATAGGTAAAAAAAATGAGACGGGAATGTATTTGTGAGGATATATATAGCTGGATTTTTGAAGATATATTCCCGTCGACATGTCGACGGGAAAAGAAAGCGGGAAACTATCCCGCCCAATATTTTACCCATTTATTAAAAATATTTATAATTGGTAATATAGTCCCGTCGACATGTCGACGGGACTCGTAAATCATAATAATTATTATGCTTAATCACACGCTAATTGTGAGAAAAATCGTTATTAATATATTCCCGTCGACGGGCCTATATTAGCGGGTAAATTTCGCGCCCAACTTTGGTGAATTATTGAGGCTAAAAAAATATGTTAGAATGTTCCCGTCGACATGTCGACGGGAAAATACGATTATGAAAAATTCAACGCAGTGGGCTCGGTCAAGCGTTTTTTTTGTCGTTTTCTGCCTTATGTCGTCGACATTATGTCGACGGGAAAATGGTCGTCGCCTGTTCTCCTGTTTCTTGTAGTGCGAAACTCGGTGATCTTCCCATTCTTTGGAAATAAAATTACTATTTTTAGTAAATATGATTTAAAGTAGTCTAAGTTTGATACACTTGAAAAGGGGAAGTGAGATATATAATGGAGCCATGTAACATAGACATGACCTAGGTTTAGACCAAGGAACAAAGATCCATTAAATGTGCATATCCGACATGTTTTGTACTATTTCTTTATTGTGTAAATACCACCTGTGTGTGTCAATGATGAAGATACCCATATCTTCAGAAAAATTTATTGTTAAAAATATGTGCTTATTTGGAAATAAGATTTTGATATGATGGTATATATGTCCGCTCATAGATTGGTTGGGCCATCTCATCTAATGCTTGTTGTGCCTTACCTAATATTTCCAAGAAATCAGATAGTACACTGTGCATTACTTAAAACCTCCAGTTAAAAAAAAAAAAAAAAAAAAAAAAAAAAAACACCCTCAATCTTTTGCATCTGCATATGCAGGTATCACACTACGTGCCATTGTTGTTAATACAGTACTACGTAAAACCGAATCATGCAAAGCTCATGATATTTAGGATATATATATATATATATATATATATATATATATATATATATATATATATATATATATATATATATATATATATGAGAATATATTGGCTACAATTTAGTGTAGGCAACTCCATACAATTTTGTGCTATAATATGTGGGTCCCTGAGTCAATTTCTTGGTCCCTGAGTTAGTTTTGTGGGTCTCTGAATCTTTTATTGTATAATTTGATGGAGGATTGTAGACAATTGGCTACAATAATTGTAGCTGAGATATCCCCATATACATACATATATGTATATATATATATATATATATATATATATATATATATATATATATATATATATATATATATAGCTTTATTTTCAGAACCCTGTTAAGTGCGGGAACTGCGAGAACTCCAATTTTGCATTAGAAAACATGCATGTTCACATAAAACATGTATGTTTTCTTACATACACTTTAATACACATGCCTGCGTATTAAGGTGTATGTAAGAAAACATACATGTTTTATATGAACATACATGTTTTCTAATTCATAATTGGAGTTCTCGCAGTTCCCGCACTTAACAGGGTTCTAAAAATAAAACCATTTTGCATTGATTTGTTGCACTTAACATGTTTTTATATGAACATGTATGTTATGCATGTATGTGTATTAATGTATATGTAAGAAAACATACTTGTTTTATATGAACATGCATGTTTTTTAATGCAAAATTAGAGATCTCGCAGTTCCCGCACTTAACAGAGTTATGAAAATAAAGATACACTATATATATATATATATATATATATATATATATATATATATATATATATATATATAAACCTAGGTTTTTTTTTATTTTTTTTATTATTATTTTTTTTAAAGGATTAAGTGGTTTAAAAAGTAAGTGGTTCCCTTTTCTCTTAATGCCTCTTGCTGGGGAAGAGTAGGCTTTTCTTTGTCTTCCCCATATGAAAGATTTAACACAAATAAATGGACCCCAACAAGAAAAAACCATTAATATATTACTTGGGCCCAACCATGTTAGCACTAAGACTCTCTAATAACAAGGGGCAAAACAACCCTTTACTTCGACTTTGGGATTGGTCAAATCGTAAGACCCGTATTTTTAGTGACGACGTATATATTACTAAAATAATAAATATTTTGAGATTAAATAGTTTTTTTCTTTTTCGATTTCCTTGGTTAGCCCCTTTTAAAATCAACAAGAAATTTGTAACCCGCGCTCCGCTGCGAAGCACGGGGGCTAATTTTGTAACGGATGTATAGCCCAAGGACTATTCGAGTTAATTGTTTAGGAAATTTTTAGAAAAATAGTCATTCAAGTTAGCGTTCCATTACAATGTTATAAAATCGTATGTATGTCAGAAACATTGCAACATTGGGCTCATTTTGTTCGCAATGCGACGATCTTTACAATGTCATATTTTTTTACGAATTAATCGATTGATATATGTTCTGTATTTGATAAATAAAGTTTGTTATATAAAAAAGTGTAAATATGTAAAAGTGTAAGGTTATTTTAGTAATTCTGCACATATTTTGAGGGTGCGTTTTGTAATTTATTTTTCTTTCTTTTTTACCTCACGTGGTTTTGTGTGTGTGTGTGTATATATATATATATATATATATATATATATATATATTCTTTTTACCTTGGCAGCGCTGAAGGTTTCTTTTTTAAATATAAGGCTGTATGCAGTAATGACCGAGACCGACTTCCATGACCCAATCACATTCGATCCCCTTTGTGTGGCTATTCGGTCGAGGTAGGAAAAAAAAAACGGAAAGGGTCGTGATCTCGATCGACAATCGCCCCTTTTTTTTTTCTTTGGGTGTGTGTTAATTAAATATAAAAGGTATTTCGTAGGGTATGTTTTTATAGTGTAGGTCGCTCTTACTGGGGCACCCAATCACCTGCAGTTCGCTGGAGAGAGAAAGCTGACATGACAGAGAAAATAATGGGGATTGACCCTTATTATTATCGGCAGCCTAAGATACTCGTGTGGCCAAAAGTGATATACGCATATTTTATTCACAGTTTCGGTAGAAATATATATATTTTTTTATTGTCACTTCGCTCGAGGCCCGCAACTATGTTGCTCCATAACAGTATATAGATAATTTATCCTGAGCTTCGTGACGATACGTGCCGTCGTTAAAAATATAAATTAATTTAATATAATGATTTTCAAATTAAATAATTTACTTTTATTAAATATGAATTAAGGTAAATAATTTACTTTTATTAAATATGAATTAAAAAAAGGGTAAATTGCAAATTTTGTCCTTAATGTTTTTGAAAATTGCAAGAAATCCATTGAAAAAAAATTCCAATGTAGTCACTCAAAACTGACATGGTGTTCATTTTTGCCACCGAGAGATAACGATCTTTAGTACCCCTTTTAAGTGGCCTCGTTTGATTAAGAACCTGAGGGTACTATCGCCTTTTTACGCATCTTCATCTTCAACCTCTAGAAATATTTTGCAAATTTATTGTTTGTCTTTCAATTTTCCTCTTCAATCTTTTTCTTCTAAAATTCCTATTAATCCATTACACTAAAATTAAAACCAGGATGTTTCCTATCGATATATGAATGTAACCATCTACCAATATCTAAAGCTCCAACTTTAGCATAAGCAGATAAAAGGCTTATAAAACTTATCACATTCAGATATACTTTTTCACTCTGCATTTGGTGAAAAATGAACCATAGCTTCGTTGACTCGCTCATCCCTAACCAACCCACCAACAAATCTTTAATAGGAGCCAAATCAAAAAAGCTCCTTCGCATTTTCAAAATCACATGCTTTAATATACTCAAAGATCATAATATTCCCAACCACAAGATCCTTCCCAGGCATTTGATAAAAAAAATTTTACTCGCTTCCTCCAAATCACAAACAATATTCCACACCACGATAACACAACAGTCCACGCGACCTTATCCTTCATCCCCAAATTGTGGTGATGGTTTTGTTGTGCCCAATTTTCGCTTTCTTGAATCTATTTATAGTCAGTTAAGGTTGAATGGTATGATTAAGATCGTATCCGATTCGGGTTCTGAAGACGACGAGATTGTGGAAGTGGATGATGATGATGATGATCTTCGTATTTGTTAGGATGCTTTTCAGTTAGACTATGATTATAACGATAATGGGAATGTAATGGTGGTTAACGCGAATGCGTGTCCCCGTGTGAATGTGAATGAGGATTTCGAGTGGGAGGAATTAGACGACAATGAAAGGAAGTGATGCGTGGTTTTGTGCCCTCGTAAAAGGTTTTACCTCTCAAGGAATCTTGAGAAGCTTGCAATCCCCACCAGGCAGTGTACTTGACCGTTGTATTATAGTATAGTGGCAAGTACCGGGGGATTGATCGTTCAACTCAAAGAATAGTGTTTGTTAGGATTGAAATTAATCTAACTAGGTCTAGAGGTGAGGGATGATTCTTTTTGTATTTTTATATTTTAAATGAAAGCAAGTAAAACCTCGGTTTTGCAAGGAGTTGGCGGAATTAGTTGCTAGTCAACTAACCAAAATAACTACAGATGCAATCAAAATAAAATAAAATGCACTTAAAGTAAATGTGGTGAAAACAATAATAAGAGAAAATCTGTTTACTTAGATTTCACTACTCCCTAGCTATCTTTCACCGGTTGATTAGTTTGTTACAATTGCATTGATGACGGTTTATATTCCTTAATACCATTCGTAGGGCCATGTACGATCTTCCCTAACTCTATAAGCTTCTACCTCTTCCTATGTCGAGCCGACTACTAGCTCCTAACATGGCCTCATTAGTAGTTACATATGCATTAAATATAACCAATATATCGTAGTACACCTCCGATCATGTTTCTCAAGACGTTCAAGCAAGTTACCAATTGGAAATCTGCCAATTTTCTTAAGCCTAACATCGAAATCATTCATCCACAACAATTATAAACAAACAACCAACCAATAATCAATATCTAAGTTTCATTACATCTAAGCAAACACAAAGAAAACCTAGCCTAGCATGTTAAAGAGAAGACAAGCATAAGATATAATCAAACAACACATATACATATTGAATGATTGTTGGAAAACTTATCTTCAATTAAGCATGGATGAAACAAGGGTTTGAAACCCTCAAAATTGCAGTAAAATTCGTCTAGGGTTTTTCTCCCATCAAAGTTGCACACACTAAATGAAAACTAGAAAATTATATATAGATTTTACATTCTGACGGCGTCAAGAGTAAAGTCTGACGCCGTCAACTCGCCGCCAAAATAATACTCGTATTGCCTAGATCCACTTCTGACGTCGTCATGTGTAAACTTGGTCTTGGCGATCACATGCAAATTACTCTTGACGGCCTTGGTGATGCCGTAATGTACAATTCTTCAAACACCTCTCTGGAGCGTCACGTGTAATTTGATTTATCCACTTCTTTGTCAAGTCTTGACGTCGTCACTAGTATTCCTTGACGCCGTCAGGTACAATTTTCAGCATGATTTTGAGACTTTGTCGTTTTCTTCACTTTTTTGCTCCAAAAACGTCCAAAATGCTTCCTTTTGCAAATTTCCTCTCAAAAGTACCTAAAATGACAAAAGGAACGATTTAGGGCAATATTTGATCAGATAATCTCGACTGTGGGCTTAAATGACCCCCCCAAAAGCAGTACACATTTCGTCTCATCAAATACCCTTACACTTGAGATTTGCTTGTCCTCAAGCAAATGCGCTTTTATTCTAATCAAAATACAAGCTAGGGGTCATTTAACACTAATATAAAAGTAATTGCAACAAATAATCGTTCCACTTCAACAAAAAACAAGCACGGAAATTATACACTAACACCTCAGAAATGGTGTTTAGATACTCACATCTCTCGGGTGTAATAAAGTGTATATCACAATATGGAAATGAAAAACATCTCTCACTACCTGTCATAGCAAATAGATTACCATAGGCTTGGGAAAGGATCAAACCTCCACCACTTGGCGTAAGCACCTAGGATAAACTATCAAAGAGGTCTTTTAAAAAGGGTTATAACGTGAGGTGTAGGGATATGATAAACACGATTTTTTTGGATAAAAGCAATATTTACTGGTGGCGAGTTAATCATCTTGGTCAATTACATGTACAATGTGGCGTTGCCAAGCCAAGACTCGACTCGACTTAAGCTAATCAAAAACTAACAAAACATAAAATGAAACGGGGTGGTAGTCTGTATGTTTTTTCTCTTTTTCTTTTTCTATATTTTTTTTACGATTTTTTTTCATACACTCTTGCCCTACCATCCGAAATAATACATCATAGGGAATTTACGTCCCCCTTACACTTGAACTTTTATATACTTTACAATTAACTATTCTAATTACTCGAATCAAGATAATCAATATACTTGGAGTACTTTTTAAGATTAACGCACATATGGGGTAATATATGATGTTTTTCCCCATTACTCCATAACAATAGTACTTTACCAATGAGTCCCAATCGTCCCAAAACAATATGTACAAGATATGACTCGACTTAGCAAACATGTAATCAATTAGACAATTAACTAAGGGTTTAAACAAATAACAATAATGCACTAAAGATGAGTGCATACACAGAAGGCTAAGGCGATTTGGGTGTACATTTGGGGTGGATTGTAAACAAATTCTTCCTTTAAGTAAAATGCTTAAAGTTAGAAATGAAAAAGATAGGCTCGGAGGGGTGTACTAAGGGTATCGTGTACTAAAAATGAGTACAACGCAAAGATGTGGGAAAATTAATTGACTTTACTAGTCAAGTGTATTGACTTTATTGGTCAAGTAATTATGATACGGGTTTAACACAAGGGTTATCCTAATGCCTTTTATCATGTAGTAAATCCTAACTACACGAATGTAGTTTCACTAGCGGTCTCGGGATGCATCACTAACACAAATTCTAGAATCTAAGTACTATCGGTACACTCATAAGCACTAATAATGAATGCTTTTCCTAATAAATCTAAAGGCGAACCTCACATATTTGGGTGAAAATTTTCTTTGAGTGGTACGGTTTTTTGTGCTAGTCATACAACTCCTATCCATGAGACGCTTATTAAGATTAAAGCTTCACTCCTAAATGTTGTAAAAAATTTTAAATTTGGCGCTAAAATTGCCCTAACAAGTATTTCTCTTAGTTTTATTACACACCTACTATTGAACAAACAAACTCAAGTGCAATTGCATTCTCTAAGGTATCATCATTTACCCTCCCCTTACACTTAGGCTGAACATTGTCCCCAATGTTCAATACAAAGGAGGTAAAAGTAATGAAGGTAAAAGAATGAAATAAATACTCCCCTGATTCGTTCGGTGTGGATAAATGGATAACATGGTTAGATCTTCCTCCAAGAAAATGAACGTTGAAAGCTTCCCTTCAGAAATATAAATCATCTTCTTGTCCAATATAACCTGTTAAACTTGAGAAAATAATCAACGTAAACCTCGCGTAAAATCGGCGACAATCTATATATATAAGGATATAATGGTGGAATGCATGTTTGCAGATTTCCTTGAGTTTATAAAACTAAAGAATTAACAAAAACTTTAAGACTCCGGTAGAAAAACAAAACTTGCAAAATTTTTCAGAATTTTTACACCTGATGCCTTCAGGTTATAACCTTGACGCCGTCAGGTTATAACCTTGACGTCGTCAGAGTGCTCTGACAGAAATCTTATGTAGAGTTTCCAGAAAATTTCTGGAATAACTCACGCCTTAATTTCTGGAAATCCTGCAAAACATCATTATGACTCGATACAAGAATTTGACTCAAACAAATACTAATATGCATGTTCATTTAATATTGTTGTGGTTCATGTTCAATTCCGTTCTCAGAAACAAGTTTAGATTTCCCTTACACTTATCTTTTGTGAAATACCTTTATATGAAGTTAAGACGAAGTTAAACAACAAGGTAAAGCATTTTCACAATTTATTTTGAAACATGAGCCGCAAACAATAAAAATAAAACATGCATACGGAAACAAATAAAATCAAACAAATAAAGCTTGGGTTGCCTCCCAAGAAGCGCTTGTTTTTGTTCGAGTCACGAGCCTGACTCTACCCTTATTTAGCGGAAATAAGGGAGGTTTTCCCTACACTTAGGATTAAGTGTAGGTGATAGTAGCAATACACACCCTTAGGGTGGAAATATGCCACGTGATGGAAGAGTGGTGGATGAATTATATGCTCAAACGGGTGTGCTCCTTTTATCATAACCTTTCCTAGTTTATTTGGGTCAATGGGTGAGTTGAAGTTTTCTCCTAAAAAGGGATCATCTTCTATTAATTTCGAGAGACTCCTAGTTGGGAATCCATCCTGACCTAATAAACCCGGTTTAAACCCATAATGTTTCTTGTGATCAATCATGAATGGGTGATGTAAGCATAGGTTATGTTCCACTCCTATATTGGCTTCCTCTCTACATGGCTTAAAGTCTACCACCTTTATCCTAAGACTACCCGGACTACGTGGGTTGATGGGTGGGTCGGCTCCTCTTTTGTCTCCTAGATGTATATCTAAGGATGGAAAGTTGTGTGAAGATTGAGGTTCCAGTTCATCAACACTAGGTAATTCCTTAGAACTAAGAGTAAGGTTATCACTACAAGTATTGAAACCTATATCCTCTAGTGGTGTTTGGTACAAGGGTTCTACCTCCATCGGGATTCTTAAAGTTTCTTCTACTTCTTTCGGGTAAGTCACGGGTGGTGTGTGTGCCTCAACTGGTGGTGGGAGTTGTGGAGTACTTGGTGGACTTGGATTTTTTACTCTATCCTCCATCTCATCAAGATCACCTATGTGCTTATTATGTATTTTGCTAAAATCAATCCCCAACATGCACCTAGGTATTTCAAATCCTTTTCTATTCACCTCAAATTCTTGGTCCAATTCATAAGAATCATTCTCAATAACTTGATCACTATGTTCTTTTTGCCTAAAGGATTCCTCATGTTCATCATATGTCTTAGTGAAATCTAATCCAAGCATGCACCTAGATGGTTTGACATTAACCAACTCACAATATCGGTCGGATTCATAAGAAACTATCCTAGGTGAAGGCTCATATGGTGCATAGGTTTCACTAAATGAGGTATTTTGAGGGTTTGGTGAAGGCTCATATCCGCTTGGTCTCTTTTCTCAAGGTACTCACTAAAATCAATGCAAGATCCCGTCCTCCTCATTTCACTCCTCCATCTTGATATATCCAAATTAGTATAATTATATTTCCTCATGTAAACTCTAGTTTCAGGTTTGGTGGATTCGCATTCTCCATAACGGCGAACGGAAGAGTCAATGGAAAGGTTTTTATGAACAAAGATGATGAGTGTGTAAATACTCATCATGTTTACCGTATTTTAACTGCCAAAACGCGTGAAAACACTCAAGAATGCATCAAAACAATGAAAATATCCCAAAGATCGTGTTTTATATGTTTCAAATGCAAAATGATTGAAAACAAACGAAAAACAAACAAAAGTTTGCATAATTGGCAGTTTCAGTCCCCCGACTTTCAAAATCTGTCAAAACTAGTCCCTGAGCGTTTATTTTGAAAGAAAAGTCAAACCAAGTCCTTAAAAATCAAAATTTATAAAATAATGATCTTTGGGTGAAAATCTTTCAAAATGTACAAGTTTACATCTTTGGTCCCTCAAGTTTTAAAGTTTGACAGATATGGTCCTCGGGAATCACATTTTGAAGAAAAATGATTTTACAAGCCATGTGGAAATATAACGTGTCAAATTTGGTCCTTTGGAGAATTTTGAAGAAGTGGCAGAAATAACCCCTGGATTTTCAGAAACTACAAAATTGGTCCTTGTGCTTTTCAAATACTACACCAAACAGGCTTTTATTATACCACATTACCACTTCCCTTATTAATAAATCCAAGTGACCAGCCCACCCATCACAACCCTTGGCCCAAATCTGTTCCAAGCCCACCCACACTAACCCTACCCAAAAAAACCTTTATACGTTTTAATATAAACGTATACCCTCCCCACTTTGACCAAACAAAACAGTCAAAGCCATCCCTTTCCTTTATCCCCTACCCGTGACCTGCTTCCCCCATTAACCGCCAAACACAACTATCACCATCCCCTTTGTCCTCCACACCATCTCCCAATCCCACTAAACTACTCACAAACCATACCTACCTCTGCCACCTCACCCATCCACTTCAACATTGGGCCCAAAATAATGAATAGAGGGCTGAGATGACTCTAATCAAATCCTATGGTCGAGATTGAAGCCAAGAAAAGCACAGAAGCATCCAAGGAAGAAGAAAACATTTTATTTTATGATTAGTATAAAAAGGAGCCGATTGTAGCCATTGTTGGCAAGTAGGATTTTAGAGTAGTTTAGCAGTAGGAGTAGTATTAATATAATTTTAAGCTTATTTGTGATGTACTCTTTATTTCAAGTCTAATTTATATTTCAGCCATTTGTTTTAACTTATTTACAAGCTTCTTACTTTTGTTGCTTCAAACTTCATGTCTGCTTCATGGTGCTTATCTGGGTTGTAGTTTTGTCTCATGTTAGTTAGAAAGAGCTCTTAGATTTATACCAGTGTTATTACGTTGAGCTAGTGATTTGTGATTAGCTGCTTTTGAACTTTTGAGGTCTTAATAGGGTGTTTGGAACTAGTACTTGGTTTAAGTTTTGGTTATGTTAGTGGGTAAATTAGTTTGATGCAGCCCTTACTTTTGACCCTTTTTGATGCTTATAAGAGCTTATTACCTGCTTATTAGTGCTCCCTTAGACTTTTTAGGTATCCCCCTAGTTAGCTTTTGCATGGTTTCTTTAATCATAGCTTATTGAAGCTGTTGTGAGCTTATGACCATTGTTCAGGCCTGCTAGTATCCTGCCCTGCATATCAGCCCCCCTCAGGCCTGTTTCGGTGTGAGCTTAACTTACACCTGTAATCATATTGCTCATTTTAGCTTGCTTCTAGTAACTAAGCTCCTTAGTCACTGTTATTAAATTTAGCTTGGTTCATTTGAGGTTTGTTTAGCCTATTTCAGTAGTTTGAGTGAGTTTGTGTTGATTGGTATATGTTCATCACAGTTAAACCTTTAATCGTTGGAGTTTGTTTGATCACTGTTAAGGCCAAATGGCTCATTTAGGCTTAGATTAGTAGATTTTAGTTTGGCTTTGTCTCCCTAGGTTAGTTACCAGCCACCAATCTCAGCTTTCTTTTAGTTTCAAAAGTTGTTTGTTTTTATGTTTTTAATGAGCTTATGCAAGAAAAAGTAAAAAAAAAAAAAAATGCTTTTCAAAAAGGGTATTGCAAGGTTCGAACCTGGGCCTCCAAGTTACTCAAACAGACGCACAAACACCCCCAAGCTAACTGCTCTGCTTAGTATTTTTTGTTTGAATTTCCATTAGTTGTTTATTTATATAGCATAATTTCCTTTAGCTTATTAATATTCAGTTTTTAGATCTTGCTTATTTCCAGCTTATTTCAACTGCTTATTCCATGTTCTTATTTTTCATAGGTTTATTTTAGGTATATTTAGTTCTCATAAAAATTTCAGAATTTTTAGACGTAGTTTAGTATTTTTAAATATTTAATTTAGTAATTAAATCATTATAAAAAAAAATAAAAAGCAAAAAAATATTTTTCTTTTTCCAAAAATTTTCTTTCATCATTAGGATCGTAAAAAATTATTTTTACCCGTAGGCCTAGCGTAGCATAAATTTCGCGTTTTAATTTGCGCATTCGCGTTTTTATTAAAGTTACTTTTACGTTTTTAAATCTAGCTTACGTATTAAGGTTCCCTAGCTTCCTGTTTCCATTCCCGTAGAATTCTATTTAGTTCTTTAAGTTTTAATTAGCATTCCTTATTTGAATTCATGTGTTAGTTACGTTTATTTAATTGTTCGTACGTTTTTTGCAATTTCTCGTAGTTTTACAATATCAAATAATCAAAACCATTCCTTACAAGCATTTTAATCTCCAAATCTCACACGATATTGCCCATTCACACATCGTTCAACTCAAAGAATAGTGTTCGTTATGATTGAAATTAATCTAACTAGGTTTAGAGGTGATGGATGATTCTTTTTGTATTTTTATATTTTAAATGAAAGCAAGTAAAATCTCTGTTTTGGAAGGAGTGTGCGGAATTAGTTGCTAGTCAACTAACCCAAATAACTACAGATGCAATCAAAATAAAATAAAATGAACTTAAAGTAAATGTGGTGAAAACAATAATAAGAGAAAATGTGTTTACTTAGATTTCACTACTCCCTAGCTATCTTTTATCGGTTGATTAGTTTGTTATAATTGCATGGATGATGGGTTATATTCCTTAATATCATTCAAAGGGCCGTATACGTTCTTCCCTAACTCTATAAGCTTCTACCTCTTCCTATGTCGAGCCGACTACTAGCTCCTAACATGGCCTCAATAGTAGTTACCTATGCATTAAATATAACCAATATATCGTAGTACACCTCCGATCATGTTTCTTAAGACGTTCAAGCAAGTTACCAATTGGAAGTCTGCCAGTTTTCTTAAGCCTGACATTGAAATCAGTCATCCACAACAATTATAAACAAACAACCAACCAATAATCAATATCTAAGTTTCATTACATCTAAGCAAACACAAAGAAAACCTAGCCTAGCATGTTAAAGAGAAGACAAGCATAAGATATAATCAAACAACACATAGACATATTGAATGATTGTTAGAAAACTTATCTTCAATTAAGCATGGATGAAACAAGGGTTTGAAACCCTCAAAATTGCAGTAAAATTCGTTTAGGGTTTTCTCCTTTCAAAGTTGCACACACTGAATGAAAACTAGAAAAGTATATATAGATTTTACACTCTGACGGCGTCAAGAGTAAAGTCTGACGCCCTCAACTCGCCGCCAAAATAATACTCGTATTGCCTAGATCCACTTCTGACGTCGTCATGTGTAAACTTGGTCTTGTACAATTCTTCAAAAACCTCTCTGGCGCGTCACGTGTAATTTGATTTATCCACCTCTTTGTCAAGTCTTTACACCGTCACTAGTATTCCTTGACGCCGTCAGGTACAATTTTCAGCATGATTTTGAGACTTTGTTGTTTTCTTCACTTTTTCGCTCCAAAAACGTCCAAAATGCTTCCTTTTGCAAATTTCCTCTCAAAAGTACCTAAAATGACAAAAGAAACGATTTAGGGCAACATTTGATCAAATAATCTCGACTTTGGGCTTAAATGACCCCCAAAAGCGGTACACTTTTCATCTCATCAGGGAGATTTTAAGTATGTTTTTTAGAGCAGAAGCTGATGACCATGCGTCTGTTGTACCTGTGAATCGTGTTGGCATTGTTGAAGAAGAGTTGGGTGAAAATCGTGGTGGTAACACAGATTGGGAAGTGTTGTTAAACTTTGATTATGAAGTTGGGTGAACTCTATACATATGAAAAGTATCTCTAGATATGTTGGGCATCCGGTCAAGAGGATCACTGAAAGATGGATAATGAAATAATGGGAAAAGGTTAAAGGTAAGAGCGAGGGGTGTGGCTGCTTTGTGGGTTGCATTTTCCCCACTAGCCGAGAGGATACGATGGCGCACCGTTCCATGGTTGGCGCCACGGTGGCTCGCGCCGTGGTGGCCAGCCCATGCGGTGGCCATTTTTTTTTTGTTTTTTTTTTTACTTTCTTTTTGAATAAAAATTGGAACGTTGGAGGCTTATGAATTTTTGAACGTTGGTCCCAACGGGTATATACCCGTTTTTATCAACTTTTTCCCATTTAACATTTATAAATAAAAAAAAATTAACCCCAAAAAACCTTATAAATAACCCTTTATTATTTCATTCTTCACACACACTTTCTTATCTCTACTTCTATTATCTTTTTGCCATCTAAAATGAATCCTAACCAAAAATGGATTAACAACATGCTAAACGACCTGATAAACCAAATGAATCCTAACCAAATGTCGAGCTCGTCTTCTCAATCGGGTTACTTTCCCTCATTCCAAAACCCATATATGAATCCTGAAGAACTAACACTATTTAGTCCATGGAATTACAACAACAACAACAATATAATCAATTTACTCAAACTCAATAAACAAACCAAGCCACCCATTCCCAACCAAATTCGGACCACGCATCCTACCATCTAGTTGACGAAGACATCAATGAAGATGACGAAGAAGAAGAAGTGGTCCCGACCCCGGCCTAAAAAAGATCAAGGTCAAAGACGATGTCGAAGAAGCCAAAGATAAAGACGAAGACAAAGAAAACCAACCAAGACAAAGACAAAGAAGTTGATGAAGATGTGGTCCCGTCCCAACAACCTCGCACTTTTTGGACCCAATATGAGGAGTATCTCTTGGCGGAGTGTTTCATTCAAGTTTTGGAGGATCCAAAAACGGGTGTGGATCAATAAAGGGATATGTTTTGGTACAAAGTGCTCGACGCATATAACAAGGAAGCCAAGAAACTCAACTGTACTATTTGTACCAAAAACATGTTGACGGGAAAGTGGACTCCAATGAATAAAGATGTCAAGAAGTGGAATACGGTGGTCGATGAAACGACAGTTATGAGTTGGGAGAATGATAGAGATTTTATGACCCGTTTTCACATATTGTTTAAAAAAACAACGGGTTATGACTTTAGGCACATGAGCGCTTGGGAGTTCTTGAAAGACATGCACAAGAGGAAAAATCCCGACTCGACTTTGGCAAGACGTAACCGTCTGCGGCCCACGAACGAGGAGCCCGAGCATTTTGGACCCGACGTTTTGCCACGGTCGGAGGCCATGTACCGGGTTTCTAAGAGTCAACGTTCGTCAAACTCGACCGCTAGTTCCAGTTCAAACCGGCAATGTTTCAAGAAATGTTGCAACAACAATACGAGTTAGACCGCAAGGCAAAGATGGATGTTCTCGAACGAGAGTCACTCGCTCGAGTTACTTTATATGAATCTCAAAAGATTGCCGAGGAGATGCACGTGCTATAAATGGATATAAGCAAGATGGATCCGGTCAACGCGGCGGTTGTGAAAGCACAACAAGCTCGAATTCGGGCAAAGTATCCTACCGACGAGTATTAGGCTTTTATTTCTATGTTTATGTACTAGGTTTTTAATCTTATGCATTTTTTTTAAAGTAATTTTTTTTTAATTAATGAGGTTTATTTTAGTTTATATTGTGTATATTTTATTTTATGTAAAAGAAAAAAAAATGGCCGACGGCACCAGAATTTCTGGTGACACGGTTACAGCCAAAATGTGGTGTCGTGGGATTTCTGGTGTCGTGGAGATTTTTGCTGACGTGACAACACTTTTTGAGCCACGGCTTGAAGCCATGGCACCACCACACCCAATGCTCTAAGGCAATGTATGGAATGAAGCTAAAAGTATATGCATCTAGCCAAAAGATTAATATAGAACTCATATTTAATGAATCATTCATAGCCACTTATTTTTTTTTTATCAAAAAAAAAATAAACTTTCACAATTTTTTTTAAATTAAATATCTCGCAAACTATAAATCGTTACGCGAAAAAAAAAAGAAACAATCGCAACGAGAATTAAATTATCTTTCTATAGACATGCATTGTTTTATACTTTCGACGAACTTTTTTTTTTCAAAATTTTGGCCGAGAAAAATCATATGTGATTTATAAAAATCATGTGTGATTCGTTAAAATCAAATCATATGTGAATTTTACGAATCATATATGATTTTTACAAATCAAATATGATTCGTTAGATAAGTATTTATCATGAACTCTGACAGAGAAATCTTCTATGAATCTTTTAAGACAAAAACTTAAGTTTGAGGAAAGGATTATCTAAAACACGTCCTTTTTGTTTGGTTATGTTAAGATGTGATAGTGATTATAAATGCTTATTATGATCATCTATTGTGTCGAATTCCATGTCATGTTATTGATTCTTTATTAGCTCATCTACTTCCTTTTTTGTTTTTGCAAACATTGTGCATTCTAAAAACGAGAATGTGTTGGGGTTTATCTGCCGCTTTTGACATACCAATGCATTCGTTGAACGAGAGGGTTTGCTTCATCACAACTCACAAGTGAAAAATATAATGCATTCGTTAAATATCTATTAGAAGTTGCTAATGGTACATTTTTCTTCATGCAATTATAAGTTTAGTGAAACACTTGTGTACTATTATAAAATCAAACGTGATTAAGTATTGCCTTTTCTAAATTCAATATATGTATATCTAATGGTTTGGAGATACTTCATGTATCTAATTGATTATTTATGATCAACTAAAGAGATGTCCACAAATGAATTAACACACGATATGATGCTCGCAACAAAAACAAGCTCGTCAAGAACAAAAACTAGAATATGCCCTTAAGAAAGTTTATGTTCTTTTTTTGGTTATTTGACCTACGTGTTTAATATAACACGTGTTTCATTAGTAACAATGTTATATTATACAATTGCTTATACTAATGTGGTTCTTTCTAAAATAAACTTTAATATAAGTCATTATCTATCCGAATCGGCCATGAATCTCAATGACCACAAATGAATACACTGTTCGTCTTTGTGGTTTACTCCAAATAACTACCGTAGTCCCTGATTTATTTTTTTTGCATTTTTGCTCCTTATGGTTTACATATTGCACGCTGTCAGTCCTTATCGCTAATTGTCGGTATCTTCTCCGTTAGCTCTCAATCGTCAAGTGGCAACGTTAGTCCATTAACCAAACGAACTTTTGCAACGTTAGTCCTTTATATTAATGACCGTTCCTAATTAACTCAAATTTTGGTTTTCTTAAAAAAAAAATTACTACGCGGTTTTCGCCCGTTTTCATGCGTTTTCGTCCGTTTTTATACGCTTTCGTCCGTTTTTATACATTTTCGTCCGTTTTTATACGTTTTCATCTGTTTTTCTTACTTTTTCCTTCGTTTTTATCCATTTTTATACATTGTCATACAGTTTTATCTGTTTATACGTTTTTGTTGTTTTTCGCCCGTTTTCATGCATTTTCTTACGTTTTCGTCCGTTTTTATACGTTTTTGTCTGTCTTTAAATGTTTTTGTCTCTTTTCATACGTTTTTATCCATTTTTATACGTTTTCTTACGTTGTCATACGGTTTTATCTGGTTTTATACGTTTTTTTGTCTATTTTATATGTTTTCCACCGTTTTTAAGCTTTTGTCCGTTCTCTTACGTTTTTATATGTTTTCGTCCGTTTTTATACGTTTTCACCCGTTTTCTTACGTTTTTATCCGTTTATATACGTTTTTGTCTGTTTTATATATTTTTTTGCGTTTTCATACATTTTTATAATAAACAGATGAAAAGATATAGAAACGTATAAAAACGAATAAAAATGCAAGAAATATGTATAAAACAGACGAAAACGTATATAAACAGTCGAAAACATATAAAAATGGATGAAATCGTATAAAAACGGGTGAAAACATAAGAAAACGAGCAAAAATGTATAAAAACAGATGAAAACTTATAAAACTGATGAAAATGTATAAGAACGTATGAAAACAGATAACAACGTATAAAAATGAATAAAACGCAAGAAAAACGTATAAAAATAGACGAAAACGTATATAAAAGGATGAAAACGTAAGAAAAACGGACAAGAGTGTAGAAATAGGAGGAAAACGTATAAAAACATTTAAAAACGTATAAAATCGTATGAAAATGTATAAAAACGGAAAAAAAACATATGAAAACGTAAGAAAAAAAGACGAAAACGCATAAAGACGGACAAAAACGTAAGAAAACGCATGAAAACTGGCGAAAACGTAAAAAAACGGACGAAAACAATAAAAACCAAAATTTGAGTTAATTAGAAACGGTCGTTTATGTAAAGGACTAACGTTGCAAATGATCGTTTGGTTAATGGACTAACGTTGCAACTTGGTGATTGGGAGCTAACGGAGAAGATAACGACAATTAGCGATAAGGACTGATAGCGTGCAATATGTAAACTATAAGGAGTAAAAAAGCAAAAAAAATAGATCAGGGACTACTGTAGGGATTTGGGGCAAACTATAGGGACAAACGGTGTAATTTACTCTAGAAAGATTTATTTTTTGAATTGTTTTTGTGATGTTTTTTAAAAAAAAAAATACTCGTGAATTTCACTGGTCTTTTGGCTAGTGATAAATATGGGAGAAATAGTTGTGCAGTAGGTGCAAAAGAGTAAACTCAACAAAACGTGATTTGATGTCCTAGTTTTAGCAATATGTTACAAAGTTGAGTGAAATTGAAAATAAGGGTCATCTTCGACGTCAGTTTTGCAAATTTCCCTTTAATTTACTTATTAGACACATTATGTGTCTTTAAAAAAAAAAAAAAAAAACAATGTAACCAACATATGATAACAACAATTGTCTTTTTTTACTTTGTATTACTAACGACATTTTGGATTATTTCCAGGCCCTCCGAAATAGATATAATTACCCCAAGCCTCATTATACCCGCTTTGAACATTATAACACTCTGGTCGTTCTGAATATAAAGACTCATCAGACATTGGAATGAAGTGATTTTCCTTATCGACCAATTCCATGTTTCTAACAAAAGATGCTTTCCCATACGCCTCACTTGCGAAATGGCCACTTCCCATTTGGGTTGATGTGTGCGCACCGGGTCCATCATTTTGTAGCACTTCTCCTCCAAATTCGATTAAATTTGCATGATCTCCAAGGTATTGGAATAAATATGACGGCCAATATCCTATCAGATTACTGGGAATAAGATCATGTCCCAAAACTAGCCACCAGTTGCCGCCCTTTGGGTCCTGCATATTTCAACATCAAGTAGAGATCGTGATCTTTTTATGCCATTCACTTCTATGTAAATTTAAAAGTTTCTCGATCACAACTATAATATATATAGAAGTCATATCTAACTCCAAGTGCAAACATATATACAAGTCCCAACTCTCAAGCTTCTAAATGCATTATATATATATTCTAAAAGGGATTTGGGGTATGTGAGTGTTTTGCACTGTTCATGCTACAGTGCAGAACAGTGCAAAACAGTGCCCACTTTTTTTTCGTTTGCTACAGTGTAAAACAGTGCCAATTTTTTTTTTTTTTTTTTTTTTTTTTTTTTTAATATAAAAGAGATGCACCACCCTCTAATTAAATTTTCGTTTTAGACCATGAGGTTATGAATCTATTGCAAAGTTAGTCCGGCCGTTTCCTTAAATACTAACTTTGCAACATACCAACAATCTCAGGCCGTAAAAAAAACACTATTTTCAGAAACACTTTACGAAAATAGTACTTACGGTTATCAACCTTTTGCATATTTAGTCCTTAATAACAAATTTTTTTTATACAACCGTTTGATTTCGAGTTTAGATTAAACAAAACATTCCCGCAGCAACGCGCGGGTAAACCCACTCGTTCATATCTAACAAATACTGTAGCATTTTCATGATGGCATTACATGTATATAAGGTTGAAAAAGTAATAAAAAATTACCTTCCAGATTGTTATGTCTATGTCATACTGAGGACCATTATATGATGATATTGGTGTTACAGCAGCCCCGAGGCTTATCTTGTGATTTGTTTGGACGAATCCCGGACACATCAAATTGTAACATCCATATTTTTTATATCCATCACTCTGTAAATTTTGGATTTCAAACTACAGTTATATTGATACTAACATAACATCGTATAGTGTACAAAATGTAAAGAGTGTGACTGTTTTGAAGAAAAATAAAAAGTACGTTATTAACAAGCAATAAACTTACAGTCCAGTAAATGAAAAGTCTAGGACTAGTGTCTCCGTTTAGTTCTTGATAAACCTGTCATTACAAAGATAATTGCTAACTATTAGCATTCTCATTTGCATGCCTGCATATACATATACCTAAGAATATATACGTATATACACTACGAGAGGTGATTTTCAGACCACAAATTAGAAACTCATGGTAGCCTTCATTTTCAAATAACCTGTACATACACGTCATGCTACGAATAATTTGATATTTGTTGGCGTTGATTAACATAAGTAAATGTAATGCTATGATAAAACCATATGATGCTTATAAGATTGTAAATAATTATCAAAGCAACAGTTTGTGGTACGTACCATCCAACCAGCTTCAATAGAGTTTCGTGGGCCTCCAACATCATTACTAACCCAAATTTGTGAAAGGCTAAACTCATCTTTATTTGTCACTTTAGGAGCCCATATATTTAATTTTCCTCTTGCACCATAACATGCTTTGTTTACAAACGCCACTGCATGCTGCAAACAAAAAAAAATGAGAAAATCAAATTTTAAGACAATTTTTTTTACACTGACAGTTAGACCATTGGAAAAAGTCAATTTACATAAATTTTTATCCTAATTAAGTGAGAAAAACAGTTGTTTTGCAGATTTCCAAATTCTACAGATGTATTAAAAAAATACTGAAATAATAGAAATTAAAAGTTTGGTTATTTTTTGTTACTGGGCGAGTATTCGTGCATAGCGACGAAAATTTGAAGCGATGAATTATACACGAAAGAAAGTATATGAAAACCATCGAAGAAAAATATATGCATGTAATGTATAAAATTGGAAGGTAGGTAGTGAGGGTAAATTATCAATTTCACATTTCCTATTTTTTGAAATTTTAAGTAATTGTATTTTTTCTTTATATGTATAGACGATTACCCATGCATAGCGGCGACAATAAATAAGATAGAGGTGCAAGCTAGTGAGAGTGGAGAAATTTGTGGATTAAATTGTAATTAAATATTTAAATAATTAATAGATCTTTTATACGTAAAATATTTTAGTCAAACAAAATTTCATATTTTGTAAGTTTTTAAGTAAAGGCCAAAATTTGAGCATTTTTTTCTTTATAAGTAGTTGTGACGTACTTTTTTTAACCAAAGTACCACCTTATATTTATAGAAACCCATATACTATTTTCTTACTTATTCTTTCTAAGGGAATTATCATCTCCATGGAATTACTAAAAAGTTTGTCTAAAATGTGTCACAAGACATGTAAAGATTTATAAATTGAACACTATTATTATTATTATTATTTTCTTAGTTATAGTTCAAAATATGCTTTTGATAAATTAACAGCGATTAAAAACTTTAATTACTTAATCAAATGTACTATTTTAAGTCAATAAACTGAAATTCTCTTTTACCGACTTTAACATATGGTCTTAAGTCACATGTTAAGTTAGACAAACCCATACACACCTGAGAAATATTTAAATACAAAAATCATGCAATATACACAAATCTGGTACCTGACTCCGTTTACCCTCTTTAGGAAATGTACTAAGTTTCTTGCCAAAACTAGAAAATCTTAATATGTCACTTTCACTTGTTCTTCTAATTGGAATTGTTCCAATAGGGCAAGATTCACCATTTGAATTCCAAAGCTGCTTAATTTCATATGTCAACTCTGACTTGTTATGTCTTGTTGGTAACTCTGGTAAAACCTGTTATTTTTAACAATAAATAAGAATGACAATATATAGGTAACGGGTGTATGAATATTATTAAAAAAACTGAATTGCTAACAAATTTTTGGGTAATGGTAATTTCATAGAAAGTTTTGAGGCTATTCGTGATTCAAAGTTTATATTTATATTAACCATAACCCTAGATAGTCAACGAAAACTTTAATAAGTATGTACCAATGGCAGTGTTCTTCTAATCTCTGGAAGATCGAAAGCCGGTTGTTGATGGAATAAAACGCAGTCTATTGTATCTCCATCCGGACTCTAATTCGACATAAATGTTAAAATGTTAATTTAAAACAATAGAAAATAAAATCATAAAATAACTAATGCAGGGAACAAAGTATATATAAAACAATCAATATAACTTTTAGACTTGCCTGAATCGACTTGACAAAAGGCTTGTTGATCTTCTGAAGATGATTCTTGATCACTTTCATGTTCTGTGACTTTGTATTTGCCTCAAAAGATTGTTTTTCCGGTCGAGCATCTTTAATATCTTTTGATAAAATAGGGTTTAACATAAAACATATCAATAAAAGTATGAAAATGAGTGGTGACATCTCATGAAAAGCTTTGGCCACCTTCATTGTATTTTGTGTTCTTTGTAAGAAAAATCAATTGAAATTATATAGACAAAAGTATGAGAATTTAATCAATGACCAATAAATGTGTAGCCAATTGATATTCATTATTCTTTCAAAATAAACTAAGTCAATATTTATTTTTCCCCTTTATAACGTAAAAAGTCAATTGTTGATCTCTAATAGGAGTAAAAAATATTCAATAACTGAAGTAGTTGCAATTATATACTTTTTTTGTTTCATTTTTATTGCCTTAATTATTATTTTTGTTTGACTTGAAAGATTTATCTTCGTTCATTAAATAAGCAGTTACTCTATACAATTTACCATTTTTACAACTCTATCCTTATATATAGGCTTTGGATCTACTAAGAAGATTTTTAGATTGAGAAGCAACTATAACCATTTGATTATTTTGACCTTAATTGGCTATATATATTGTTGGCATAAATATTACGATATTTAACTTAAACATCATCTTCATGTTTTTATGATGACAAAGATGTAAATTACAACACATAACGTAGAGCGTTTAAGTTACTCGTGATCACAAATCATCTATGCATTCATACGACAACATCTCTCGGCGTCTCAAGTATGCTTCAACAACAAATAAGTTTGCATCCAACAATTAATCACTAAAGGTATGAACAAACAAACTTTATTTTGTTGAATGATCAAAGGAAATTTTATTTTTACAAACCTTACATTTTTTTATAAAGTGTGACAAACATTTTTAAACTTATACAAAATATTTTTGTATTTATAAGAAATGTTTTATTCAAAATAAATATTTTGAATTTAAATTTTTACCCAAAAAATGCTATAATCTTTAGGAAAAACATTTCTCACAAAAAGACAAAAGTTTTGAAAAAACTTTCTGAGTGGCCCCCTTAATTATAAGGACGGCCCCCTTAAATATTAAGGGGATCGACCCCTATTTAAGGGGACCGCCCACGCTCCTCCTGTAAAACCCAAAAATCTGAAAACCTAAAATGGGGTCTAATTTGAAATTTTCTAAAGTCAAGGGACTAATTGGTAACTAAATAATTAAACTATATGTTATATGACTATAAGAGTTCATAATACCTAATTAAATCAAAAACCTTATAATATATGATGACTAAATGCATATAAAATATAACCTAAAGTATTTTTAGCACATAATTATGAAGCATTTCCAAATTTTCGGCTAGAGGTCTATATTTTATTTTATACGCCTCTTTGTGTCAAGATAAACACAAGACTTGAACTTGTAATATCACCCTTATCAAATAGAAGATATGGTTTGCTTTGTTTCCCTTATTACCTCACACGACTTTCCCTCACAAGATACATGGCATCATAAATTCTCACTCCCCTATAATATTATACATATCATCAAAAGTCACAATAAACAAAACCCTAAATACCTAAACGGCGGCAGCTATATTTCCTTCTTGTTCCATCTTCCGGTTCGAATCCAAAAGCAACGCAAAGGAGGTCTTGTATGGCCCTTGTTGACTCTCGAATATGGGGGATCATGGTGGTGTTATTGATCGGCAAAGGAGGGTTGTGGTCGTGGCTTAATTGTGAGGTCGAAGGGTAGTTTTGTAGGGCGAGATAGCTGGTACGTCAAGGTGTGTTGCTCGTGAATGATTCTGGTTCGACAAGGCTCCTGGTCGTGGGTTATACTTCTGGTACGAGGGTGTTCAACGCAGGTTCGACTTGGTTCGATCCTGCTTGTGTTCTTCTCCTGGTCACGTCTAAAGGGTAACCCTCCCTAACTCGGTCCGATTTCTTATTGTTTCATATTCGATTATGTTTCCATCTCCTTACTCGGCTGCATGCTTTAAAACCATGTATAACATCACATAAAATTATGGGTCGACCCATGATAACAATTGGAATATACATATATATCGACTATAAATCTGGGTGTGTATTCGTGTGATGGTTACGTGTACTTTGGGCGAGTTTTCCTCGACATAGAACCTGATTTAATATACGAAAGAACATGTTGGTTTCGTTGGTTCGAAAGGAATAAAACAAGAAATATATCGTGACTTGTTATGTTTCAAAAGGGACGTTTCTGGTCCAGTTAAATAGGTCGAGTCGATTTCGGATTGAAAATATATTAGATATATATTAGATTGTATGCATGCATGGGAATTTTATGCTTATCAAATAAAGACTCATACACATATATATAACCTGAATTATGGATTGCTATTTGACGTATATTTTGGAATGTTTGTTGTGTGTCGAATATGTAGCTTAGCAAAGGGTCTACTTTCGAAATCATTTAGAAGCAGTCGTTAAACGGTTCGATACCTTATGTGGTCATGATAATATTCGAATGATATGCGTATATGAAAGTCTATCATACGTTATCATGTAGGGTCGAGGCGTGTTATAGTTAAAAAGCGAGTCGTTTTCGATATTCATGCAAGTCATATTTACATTTGATGAAGAAGATGACATACGTGTTTTAAAATTTGTTCAAATAAGTCTAAGATATGAAAATTACACTCTTAACCTTAAACTTTAATGGTCTTCACATTTTGACCCTACATTTAGCTAAAATAGTATAACAGACCCTAGACTATGGTAATTAAAATGCTAAGAGTTTAACTTGTTTAAGTTATCATTGTAAACCTTAAAATTTGACATTTGACATATGTAAACTTTAAACTTTGATAATTTATGCTTAATAACCCTAAACTCATATAAATTGTCATAATAAACCCTAATCTATTGTATTTGATATTTTAAATACTTTAACTTGACTAAATGGTAAACTTTGATTATAAACGTCTAAAATTACTAATTCGAGAAACTTGTTAATTCGGAAAACCTGCTAAAAATAGGAAGTTACTTAAAATGGTTAAAGTACATAAGGCGGGAGATTACTTAAAAAAAAAGGAAAGTTACTATTTTTGAAAAGTTACTATATTTGGCAAGTTGCTAAAAAGGGAAAGTTTTTAAAAATAGAAAGCCGACTAAAATGAGTAATCTGATTTAAAACAAGTTATTAATAATTAGCCGATCATTAATTCGTGTAGATTCGCTGAAGAAGGGGTAACTTCCGACCTTTATGTCTTCTGATGAGTTTGCATTGGCGGTTAAGGTACAGATATTCTGCCTTTTCAGTAAAGGCCTTCTCTCTCTCTTTTGTTTATTACTTTGATTATGATCCCTTCAGTTAAGCCATTGCTATGTTCCCTTTATATGATTCCTATTTGTTGATCTTTGTGATTTGATATGAGTTGATATTCGTTTGCATGCTATAGTTTCTTTTCTTATAGCATTCCTATGCCCTATTTGTTGCCCATTATTTGATTAATTTGTAGCCAGTCATGGGGAGTCCATGGCCTTGCCACTGATTCACCAGTGGTATTGACACTATCTGTGGAGGTGGGTTTTAGTCCACAGCGTTCCCTTTAAGCTAGCTATTCAGGCCTATATTTATTATTGTATATGTTTACTTAGTCTAGAGCTTTGTGCATATATATCTGTTTTGTAGGGAGCGTATGGATGCATCCTAGGTACTTTGTTTAGTAATATTTGGTGAATGTTTTGGTGTGTGTGCAATACACCCCTTTCACATTTGGTACAATGGAGGTCATGACTCCTATGTACATTTAGTGTATATATATTGTTGGGCATTCCTATTTGTTCTACTTCTCTATGATTCTTATTATCTTGTCATCTCTAATGTGATTAACTTATGCTTGCCTTGTTTCTTTTGCTTACACTTATGACTCATTTCATTTCCTTGAGTGTTTGGTATCCATTATCCGTATTTCCTTTGATCATATTCTATGTTTCCATATTCTTGATTTCTATCTCAGCAGGTTCGCTTGGACTTATGTCGTATTCACCTTCATTTTCTTTTTGTTATTAGTTTTCGTTTGTTTATATCTGTTCACTGGGCTTTTTAAGCTCAGCCGCATTTCTGTTCCCGCGGCAGGTTTTAGAAGGAAGCTGGGTTAAGTGAAGAGTGCTTAGGAGCTCTTAGTGGACTACATTGTTGATAGCCTTCCATGGATTAGAGTTTTGACTTAGAGTTTTTCCTTTTAGTTCTTAGCTTGTATTAGTTTTGGAAGTTTTAATGTTTAGAATTAGTCTTTTATCTTCTCATTAGAACTGCATTGTAACCCTTGTATTAGTAATGTATTCCCGTTTACTTGTGTTCTGATTTGACTCTAAAATGTCACACTTCAGCCCTTTTCGGGTTGTGGTGTTACACCTCCAGCCCTAAATTTTTTCTATAAATACTGGATCATTCCTGGACTTTTTCTTAACCTTTTGCACTCCAAACTTTCTGTTTAAACCCTTCCTACATATCTTTTTAAATCCTTTGATCATTTAATCATAAAGCTTTGTTTCCAAGTGATTCAAGCTTAATCCCTCAAGTGCAAGAGAAGAATATTTCCTACCATCAAGTCAAAGAAGTATTAGAGTCTAGTTAGTATTGATGTGAATTTGTCGAAGTAAGTTATGTAAGTATATGTAATAAGTAGATCAAGATGACCTTACTTAGTAATTAGTCAATGGGTGTGTAAGAAGAGGTGTGAAGAAGTAGTTGTGTGAAGAAGTCATGTAGTTGTGAAGAAGTAGTAGTGTAAAGAAGTCATGTAGTCGTGAAGAAGTAGTAGTGTGAAGAAGTCATGTAGTCATGAAGAAGTAGTGGCGTGAAGAAGTCGTGTAGTTTTGAAAAAGCAGTGGTGTGAAGAAGTCGTGCAGTGGTGTGAAGAAGTCGTGTAGTGATTGAAGTCGTGTCGTGAGTTTGGTCCTAGCTAGCATTAGGACTCGACATTTTACTTAGTGTCGTAAATTGGTGTAAGCAAAGGTGTGTACGGTTTTCTCCGCCTAAAGGGAGTTTGTTGAGTAATGTTGTGAACTCTCGAGTAGGTGACTCGGGGAGTGGAGTAGGGCAAGGAAGGTGTCCTTGTAACCGAATCACTATAAATCATCGTGTCCGGTTTGCATTTTCTTTCTCTTATCTCTTTTCATTTATTCTCACATTTATCGCTTTATATCTATCCTTGCATATGTGTCTTAGTTGTTGCTTATATTGTTTTGATATTGATTGTATTATAGATAGAAGTTAATATTGTTATAGGATGTATAATTATATGATATGGTCTAATGGACTTAGATGTATTACTCACACTTATCATATTGAGTTTAACTTAATAGATAATTTGATACAAAACATTTTAAGATTTTAAAATGAAAACGTATTCACCCCCCCTTTACGATTTCCACAATTGGTACCAGAGCCACGTCGCTCTAATTTTCAAAACAAATGGTTTTAAAAATTGAGTACGATCCATGTGTCAAATTACTCATTAAGGAGGATTAAATATGAAAAGTGTTTTGTTTATTAACTTGTATTACTTTTGATATTATATACACTAATTATACTAGCTCGAGATAAGATTATGTTAAAACAAGTGTTATATGTTTGGTATTAAATTTATAAAGTTTCACACCTTTCCGCAAAGTCAGAAAATAAATTTTTTACAAAAAACAACAATTTTGAGTACCAGATGGACGGTTCCCTTAATTATACGGGCGCCCCCCTTAAATACTGGGCGGTCCCCTTAAATATTTAAGGGGTCCGCCTGTCTGTTCGCAGTTTTTCAGAAACTTTAAAAAATCATATAAAATTAACTGTAAGTCTGTAAAAGTCGTGACACCTGGCGTTTTAAAGGTAATTAAGTCTATTTTCATCTAAAAATACTTACAAGTAACCATTAAAAACTTAAATAAGTCAGAAAGTCAAAATACTACACGGTGGTCAAAAATTTGTGTCTCGTTTTAACGTAAAACTTGAATTTTACCTTTTCCTTCGAGTCGGGCATTCCTTGTTGGTATATCTTTGAAAATTAAATATTTATGTTTTCAAAATATTGATCTCAATTAAATTATAAAGTGGGGAGGAAACTATTTTATTTTCAAATAAAATCGAGCTAAGTAAACATTGGTGTATAAACGACGACAAGTGTTTTATGAGTTATGTGAACTTCTTTGTGATTTTATTGTGTTAATAGAGTATATTAGATAATCGTTGCTATTTAAAATTTAGCTATTTGAATATCTTAGCATATGTGCCATGTACTCTATTAATTTCTAGTTAGTTGTCCGTTTATGCCTAACTAGATCTTATGCTAGATTTCTTGCATTAGGTTTGCATAATTATTCTTGGATTGCATATAGGTATAGATGGCTTAATGTTACTTAAATATCTTGTAAATGAGTTAAATCTAGTCACCTAAATATTTCAAACGATTTAATGATACGCCTCCTATCATGGATAACTATCTATCTTTTATTTATATTGCATTCGAGTCGTATTAGGAAATAGTTATGTTAGTCAATATCTAGGAAAGTTATCTTTTATTTTGAGAGTTTATCTTGTATCGACTTGTGATACAAGTTATGGTTTATTCGGTATAAATACCGGATCATTCATCAATGAAGAATATAGTTACGTCAAACAAATAATTCTCTTTTCTTCTCTAATATTCTTAAGGAGCCCGCGCCCGCTTGAAGTGGTGTCTTATCCCGATACAACCCTTAACCGGGTCGTATCAATTGGTGCTTTCATTGAGAGATTCATTGGGATCCGAGCGATTCTAGGGTAAAAAAAAAAAATTGTTCACGGTTCACTGTTCGTCTCCCAAATTTTAGTGTTTCATTGTTTTCATCATTCTCATGGATGAAAACACGGTTCGATTATTGCTCCAAGAGCATGCTGATGCGGCTAACCTACTCGCACAACAGCAGGCTGCGGCTTTTCAGGAGCAATTGGAAGTATTACGGGCTGAATTGCAAGCTACTCGAGGACTAATCCAGGCTCGTAATGGGGAAGGTGGTTATCACGGATCACTGTTACCGCAGTCTATGCGGTTGGACGTTCCTAAATTTACGGGGGTCGATCCAGATAGTTGGATCTATTCCATCACTGAATACTTTTTGCAGCTTAATACTCCCGCCAATCAACGATTGCGGATTGTGGGTTTTAATTTAGAAGGTGCGGCGGTGGAGTGGTTTCGGTGGATGCAACGGAACGGTTTGATTATCGATTGGGATAGATTTGTGGAGAGTGTTAAAAACCGTTTTGGGCCGTCAAAATATGACGATCCACAAGGGGCTTTATCTAAATTATTACAAACTGGTTCGGTCGTGGAGTATGAAAGTGAGTTTGAAAAACTCATGAATAGGGTTACGGATATCTCGGATACCTTGCTCATCTCTTTCTATATATCTGGTCTTAAAATACCTCTAGAACGAGAGTTGTTGGTGGCAAAACCAACGTCTCTTTGGGATGCGTTTTCGTTGGCACGTGTCACGGAGATAAGGTTGGAAGATCGAAGTACAACTTCTATTGATTCCAGGGCCACTGGTATCAATGACGGTAAGCAATACCAACATTCTACATCAGTTATTAGCGCACCTTTGTTGCCAACACCTCCTAAACCTAATGTTAACACCACATCACCTACCATCCAATGGATTTCTTATGGCTGTTTTGAGAACCAAATAGCAGCACCTAAAGATAAGATGAAGATGGATAGTGGGGATGTTATGTCTGGAAGTGGGGGGGAAACCAAAAGTTGCATGGAAACTGTTGGTAAAAATGCGGGTGCATAGGAGATTGAAAGCTTCTGGTAAGGGAACTATACTTTGTATACATGTAGCCAATCAGGGTAGTATCTGGTCATATGTTTCAATAAGGAAAAAAGATATAGATGTTGATGGTTTTATGAGAAAGTACAAGAGATGGCATTCCTTCCACCAAACTATGGACTCTATTGGGTGGCTGGAACAAGATTGTTTTTTCGGGCCTCTCTTTGCACAAAGGACGATATGGCATCCTAGAATTACGTAAGAAGAGATTTCAAAGCAACACCTTGAGGACAAGGTGGTTTTTGAAGGAGTGGGGAATGATACGCCTCCTATCATGGATAACTATCTATCTTTTATTTATATTGCAATCGAGTCGTATTAGGAAACAGTTATGTTAGTCATGATCTTGGAAAGTTATCTTTTATTTTGAGAGTTTATCTTGTATCGACTTGTGATACAAGTTATGGTTTATTCGGTATAAATACCGGATCATTCATCAATGAAGAATATAGTTATGTCAAACAAATAATTCTCTTTTCTTCTCTAATCTTCTTAAGGAGCCCGCGCCCGCTTGAAGTGGTGCCTTATCCCGATACAACCCTTAACCGGGGTCGTATCATTTTATCTATTCTCAACAAAACGCTTACATATTTTAAACAAATTACCCTGTTTTACCTTAGGTTGTTTTAAACATGAGAAAATGGATTATTTTAAAACATTAGTAGTTATATAAAAGAAAAAGTATTTTCCAAATCTAAGTGTGTTCATTATACGTAACAATAAATAGTCTTTCACATAAACAAAATATATAACAATCATGAAGTAATAAGTCAACTTTCAATCATATCTCATTCATAAATAATCTTAGGATTAATAGAACACACTATCAAGATGTCTATTTATTTTAAATGAGTGTTCGTGAGGGTCAAGAAAGATCTTGATATTATATCGATTCATTATTCAAATTATTTTCATATATTTATCAAATCTAATTGACATGCTTTTGTTTATGGACAAGAAATTGGATTCTTATTTGTTTAGTTTCAAGATTATATCAAATTACAACAAAAGATATAGTCTTGAATCTACATACTCAATCACACTAGATTGATATGAAAATATCTACATCCTTTGTAGATGGAAAGAATATGCATTGGATCATAACTCACACTTGTGTTGATAATGCCATATTGAGTCTACGTGTCCAATAGTTGTGTTCCAAATATTAGAATAACATGCATAAAACATGCAATGAAGTAGGATTGACGACTTAGATGTTTCGTCTGAAATATTCAAGCAATTTACATTGCAATGCAATGGATAAATGTGTCATATCCGAAAAACCAAACATAAGCAAACTAACAGCATATATAAACTTTGCTCACTCTACTTAAAATCATCCCTTCAAGCTAAAATACACATTTAAAAATAATACACACTATATATTCTATGTATTTCATTTTCTTTGTAGCGTGAATGTTGTGTTACAAGATAATGCACTACACATTCCTTTTTGAAATAATATAAGTTATTAGAATTGAATAACAACTTGTCACAATGCATAAACAAGTAAAATTCATTCTAATATGTGTTGGTGGTTAAGAGCCCAGAACAGGGTGGAGATAATCAATAGCCTAACTACGTACCAATTAAGGTTACCGGATATCACTTGGAATCGTGTTATCACTTTCCAAAGTAAACTATTCGACCCTAATGCCTAGGTATCACGAATATCTACTTGGGATAAGACCAAATGTTTGTTAATGACTTAGGCACAAATCAATAACCCTTTGTGTATAAGTGTTATATGTTTTCTGTATTCTTCTCATGCATGATTTGATCTTCTTATATATAGGCAAGATTACTCAACCCTAGTCAATGGAATTAAGAGTGATTAACGGCCCATTAATCCCACTTAATTTGCCTCCATAATAATAGGTATTAGTGGTTACATGACCAATTAAACGTGATCATGAGTGCAGATGTAACTGTCATTTGAATAGGTCAAATCAGTTACATAAACATATAGCACTCTATCAGCAGAAACTCTGCTCATCAGCAAGATCCTGACACTGGTAGCAGGAACCATCAGCAGGAACCAGCTATCAGCAGTATCCTGCATAACCACTATATGAGTCAGGGTGTTCAGGGACCTGATGGGTGTACACTCCGTACCTCCAAGCCTATTACCAGGTGTGAACTAATCCCACAAGTGCACTAAATTTTCCAACAATATGGTATATAATATTGGCAAAAATCAATAAAATAATATTTGTTTAAGAACATAAAAATGTCTCATTCTAATATCATTTAAGAATCACAAACTCATTTAAATCTTAATGAGATTCATTTCACAAGATATGCTAAGGAGCATTCTTAAATTAAGCACATTAAATTAATCAAGTAATATGCCATTAAAACCAAATAACTGGTAAATCATGAACAAAAGATTAAAATATTTTACTTACTCTTATCTAAATATTCAACACATCTCTATTGGGATAGTGAGTAAAATATATCATCTAGATTTACCATCATAAGAACATGATGTTTGAGTCACATTAAGCCAAGTATTAGTGAATCAAGCAAACTTCATATTTGGTACTCTTCGATAGGTAAATTTAGGAACTCAATTTCTTCTAAAAAGAGAATGACTACCGGAGAACCTATTGTCTAGAAACTCAATTTAACCTAACGGTTGAATTGCCTCTATGTGAGAAGTTGGGTGTGTGTAACCCGTAAAAATGGTCGTGTTTAGCCTTAATTAAGCACCACTAGTAATATTCTCATACTCATTCTCCAACTTGATTAAATGGCTCTTCCTAAATATACCTAACGCTAGTTTACTTTTATGAACTTTGCTTCTCATTAGAATTTTTCATTCCTAGATTTATGGCATCTCGCATATATGATATTTCTAGATGTTTATTTGCTCCTATGTGATTTGATTGTATGCCTTCGTAATTATTTGCTTAGTTATTGAATGCATGTTTATTGTAATAGTTTTTGTTTTTCTTTAATTATTTCGATATGATATATTTTTGCACTTATTTATCATACATGCCTAAATGCCTTTACATGCTTAACTCTATATGTCTCATTCATCTAGATATATATTTCTTGTCTTTAGATTTGATACCCTTATTTCATGAGAATCTTAGTGTCACAATCCGATAGGTTATAATAGTCTCAAAATTGTCTTAAGTGTCCTAGAGTCTCCATGCATACTCACTTCCTTATTTATCATCTTGTTTCCTTCCAAACAATCCACTTCTTTGTCAAGAGATAGTTAGATACTAATCTAATACCTCTCTAAGTAGATGTGACAACTTAGATATTTCGTCCGAAATGTTTAAGTATTTTTAATTAGCGTAATGCAAATTAAAATGTCACACGTCCTTCGTGTCATTGTCAATCTTATCGCTTTCGTGTTGATTTTTCTTTGTTTTTGTCATCCGGATGAGCATGAATTTAATGGGAAGGGAAAACACACTCACTCACATATATCCTTCTACCTCACACTCAAACCACATAACCATTCGTCACTTTTGTTAATGACAAATAGTTTTAGTACATCCTCAAACCACTAAAGTAAAATGAAAAACCAAATCGTCCTTTGTACTACCAATCTCGAGTCATCCACCATTTCCATGCCCTCAAAGAAACCAAGAATCAATATCATACCTTCTACCAAAACTCCATCACCTCAATCTCAAATTTCATCTCCTAGTGCACCATCTAAAACACCCTCCACCATATCTTCATCTCCAACCATCAATGGATATATCAACTCACAATAGATATCTCCTAGTGCACCATCTAAAACACCCTCCACCATATCTTCATCTCCAAAACTCCACCACCTCAATCTCAAATTTCAATGGATATCTCAACTCATAATGGATATCTTCATCTCCAACCACTCCTCATTGATTTAACACAATCGTCTCCACCACCAAAAGTATCACCACCACCTCCTACCCAATAAATTACTTCCTTGAACATCCCTCTTTCGCTCTCACCAATCACACCAATTGGTGATCATTTCACATCTTCACCAATAAATCCACCGAGTGATCTTCACAAGAAGATTCAACCATGTAACCATTCCCTACATTCTACTTAGTGTGTCATCACTACTAAAACTTAAATCCCTGAAAGTCAAACCATCTCTCATGATACATAAACCCATGTTCATCCTTGTGTCGCTCTTTGAATCAAAGGGCAACCATCATATCCATATTCTCATAAACATGTTTGCCTACGTAGTCAAAAGTCAAGTGAATTTCTTTATGAAATGCGTCAAGTGTTATTGAGTCACCATAATGTCGTATCCCTTATTTCCACTTTCTAGCAAGTGAAGAACACAAAGAAGACATTCAAGCTTCAAGTGTTGTCAAGTCACCAAAATAGGCAAACAATTGCTACCACCTCATTTCACATATCCACTTTCGGTCGTCAACCAACAAAACACCTAAAAATTCTATAATTCCCAATCATCCACCTTTGTCAAACGATATATTAATCTAAACCATATTGGTCAACCTTATGTCATCACCTTCCCTTTCCATTCATGCTCATCCTTCCTCATTCTTCTACATTTTTTTAAAGAACGTACCATTCTCATCTTCATTTTTCTTTTGCATAAGTTGGTCGAATATTTGCATTAGATCCTAATCGTTGTCATGTCTTAAGTATTGGTCATGGTAAATTTCTTTTGGGATTTAGGTTGTTGTTTTTAAAACGATAATTGCATGTGTCATATTTTTAGTCCATATACCTTAGACATCCATATCTTGTTCCTCAATTAGAGTCATGCATATATCTATCATCATCATTATGTATTTGTGTATGAAGAATATGAGATCTATATTGATCTCAACTCCTTTGTATTGTTCACACAAGCTTTTATTTCCCACTCCACTGCCACATTTAGAAGCTTTATTAACCTTGGAGTTCATAGAAGTCATAAAATTGGCAGTTTTGTTGTATACCTCGAACATTTCACTATCACTATCCTTATTAACTGGATCATCAAACATTTTAGAAGCCACAGTAGAAGAACTAGAAAGCGTTGATTTACAAGGTTTGAGTGGCTTCCCATCATCACCCAATAGCACAAGCTTCCCATCAAGCATTTGACTTTCCAATTCATTAATCCTTACAATCAAAGGTGTAGTATTTGGACTACCAGATGCCGAACCAGTCACATCTTGGACAACTTTCTTACCTGATGAGAACCCCACCATTTGATCCAAGGACATCATCTTTCTCAATCGGATTAAGTGCATCAAAAGGATTAGTTGAGCTCATCTCTACTTCAGAATTCTTTTTCATACCACTTGAACTAGCACCATTCTAATTAAAGACAGCTTTGTTAATTTGCTTCTTAGGTTTAAACTGAAACTTAGATCAAACATTAGTACCACAAGAAGTCTGTCTAGGAGGCTATTGGAAACCATCATTATGTGGTTTTTCAACAACCCATTTTGGACATAACATATCATCGTGCCCAAATATCATACACACACCACATCTAGGTGGTTCCCATTCGTACTCCACCCTTGTGAAGAATCTCTCCATCATTTTCCACATTAGGAATAGCAATAACCATCTCCTCCTTTAACTTCTAACCAGCCCTAATATCAATCCATGCACGAGCATAATCCATACGACCCCATGATTGAATACATATAGAACTCGTATAGGAATCAAGCATAATCGGGTTACCAAGCTTAGTAGCCATTGCACTCAATCCAACTACAGTAGATGCCACAATAGGAATATCATGGAATTTTACACAAATGGGAACCGAATTCAGATCTTCCTTAAGCAAATTAGCATTAGGCGTCCATTTCTTCAAGATAATAGGTGTGCATTGAATAAACCATGAACCATTCTCCAATACCCCATTCATACCCTCAATAGAAGCAAACTTGAAGAAGAAGCCATTTGAGTTCATCATTACACGAACCAAGCCATACTTCTTCCATGTATTCTTAACATAGTACTCAACAACTGGGAACCAAGCCATACTTCTTCCATGCATTCTTAACACAAGTAGTTTTACGCCTACATTGTGAGATTCTCAAGTACTCACTATTAGTTCTGATTGCACTCATGAATTAATTGATCATGATCAATATGATATGTTTCAAAAGTATGCATTAATTGAGTCACAAATTCAAAATTATGTTAACTTGATTAAATTGGAAAAAGATAAGAATGCTTGCTTAGAGAAAAAAATCAATGATATGTTACATGATGAAAAGTCTGAAAGGCTCTTAGTGTTAAAAAGAGAAATTCTTGAGTTAAAAAGTGAAAATTTTAAACTTCAAAGAAATATTTGTACTTTTGATAACATTAAAAAGAAACATGAATCCGGAGTTTCAAAACTTAAAGAAAAAAAGATGATTGTGTTCAAAGAATCACCAAAACTTGAGACAATTCTCCGGAAAGCTGGGCAGATAATTTAGATTGTACACATGTTAATCCCTAAGCCAGACTCACTTGTAGATCTAAAACAGGGACTTGGTTTTTCCAACTCATCTTATATCTTGATATGGCAAAAAAGGCCGAACATGGTTTGTATAATGTGGATTACATGAGACGTGATACTTTCAAAGGATATATGTTTGTGCCTAAAGAGATCTCTCAAGAGGAAACTGAAAAACGTTTGCATGTTTTACATAAGAACACCAATCTTGTAACCGATCAAACGGGAGGAGGCTCTCTATTTGCTTTTTCTCTTATCATCATGCTGACTATGGTTTGATTGACAAAGAAAATGTTCTTTCAAGAAAAGATACAAAACTGAAAAATCATATGGAACAGATTTTTGAAAACTCATATGATTCAAACAAATTTGAAAGTTTAGCAAGAAAAAGTTTTTGTAATCTCAAAAATCAAATAATTTCAACATTGTCAATTATTCATGGAAAGCAAGAATTTAAAATGCATGAACTACTGAAATCTAATTCTTATGATATAGAGATCATGAGTGAAGTCAAAAAGCTTTTAAAGGCTTATATAGAACCTTCCATGAAGAAAGTGAACGATAAGTTTATTGCTTTTGAAGAGGCGTTGATTTCTGAGAAGCAAACTGATCTAACTTATGTCACATCGATGAAGATGCATATGACAATCTCTGCATAAACTCATATATTCAAAAAGAATTTTTTATAAATCAAAGTGAGTCGATCAAACCAGAGTCTTACAAGAGCAATATTAAGATTGAGGATTTTGAAAAAGTACAAACGTTTTCAGAAGTGGAAAACTTTTTACTCAAAGAAAGTATAAAAGAATGTTGAATTGAAGAAGGAATTGACTTGTCGTACTGCCAAATTTGAAACTGTTTTTGCTAAACTTGAAAAACAAAGTTTACATTTTGAATCACAATGGTAGAGGAAAATTGAATAAAACAAATATGACAAGTTTTCTTATGAAAATCTTTAAATCAGATTTTAAAAAAGAATGAGGGACTAAAATCTAAAGTTCTTGATTTGATGAAAAACAAAAATGTCGAGTGATAACATCAAATAAGTATTATATTATATACATCATTTATCCCATGTATGTGGCTCATTTATCATCATTTTATATAAGAATTGATACTTAATCACTTAATTTTCATATTTCCAATATTTAAATCGATACTTAATCCTTACTTTTTTTTCTTCTTGTCTGTCAAGTCAAATGGATGGGGGGTTGATTGTACAAATTAATAATGCAAACCATGAATGTTCTTGGCTACTAATACTATACCTTGGATGTCCCTTGAATACATTTTAATTTTACAGTTTTGCGTCTTTGTTTATTGAATATGATATCTAATTTTTTATGCATGCACCATTAGCAATGCAATAGATACCATGTCTCTTTGTATATCTAGACATCCAAGTAAAAGTAGCCTACGATAATACTTTCTTAAAAAGTTAGATGCCATGCTCTTTTATACAAACAACTAGAGGTGACAAAACGGCCGGTCAGGAGGGTTCAGGGGAAGGGTCCAAACGGGCACGGGTCAAAAGGGGAAACTCTAAGAAAGTATTATCGTAGGCTACTTTTACTTGGATGTCTAGATATACAAAGTGCCTTCCCCAAACGAAACGTATTAATAAATGGCCTCAAAACTAGGGGTGGAAACGAGCCGAGCCCCTCGTAAAAAGCTCGAGATCGGATCGGTAAAAAGCTCGAACGAGCCGAGCTTAAACGAGCTCGAGCCTGAGCTCGAGCCTATATTAGAGCTCATTTAATAATCGAGCCCGAGCCCGAGCCTTATATAAAAAGCTCGAATAGGCTCGCGAGCCCTAAACGAGCTTTACTCACACAACCCTCTAAATTTGGATATAACTAATTAAGCCTGCACGAAATTAAAGGCCCATGTCCTCTATATGCTAGCCCAAGAATTTAACCATAATCTTGGCACATAAATAGGAAGATCCCTAATTTTTTTCTCATTTGCAACCCTAATATGTACCTTTCATTTCATACGCAGCCACAAAGTAAATATATCATTTTCATCTTTTTGACTGCTAATAACTAATCTCAGAACAAATAACTCATGTTTTTTTTTCTTTGTTTACTATATACTTATTTATAAGAAGCATATACAAACTTGAACAACTTCTTTATTTCATCATGCTTATTAAAGACGAAATATAAAGCAAACCATTTTAACTTCAGTTGAAAGACAAGCTTCAAGATCTTTAATGATCTCGGGTAGGTGTGATGTTGTGTTTCTTTTAACCGAATGAAAGATAGAATGAAATACGAGTTGTTTTGTTCTATCTTTTAAGTGTCGGATATTAAATAGTTATCGATCTATGAAATCTTTGAGTTTATAAAGAAAAACTGAGATCGTTTTTTTTTTTTTTTTTTTTTTTTTTTTTTTTTTTTTTTTAATTTTCCAGAGTGTTAGGAGATCATTTGTGGTTGTTGTTTGTAGATGGGATTTGGACAGTGGATGGGTCTTGATGATGGTTATGGGTTGTGTTGCCTCTTCTACCTTGTTTTTTCATCTTCGTTTCTTATTGGACTGATGAAGATGTAGATCTGAAGTTATAATTCTCATACATCAAACAAATAAACGAGCTTGAACAAGGAAGCTCGAGAAGCCGAGCTTTATTTTTCACATTCGCATCACAAACGAGCCGAGCCCGAGCCGAGCTCGAGCTTTATATATCATATCACGAGCCGAGCTCGAGCTCAAACCTTAAGGCTCGAATCGAGCCGAGCTCGAGCTCGAGCTCTGGTAGGCTCGGGCTCGGCTCGGCTCGTTTCCACCCCTACTCAAAACATCTGACAGATGAGCTCAAATAAGTATATAAAGATACTGTATCAATATGATCAATCACGAAAATAAGGAATTCGGACACATTATTTTCCCACACAAGCTACAAACATAAATTACAATAATTAAACAGCGGCTCACTTACTGATCTTGTAAACAAAACTACTTCGCTTGAATATCTATTGTCATCATCATTTCTTGGTTCGAGGAAGTTTAAACCAACTAAATACAATAAGAGTCACTATTCTCTCTTCTAAACTAATGGCGTAAGCATATACTACGTGAGCTACAATTTACATGAAGTCAATGCAGCATTGTTGAACATATTACGCGATAACGGAAACCAACGCTGATAGTCAAAACTTTAAAAACTGCTTATTATCAACTTAATTGCTACATAAGTGATTTAGAGACATACCCAAGACGATAGGATCACACCATAAATCACTAAACAGAATTTAGCAATACACAATCAATAAAAACGATTTTGGAGTATCTTAGATCACCAAAACCAGTATAGAAAAAAAAAAAAAAAAAAAAAACTGATAAGAGTTTGAAACTTGAACTATTTTTATGATTACTAACGCCTGCTTTTGTTGATAACCCAATGTTTGCTAGTTTACGGTAATAGGCAATGACCAATTGCTGTTTTGCATGCCTACTGTTTCTGTATGTAACGAACAAGCTAACTCTTTTTAACATTTATATCATTACTACGCTACAACAGACTGCAATATTGATCTTGTTTGTTTCTTGAGGGGCTGGCAGCACATATTGTAACTAGGAAAACTCTACACTGGAGTTGCATACCGCTTTCAGGAGCTATTGCCAGTAGGCTTGACCAAGGAGGTGAAACTGAACCTGCAAACAAGAAGATGGCTTGTTACAACATTTCAAGCAAGGAGTTGTTAATGTGATACGCTTCATAATTCATAAAAGATCGATCTATTGATAATCTTGGAATTTCATATTAAGGGTTACTTTGTTTTCATAATTTGGGGCACAACAGAGGTGGCAATTTTAATAGGAATAGCCGAATAAACCAAAACTTTAATATTGCCCATTATTCTTCGGAAAGAAATTACATATGCCAAAAAATAAAATGCAAGAAACTGTTGACACTATTGCGAATCCAATAGCTCAAGTTTATTATGACTCATATGCTACCGTTAAGCTGTGCATCAAGTCAAACACCCATATATATGTTGGGAGAGAAATTTAATAAATTAGATGTATTTAACTGACCAAATATAAATAAATATTAAACAAACGTTAATCAAGTTATTTATAGCAGATACATAAACAAGTACCTGATGATTGGCTTTTTCTGTGATATAGCCGTAGCATGAACCGAACTCGGCAAGGGCACATACAGTTCAGGGGCCTATAAACAAAGTAGGTAATTTAAACAAAATGTTAAGAATCGCGAATTGGTACAAAACTAATAAAGGTACGTGTGATGAAAAAGTATGACTTTTACACGAAATATGACTTATCAAACTAACTCTGTTTTACCAACACACATATATCCACTAGAAACAGGTAATAAAAAAAAAATCAAAAGTGTATTCTGCTTCATGTAACACAACATTTCTGACAGAGTACCAGAAACCATACATAAACTGTTGGAAATAATGTTTATGGACTAATTGTAGGCATAGTATCTACTGGCTCTATACACAGGGGCGGATCCACCTTACAAGGTGTGGGGGGAAAGGCCCCCAACAAAGCTCCACTAAAATGACTAAACTTAGAGAAAAAATGGTTAAATTTGTTGCAAAAATTAATGGTGCCCTCAACATAGAAAGTAAAGTGCCCTCTTCAAAAAGAATAAATCATTAATTCAATCTTCTAAGTTCTCTTTTTTTTGCTTCCGGAATTCTGAAAATCGTGTATTGATATTTACAGTTGATGGAGAAGGGAGGTTGATGGAGAAGGGAATTAGGTAACATTAAATTTGTACAGTAAATGGAAACGTGTATTGGATATCGGAAGTTGGGCTACATTTAAATATAGTAAAATGGTTACATTTAAATATAGTAAAATATTCTCCAATAGTGCATTTTTATTTTAGATCAAAACGAGCGGGGTACTCGTGCGTTGCTGCGGAAATGTTGTGGTTAATCTAAACTCGAAATAAAACTATTGAAAAAAATTATTTTTGTTATTAAAGACTAAATTTGCAAAAGATCGATAACCGCAAGTACTATTTTTTTAAAGTTAGTCCTTTGGGACTAACTTTGAAATTAAAACATGAGGTGGTGTTTAAAAAAAAATGAACAGTAGTTTTTAACGGGATCGATATGTTGCAAAGTTAGTTATTTGGGACCATCTTTAAAATTATAATTTAACATGAGGTGCTGTTTTTGTTAAATATTTAACCTCATGGTCAAAAATTAAAAAAAAAAAAAAAAAAAAAAAAAAAATGAACATTGTTGCTACAGTACCGCGCCACACATAATTACTGTTATAATAACTGTAGCTACAGTGTTTGCTACAGTACCTCGCTGACTTTTAGTATATATATATAATGAAGTTTTCAAGTTTTGAGTTTACGTTCTATTTGTTGAAATAAGATCAGTTATGTTACATTTCTTAGGGCATCCACTATGGTGGGTTTATGAAAAGGTTTAAGAAAGATGAAGAGGTTTATGTTTATTTCAACCATAGTGGACACTCATTTCATGTCTATGTGGCATGAAGAGGTCCTAATTCTTGAACCTCTTTATAAATTCAACACATTTAATGTATTTGTTAAAAAAGACATTTTATGAACTTGCAAAGGTTTATACTATAGTGAATGTAAGTTTATAAAACCAAAATGTCTAAAATTAATTGATGTATTAATGTATAAACCTTTGTAAAAGGTTTATCATAGTGGATGCTCTTATGAAACAATCCATACTAAAATTATTGGGTTAATTGTATGTTTACATTTTATAAATGAGATAGATTACAAGTCGAGAGATTTTATTTAAAATGAACTTGATGAAAGTGCATTATCGATTGATATACATCACTAGTTTGTTAGACTTAGTGGTAATTGCCTAACATAAGTGGTTTTTACGTTTAATCAATGTCGACCCGACCCGATTCGTTTTAGTTTTTACTGTAAAAAAATTTCAACCCGTCGTCGAATCGCTCATTGCCCCCTTCAATTAGATTTCCTGGCTCCGCCACTGTCTATACATATTATAAACCTAAAACACCGCTACTTATATAAGTGGACCCTCCACGTCAAAGATAAATAAGATTATACTCGCTCAAAAATTATCCATTACTATTCTCCACAAATAGTAATTTTGTCGAAAAGAAGATTGTGACTGTAGGAATGGCCGCAAAATTTGAATCGAAAAGTTCAATGGGAATAATTTCTCATTATGGAAATTAAAGATGAAAGCTATCCTTAGAAATGATAAATGTTTGGCGGCCATTGGTGAAATGTCACTGCCAGGAGGTAGAAAACCCATTGAAAACAAATGGGTGTATAAGATCAAGAGAAACAGTGATGATCAAGTGGAGAGGTATACCAGTTACGATAGGTAAAGTGTGTTTATTAAGCAAAGTTACTTCTAGAAATATTCACATTATTTAGGCAGCAAAATACAAGAGTAATGTGTTATTAGGGGAAGAGATATTCACACCACTTTAATCCATCTACCACCAAATTTTATGTAAAAGCAATTCATGACTATCAAAAAGTTGTGCGAGGACATTATTGTAAAATAAGAAATGGTACATGTATAGACAAAAAAGTGGTGGAAATCATCTCCTCTTATTAGGTCCTCAAGAAGAAAGAACCTAGAAACAACTCTACTTTGTCAAATGCATGTACAAATATGTTGTTTGATTAATCTTCAACTTTCAGAATTACAACAGGAAGACCAATGATCTATAAGAATATAAGAAACAACTCAATGATAAGTAGTTTACTCATAAGTAAAAGATATTACTAACCAACCTCAAGCTCTTCTAAGCTCCCATTAAACTGTGAACCGGAAGAAGTACCTATAGTATTGCTAGCTGTCACAGAATTAGCTAGTTCTTTATTAGTTGAAACTTTCATATTTCTATTAAATAACTTATCTTGTATATTATTATTATTATTATCAAGTTCTTCTAGCTCCTCAAGTTCTGGTGGTGAACCCTGATGAGACTCGTATGGAACCACTCATATCCTCATTGTGTCGGTCCAAAACCTCAGGTTTAATACTAGATGTTCTTACTTGATCAATTGCGTTAGCGTCCTTGGAAGGATTAGTTGAAGGACCACCCACACTAATTCCCTTGTTCTTAATTTTAACGAGTTTGGGAGCAATCAACTAAGTAAACCCATCCTCATCCTCCCATTTTTGTTTCCTTGTATCATCATCTGCAGTGGCGGAACTAAGATGTTACAGGACGGGGGCAGATTTTTTTAATTTTTTAATTTTTTAATTTTATTATTATTATTTTTTTTTGATAAAAGTCGTGGTGTACACAAAGATTAAGATAAAGACATAAGGTTTTTGCATTGTTTGGCTTTAAAGTGGGGGCAATTTGATTTTATGGTAGGGTGCACTATAATAAAAAGGTGATAAAAAAAGTTTACGCTAAAAACTAATATTATTTGGCGAAGCATGGAGGGCACCCCCCAATGATGAACAATATTGTTGTGGCCATTACCAATACCAGTTTCTTGAATTGTATGTCCACCATTTCCTCCTTGATTACTAGTGCCTTCTCCATTTGTTATCTTGGTCAGTTCAGCAGTAGCAAATTCTTGAAAGTAACACAATCCATCCACCTTGTCAATCAACTTCTTCACCAACTGACACAATTCGGTTATGCTTTGTGCTTCAACATCATTACCAGATTCACTACTCTGTTCATGACCAACTGAGTTTCTTGTAATCATCACCATTTTGATCTTGATGTTTGAGCAAAATTCGTCGAAAAATTAACAAACTTCACCGAAAAATTAACAAACTTTGACAGAAAACCAACATAGAAGATGATGGAGTTACCAAGAAGGCAACTCTGATACCACTTGATATGTAATCAGTAATGAAATAAAAAACATATGGTAAACAATTATTATGGAATTCAATGAACAAGAATGAAATCTGAAATGATTGTATTGAATGTTACAGTTTGAGAGGGAAAAACAAGTAATGAAAAAGAAAAGAAGTCAACTATTAATAGGAGGTCAACAAGGTCAAAGCTCTAACTAGGGTGTTATTCGGTTCGGTTATCGGGTTATTCGGTTAATTCGGTTCAGTTATTTCGGTTAAAAGTTTTTTTAGGGTCAAATCGTGAACCAAACTAAACCGAATTCAAATTCAGTTTTCGTTTCAGTTCGGTTGAATTCTAATTCGGTTTGGTTTGGTTCGGTTTTCGGTTTAATCCGAATTACACTTTATTCAAAAAAAAGAAAATATACAAATATATTTAGCCAAAAAAGCTATTTCAAACATAAAAAGTATTTTTTAATATTATGATAAAATTTTATTGTTATTTATATAGGATCTTTTTATATATAATATTTTATTGATCTTTTTATATATATATAAATATATAAAAAAATATATATGTTTATATGAATTAGGTTTTCGGTTCGGTTTTCGGTTTTGATTATCAAAACCATATCAAAACCGAGAACCGAATTAAAAGTTTGGTTCAGTTCAGTTCGGTTCGGTTCGGTTATTTTCGCTTTGGTTCAGTTTTGGTTTTCGGTTTATTTGGATTTTTTGATTTTTCCGCTCGCCCCTAGTTCTATCAGCTTTTCCCGCCTACCTTTGAAAGGTTGTTATATAACTTGTGCTATGTGCCTTGCACGTGTGACTTAATTTTTGCTCCTATAATTTTGGTTACAAAATTCGACTGAAATTTGTGTAAAAAGAAATAAACAGGTAAATTGACGACCTAAGTATTTATTTCGATAAATGTTTAGATGAACGAAAAGCTACTCGGCCGGTTTAGCTTTAACTTTTTGGGCTGAGTTGAGTAGATCAACAAGCTTTATGCCCATTTCTGACTCGGGCCTTGTCTTCATAAACATAATAGTAGGGGTGTTCATGGATCGGGTAATATCCACAATAACCGAAAACCGAAACCGAACCGAACCGAAAAAACGAACCAAATTCGCAACCGAACCGAATTGATCAATACCGAACCGAACCGAACCGAACCGAACCGAACTAAATATTCGGTTATCGGTTTAGATATGGGTTTCGCAATGAAAACCGACAATATATAAATATATATAATTTTTTATGTATTTATATATAAAAATAATCACTAAAAGTCTTTTTTAGTATAAATATAACATTATTTAAGCTTGAAAAAAAATTTGTTCTAAAAATATATATAATTAAATGAAATAATAATTAAAGTTATATAATTGAGGTTATTCGGTTCGGTTTTCGGTTATAGGGGTTCGGTTTTCGGTTATTCGGTTCGGTTGAATCAAATTTGAATTTGGTTCGGTTCGGTTTTCGGGTTGACCCAGAAAAAAAATTAAGCGAACAAACCGAACCGAATAAACCGAATAACCCGATAACCGAACCGATGATAATAGACACATAAATGGGCTTGTTCCTTTCGATAGTTTTCACTTTTCAGTTATGATATTTTGTAATTTGTAATCTTAATTCAAATACTCTATCTCTTCATGTGATATAATTATGGATACTCTGCTATGAAAATGTTTCCGAATCATAGCTAACGTGGACCTTTATTGGTTTTTATGTTAAATAACTCGATTAAATGGGTAAATTTATATTGTTAGAGCCATCGGTATCATAACGTGATACTCACGTTATTGCCTACGTGGCATGTTCTTAACTTGAGTTATGGCCAAGTTATGATAGTGTGTTTTGAGTTATGGCCTACGCTGCCCTTTGAGTTATGATGGTAACGCTACGTTAGTAGCAATCTTGAATTAATAAAAAAAAAAAAAAAAAAGGCTTTCGGCCCCTATATTTTTATAATGGCTAGTTCATTTTAAAAAATTACACAATTACCCCTTAACGACCAGTTTCTATTCGAATTCAAAATCTTCTATAAATACAAACGTTTACATGTTAGTTTCAAACACTTTCCATACACTATTGATTAAAAAAAATCACAAATACCCCTTATGGCTTGTCGTCTCTCACATTTTGTCAAAGAAAAGCAAGTGTTTATTAAAAATAATGCGAAAAAGATGATGCTAATCGTCAAAAGGCTATTATTGAGGTTATCAATCAGTTTCAGCATGCAAAAGTAAAAAAAAAAAAAAAAAAAAAAAAGAGCATATGAGACAACGATACGCCAATTGCATAGACATTTCTGCCGAAAGAAAAGCTTTGATTGACCAACTTTTGAACGAGGAATCCAGAAAAGACGAGGCCATTAGTGACATGTTGTGGGGTTGTGTTCAACAGGTACAAACCAACATAAGCAACAAAATCAGGTGGAGCTATCAAGAAAACAAAGATGTTGGTTCTGTTTCACAACAATTGACTCAACTTGAACTAGGTTCATCAAGTTCATCGAATGCACCTACATTTATTGAGCAACAACAGTCTCCCCCATTTACGGGTTATGCTGACGAGGCAGATAATCCATTTGGCTTAACTGCAACACAGCTGTATGAAATTAGCGTTGGCGAAGAGACGTTCAGAGAATTTGAAGCAGTGCAAGCAAAGCTTCAACAAGAGTGGGAGGAGAAATTAAAAAAGGAAGAAGCAGAACATAATGCGTTAATTGAGGAGTTTCCTGGGTATAGGTTTCCTTCGTATGATTCTGAATGGGGGAGTACTCAGATTAAGAAGCAGTATCGTATTGTATTTTAGTTCGTATGTTTTTATTTCCGTATCGTATTTTGTTGCGTATCGTATTTCGTTGCGTATTTGTAATGTTTATGTAATGGTTCTATGACTATTAAGAAATTAATAGGTTGTTTATTAAATAAGTATTAGTTTAGGGTTGAATTTGTAAATTTTACTATTTAAAAAAAGTGAGGGCCAAAATGTTGAGTTATGATAAGGGGTGTTTTTTGTAAGTTAAGGTTAAAATATTAAAGCTGATTTGACGCTGACGTGGCGTGAAGTTATGAGTTAACCCAAGGTCATGATACCCTTGGCTATTACAAGAGGATGAACATGTGTGATAAATTTCATTTGGATTGAGGTCCTATCAAGTTTATATGAACATGACCGGTAATATTCTCTCATGAATAAAACAGTGGGGCCTACTGAGAGACCCTATTTTCTTTTTTATTGTGAGTGAACATTATTGGTCATGTTCATATGTAATGCGGTTTAATTTAAGTTATCCTTTATTTTTATAAGTTATCTTTTTTTCTTATTAGGCAATTATTGATTGATTTTTTTCCTATTTTAGTGGCGCTAGGATTAGTATAAATAGGGGGTTGGTGTTTTGTTTAAATCAGTTTTTTTGGAGTTTGAATGAAATAAGAAGCCGAGAAGGTTTGAAGCTTTTCTAAATCCCAATCTCTTGAGCCATTTGATTGTGAAACTACATCAGGTGGTACTAGAGCTCAGGTTGATTCAAATGGCTCGACGTTTTTCTGATTATCGAATTCGTAGAATCACCGACCGAGGCAATGAAGAAGATGGTCCCGAATCACGTGCTAGTGGAGATTGCTTCTGCCATAACCGTAGATCCGCCGACCGAGGCAACGAGAAGGTGGATCGTGACCCAGGGAATATCTCTGAGATCAAAGGACTCCGATGACGAGTCCGAGGTCTTGAAATACAACACGAGATCAGGCAGATCTGGAAAAGGATCCGAGAGCTCGAGTTGCAATGGGAGATGAGGAAGGAAACCGAATCGAGATACGTCGTCCAGGACGATGTGAACGAGGAAGAGGAGTATACTTCGTTTGATTCCTACCCCCCGTTCTTTGAACCAATCTGTCCGAATTTTTTTCGAAGACGAACCCAGGTTCGATGAAGACGAGGTTGATATTGATGAAGGCGAGCGTTTATTTTTGGAACAAGCTCTTAGGTGGATTCCCGAGGGTGTTCCGATGGCTCGTAATGATGGTAGTATATTTACCTTTGATGACATAGAAAGAAATGAAGGAGAAAAGGGTTTGGTTGATTTAGACGATGGGTCAATTCGTGTATCTGATGAGTGGTCGAATGAAAATGTTATTTGTGGTAAGTTTGTTGAATCAAATTTCTTGGTTGAAGGTGATAGTCCCACGATGGTGAGAAAAGGTAACGAGGCTTCAAATTGGGTGATGGAGCCTCATGGAAATAATAATACAGTAGATTTAGGTTTATATATGAAGAATGATTTTTTTTAAACAAAATTGGTCTAGTGGATTGTGGACCACAAAATCAAATGGGAAGAAAAGATTATGAGGGGCCAACCACTTCTTCTTTGGATGTGCTTAATTCACTATCATCAAAAATTGCTACAACAAAGTGTGTTGGAGCTGAGCTATTTGAGCGGTTCAAGTTGATAACAAACAGTGATCGGTCCAATGCTCCCTACGACCCAGGTGGGACAGGTCTCGTACCGGGTGAGATGACCCGTAAAGTTATGTTGTTTAGGCGGGTAATGGTGACATTAATAAATGGGAGTCGGGTTGATGTTCCATTTGACCCAGGTGACTTTGCTCCGAAGGAAAAACTCGAGGACGAGTTTTTTTCGAAGAGGGAGAGAATGATGCGGTTTAATTTAAGTTATCTTTTATTTTTATAAGTTATCTTTTTTTCTTATTAGGCAATTATTGATTGATTTGTTTTCTAGTTTAGTGGTGCTAGGATTAGTATAAATAGGGGGTTGGAGTTTTGTTTAAATCAGTTTTTTTTGGAGTTTGAATGAAATAAGAAACCGAGGAGGTTTGAAGCTTTTGTGAATCCCGATCTCTTGAGCCATTTGATTGTGAAACTGCATCAGGTGGTACCAGAGCTCAGGTTAATTCAAATGGCTCAACGTTTTTTTGATTATTGAATTCGTAGAATCACCGACCGAGGCAACGAAGAAGATGGTCCCGACTCACGTACTCGTAGAGAACTCTTCTGCCATAACCGTAGATCCGCCGACCGAGGCAACGAGAAGGTGGATCGTGACCCATGGAATATCTCTAAGATCAAAGGACTCCAGCGACGATTCCGAGATCTTGAAATACAACACGAGATCAGGCAGATCCGAAAAAGGATCCGAGAGCTCGAGTTGCAACGGGAGATGAGGAAAGAAACCGAATCGAGATACGTCGTCCAGGACGATGTGAACGAGGAAGAAGAGTATCCTTCGTTTGATTCCTACCCCCGGTTCTTTGAACCAATCTATCCGGAATTTTTTTCGAAGACGAACCCAGGTTCGATGAATATGAGGTTGATATTGATGAAGGCGAGCGTTTATTTTTGGAACAAGCTCTTAGGTGGATTCCTGAGGGTGTTCCGATGGCTCGTAATGATGGTATTATATTTACCTTTGATGACATAGAAAGAAATGAAGGAGAAAAAGGTTTGGTTGATTTAGTCGATGGGTCAATTCGTGTATCTGATGAGTGGTCGAATGAAAATGTTATTTGTGGTAAGTTTGTTGAATCAAATTTCTTGGTTGAAGGTGATGGTCCTATGGTGGTGAGAAAAGGTGACGAGGCTTCAAATTGGGTGATGGAGCCTCATGCAAATAATAATACAGTATATTTAGGTTTATATGTGAAGAATGATTTTTTTTAACAAAATTGGTCTAGTGGATTGTGGACCACAAGATCAAATGGGAAGAAAAGATTATTAGGGGCCAACTACTACTTCTTTGGATGTGCTTAATTCACTATTGTCAAAAATTGCCACAACAAAATGTGTTGGAGCTGAGCTATTTGAGCGGTTCAAGTTTTTAGCAAACAGTGATCGGTTCAATGCTCCCTACGACCCAGGTGGGACAGGTCTCGTACCGGGTGAGATGACCCGTGAAGTTAAGTTGTTTAGGCGGGTAATGGTGACATTAATAAATGGGAGTCGGGTTGATGTTCCATTTGACCCAGGTGACTTTGCTCCGAAGGCAAAACTCGAGGACGAGTTTTTTTCGAAGAGGGAGAGAATGATGCGGTTTAATTTAAGTTATCTTTAATTTTTATAAGTTATCTTTTTTCTTATTAGGCAATTATTGATTGATTTGTTTCCTATTTTAGTGGTGCTAGGATTAGTATAAATAAGGGGTTGGTGTTTTGTTTAAATCAGTTTTTTTGGAGTTTGAATGATTTAAGAAACCGAGAAGGTTTGAAGCTTTTGTGAATCCCGATCTCTTGAGCCATTTGATTGTGAAACTACATCCATATGAACTTGAGAGGATCTCAATCCATTTCATTTAGACAAAGATATAAATTAAAATTTGCTAATTTGTCATACAACTTTTTTGTTTAACTTTTGACTTATAAGCTTATTTGACTCGACTTATCGTTATTAAGCATTTTCAAGCTTAATTTTAGACTTATAGACTCATTATAACCGAAAGATAGAAAATAGGGTAAATTGCAAAAATGGTCACTAAAGTATCACAAAATTGCAAAAATGGGACTGAGTCATAAAGTCGTGCAAATTTGCCACTAACATTTCAGATAAGTGCAAAATAACCACCGAGAGCGTTTTTCCGTTAGTTTGCTTGTTAAGTTCCCCGTCATTGAGGGTAGTATTGTCATTTCATGGTTCATTTTCTCTCCCGCCAATTATAATTGAAGTACTATATTTGCAAACAACGTAAACTCTTGAGTTAAAGCTACTAGATTACTAGAGTGCCTTTTTCAGAGTACATTAAATCCCCAAAACCAACCCAGTTACATATCCGTTATGAAGATAATCAACCGTAAAACCCTAACATTTAAAAAAGAAAAAAAAATTCCTAAATCAAAACAAAGGACCCAAGTTATGGCAAATAATGATAAGGGAAAGTCTTTGTTGATTAGGGGGGAGGAATCATCCGAAAAGTCGTGGTCCAAGGTTTCATTAAATGATGAAGTATTTGAGGAAGTTATGGAAAAATTTGGTGATGAAGTAATTGCCAAGTATGGTTCGGTATGCAAACATAGGGAAGGAGATGATAGAAGTTATTCTTCAATGGATGTGGAACAAAACCTTCAACGAACCAAATGTGGAAGGTAGTGGTGCGATATCTATTCCTACCATTGGAAGTGTTAGCGGTTGCTCCAATGAGGTAGTTGCATAGACAAAAAGACGGAGGGGAAGGCCCAAAAAGAAAGTAACTTTTTCAGTACCAAACAATAAACCGAGTACAATGTCACCAAAAAAGGAAGAGGGGAAGGCCTGTAGGAAGTGGGAAGAAGAAGGAGGGGAGTCATAATCCGACTACAAGTATACAAAAAAGGAAGAGGGGAAGGCCTGTTGGGAGTGGAAGAAAGAGGAAGGGGAAGGAAGAGCATACGGATATTGGTATGTTAATGTAGTATACTTCATATATTTGAGACATTTTTAATTTGCTTATGTTCGATGCTATGTTAATGTGTCCTGATTGGTTTAGGATAAACAGAGTCTTATGGTTTTAAGTAGGCTGTTAGAATATCATAAGTGCGAATGTTTGGCATTACATATGTACTGCTATAAAAAAGATGAATTGCAGTTGTATAATTTTAAGGTGCTGTGATGGAATTCTTTGCTCTGTCTTGTATAATTGGTTTCTATATCACCACATTGACTTATTAACCAAACTACAACTATACTTGTATAATTTGTTTCAATGTGGTGAGATATAGAACACTGCATTGCTCTGCTTCACTTGAATCTGCATACTTCAGTCTGCACTTGTGTGCATAACTGTTTCATTGACAGATGCTGCATGGACTTTGTTGTAGCATCTGTAGTAGCTCGTTAGACTTGAAGTTTGATTTAAAATGATAAATGTGAATAGGGTGTTACTTTAGTTGACTATTGACGTTTGAACTTAAACGGTGGCAGGTTTAGTTACTTATGAGGGTGAAGTTGTGTTCAGCATGCAAAATAATGGAGTCTTTGAATTTGGTCCATTGAGGTATGTACAAGGGAATGTTTCTAGACTTTGTGGGTTTGTCTCTGATAGAGAAATCTTTAGCCTTGGTTTGGATGATATGTTTTCACACATTAAGGGAGAAAAATGGGTTGTGTTCTTTTGTTTGCCTGGCAAGTCATTAGAAGAAGGTTTGAAGCTGATTCACACAGACAATGTTGTGCATACAATGATTGAGCTAGGTTGTCGTGCCGGTTTTGTAGATTTGTTTGTTTCTCACACAAAACAGATGTTATCTCCCTACTATTTAAACACCATTGATGCAGAGGGCGATGGTGGGGAGGTTATCGGATGGGTTGAAGAAGATGCTAGCTTGCTGTGCTGTATTACTTCAACTCCTTTTAGGACTAGCACTTCAAAAACTTATAGGAAAGTAGATGATGTTGATGCTTCACAACCAGAATTCGGGAAGCATAAAAAGAGGGTGAAGAGGTCTGTGGATAAGGGAAAAGGAAAGATTGTTGATGAGGTTGATGTTGTTAACAGGAACAAACCGGTTGGGATTGTCATTAGAGACGGTGGTTCTATGAAGAAGTCAGCATGTGTTGGTTCAGTGAATGTGGAAGCAAGGGGTGGGGGTTTTTTAAGACCAATAAGTGATGTTAGAATCACTAATTGCGTACTGGGTCTAAGGGCACCAAGATCAATGGGTAACAATGTGGTGTTATTTTGATTAGGTGAGTCTAATGAATTGTTTAGAAAATATTTTGGATACATTGCATTGCATATTATAGTAACCTCATTTCATTGCATATTTTGAAGATTGACATATGGGTTAATCTATTCATCTATTCGGAATATGTAATGTGTAGAAACAAAAACACTTTAATTTGGTTGTATTTACTTATGTAATTTGTCTAATGCTTTGATTAGTTGCATTTACAATTATGTGTTCGTGTATTGTATTATGGTTACAATTCTGTCAGTTTTGTGTTTGTGTTTGTGATACGAATCGAACACTGTATATCAAGACAAACGGGATCAAACGACCTCTTCCATTCATAAACCATAGGGATACATTTACAACCTTAGGGGAAACCACAACCCCTACCTACATCATCACCTACATCTACCTAGCTTACGACACTACGACAGTGGCACCAAAAACGAACAAAAGAAACCACAACTCCACAAGTGCCCAACCACCTACTACCTACATTCATCATACACAACAAACACAACAAAAGAACCCATCACAACCTCTAGCACCCAACCCCTTCACATGTATGTTTGCCTCACAGCAAACTCAATATTGGAAACAAGGTTGTCTTTTGTTTGCCTAAGCATCCTCATAAACCCCTTCATCTTTCTCATATTAGCTGACTGAATCCTCCTAAGCTTGTTCACATTGGCCCTTGCAGTTCTCGAGCCCCTTAAGAGTTGAAGCTCCGCAATCAGGTCCCCCCTAACACCCAACATATTAGACAGCTTTTGGCACCTACTCATCAACTCTTGTGCATGATGAATGTCTTCCTCAACCTCTCGCTGGTAATGAGATAGCATCATTTCCGATATGACAAACGAGTTACAGGCAATGACGAGATCTAGACAGCGAGACATGTTACTGGAAAAGGGAATGATAAATTTTGGGTTACGGGTGTGTGTGTTTCTGCTTGTGTGTGTGTGTGAAGTCGTTGTGACAATTTAATATGGTAACATGAGAATAACTTTCCAAAATTAGCCATTTAAGTCATGTCACACTTATACCAAAAGTTTCCCGACAAAATAACCATGAAATGACAATACTATCCTCAATGACGTGGAACTTAACGAGCAAACTAACGGAAAAACGCTCTCGGTGGCTATTTTGCACTTATCCGAAACATTAGTGGCAAATTTGCACGCCTTTATGACTCGGTCTCATTTTTGTGATTTCGTGATACTTTAATGATCATTTTTGCAATTTACCCTATAAACTAAGGGTGTGTTTGTTTTTTAAAAAAAAAGTCTTACTAGCCCTTTTACTCTTACCAGTAAGAGGTGGGCAGACATTTTGCTTGTTTGTTTTTCCTTTTGAGTCAGACCCAGTTAGATATATAACATCTTACTCAGTAAGAGGTGAGAGACTTGTCTTACCGCCTCTTACTAGATAAGAGTGATTGAAGACTCATGTTAATATAATATATTTGATAGTCTATTAAATATGTTATATTTATGATAAAAAGTATTTTTTTTATATTTACATAAGTTACTTAAATAAATTGCGGAAACGAGCACTTAAAATCATTCAGACAATTATACAAAAACAAACAACATTATTTCGTTTAGATTTATACGTTCTAGCCACCTCTTACTAGTAAGATGTGGTAGTCAGATTCAGACCTAAAACATCTAAATGAAACAAACACAAGCTAAGTTAAAGAATATAAGTTTATAAACAAGAAAATGAGGTTAAAAAAACACGCTCCTAAGGCTAATGACAGTGGGTCGGGGTATATCGATCATCACCATCGATCGATCAATTTAACCAATCGATCGAGCCACTGTGAGTGGAAATGTTGAAATCGATCGCCGGGAGCTCGAGAGCAATATGGGTCAAGAATCCAATCGATATTGTACAAGAAGAGTGTTTGATATTACCGTTTGGATTAAAAAAAAACACACACACACACACACACTTTTTTTCAAAAAAAAAATACGACTTTTCATCCTATAAATACCAACATTAAACCCACATTCAAACACACAATTTCAAACACAATTCAAACAAATTATCATCAATATTCATTCACCATGTCCATGTCGTCCTACGAGTATTTGTTTGGTTTTTCGTCTTCCGACGACGACGAAGAAGTTTTTAGTGAGTTTGTGGAGTTTGCGGAGTTTGCTTGGAACGCGTATCAAGCACATCAGCCAAAACCAACAAGAAGGTACATACATAGGGATCATGTTGCTGCACACAATCGGTTAGTGAATGCATACTTTGGCGATAACCCGCTGCACAATGAAATAACATTCCGTCGACGTTTCCGAATAAGCCGAGAACTGTTCACATGAATTGTTCGAGAGGTAACCGATCATTCTACTTATTTTGAACAAACTAATGATTGTAGGGGCGTACCTGGTATTAGCCCATTGGTGAAGTGTACTGCGGCCATTCGTCAATTGGGATACGCGGCCGTTCCAGATTCTCTTGACGAGAATCTGGCAATAGCCGAAACAACATCCCGTCAATGTCTCCGTAAGTTTTGCAAAGTTATCATCGAGTTATATGGTCCTGAGTATTTGCGAAAGCCCACGTATTATGATCTTGAAAGATTATATGCTCATCACGAGCATAAGCATGGGTTTCCTGGGATGATGGGAAGCATTGATTGTACAAGTTGGGAGTAGGAGAATTGCCCGAACGGTTTGAGAGGTCAATATGCTAGAGGTGATCATGGGCCACATCCATTCATTTATTGGAGGTGGTCGCTTCCCAAGATTTATGGATTTGGCATGCGTTCTTTGGTGTTTCCGGTGCAAATAACGACGTAAACGTTTTACGTCGTTCACCTGTCTTCAATGATATCAGATTCGGGAGAGCAACAGACCTTGAATTCGAAGCAAACGATGTACAATACAAAAGGGGATATTATCTTACTGACGGGATATATCCACAACGGTCCGTTCTTATTAAGTCCATTTCAAATCCTCCCACGGATGTTCATAAAAGGCTATTGTACAAGAGGAAGCACGAAGCAGCAAGGAAAGACGTGGAACGGGGCTTTTGGTGTGTTGAAGAAGAAGTGAAAAATGCTTAAAGTTCCGGCTCGAGGGTTTTTTAAAAGTGATCTCAAAGATATTATGTATACATGTATCATATTACATAATATGATCATAAAAGACGACCAGCGGGCGATATGTCCTACATGGTTCGAAGAGGAGGTCCACCAACCACACGATCCCTTAAATATATTTGAAGAATCTTTAGCAATTTCTCTGGAGCTCGATAACGCAGCAACTCATCAAAACTTAAAAGCTGATTTGGTCGAGCACATTTGGAGAAATCGTAGACATCATCGTCTCCCTCATGACAATGAAGACGAAGATGAGGACGAAGACGATGAAGAATTTCTGTAATGTTTAGTTATATTTACATTTAATTTAGTATTGTAATGTTTTAATTCCGTATTGTTTTGTTTATGTAATGTTTACGTTTTATTAATAAAAGTTGTGTTTGTGTTAAAAAATGTTTTTTTAAATAAATAAAAAAATGATGCAATATGGGTTGCCACTGTGATGAGAGAGATGGATATGGGTTGAGGAGAGAGAATGCTGAGGTGGCAGCCAAAAAGATGATGCAATATAGGTCACTACTGTGGGTAGCCGCCTTCTCTTTTTCTCAAATTAAAGTGACAAAAACCAACAACCGCTTTTTATTTATATTTTTGAATAAGTTGTGTTAAGAACGATGGCAGTGGCAGTGGCATGGACCAACGGCATGGCCATACCGCCGGTGAACACCGCCGCCACCTCGGCGGTGTGGCCAGCGGCAAGGTGACAACGGCAATCTTTGCCTACGCGGTTTGGTGTTTTTGAAATTAAAAAGTAGCCGTTGGGGGAGTTATTTTAGAACGTTGGGAGCACAAGAAACCAAAAAAAAAAAAAATCCCTATATATATTAAACACTTCCATTTTCATTTTCATACTTTCAAACACATACATTTATAAACACAAACATTTTTAAACACATACATTTTTGTAATGGATGGTGGCAAATCAAGAGGTGCTTCATCACAAAAAGGTCGTGGACGTGGCTATCGTCCTCGGTCCGCAAGCTCCACCACCGATGTATCCACAATACCCTCAATCAGGCTATTATCCCCAACCTCCACCACCGATGCATCAACAATACCCTCAATCGTTTAACTATCCCCAACCTCCACCACCGATGAATCCAAGCGAATATAACATATCAATGACGAGTGACTTCAACCCGTTTGGTGACTACCGTGAAAGTCCTTCGCGTCGTGAACCAAGTGTGGAACGCGAACTGCCTATATATGGTGAAGACGATGATGATGATGTTGAGATTGTTCCCGAAACGCAACAACAAACTCAAATTGGTATATATTTTATTTTTATACATTATAATTTTTCTTGTTATATTTTTTTATACGTTATTTTTTTATATACGTTATTTTTTTTATACGTTATAATTTTTTTTAAGATGAAGATGTTCAAGTGGGTAAAGGGAAAACTAAAGCGGATAAAAAGACTTGGACGTCGATCGAAGAGGTTGCTTTGGCTAAAGCATGGATTCATATCTCGACATGTAGAAAAGTCGGGAATGAACAAGGTAGAGATAAGTTTTGGGAAAGAATTTTGGAGCATTTCAAGGTCACCATTAAATATACTAAGCGAACTCATCATAGCTTGAACACAAAGTGGAAAAATATGAATCACGCAATGGGCGTCTTTAACGGGTTATACATCCAACAAGTAATTTTTAATTTATATACTTGTGTAAATTTATATACTTGTGTTATTTTATATACTTGTGTTATTGTAGAATCGCATTCGTGAGAGTGGGTGTGACGATGTCAACGTCCTGCAAAATGCCATGTCTGATTATGATAAGAGAAATAAGGGCACTTCTTTTAATCATATTGAAGCGTGGAAGGTTGTTAGGGGAGAACCGAAATGGTTGGAACAACCATGTTTTGAAAAATTATCTTCGACATCTCATTCCGACAAACGAAGAAAGTCGTCGGAATCTAGCTACTATGAGTCCGGAAGCAATGACAATGTTGATCCTGTTATTTCGGATCTAAATGACGACACAATTCCTGTATCAAAAAGAAAAGGGAAAAAGACCGCTAGCGAGTCGTCGACAAAGAATAGTGCTGCTGAGTTTATTGAGAAGTATACGGCAAAGAAAGCACTAGCGTTGGATGAGGCGATGGCAGAAAAACGTGCAAAGGATCAATTGTCCAAACAATTGCTGACGACACAAATCGAAAATGCTAACGAAAAGGCTATGATTCGGGCAATGAAATTCTACAACGAGCCGCACGAACACATAACCAAAAAACGTGCGTACGCGGAGAAATATGGATGGCCTACCGATTTTTAGATATAATTATGTATTTTTTTTTCAAGTATTATGTAATGTTATTTTAATTATTAATGAAATATTTATGTTTTTATTAAATTGTTTAATTTAATTTATGAAAATAAAAAATAAAAAAATGAAATTAGTTGGGAGGTAAGAAAAAGACATGGTTGCCACTAAAAAAGGATTGAGATGTATGAAAATAAGAATGAATGAAGTGGAATGATATTATTGGTGGATTTGGGAGGTATAGATGATTTCAGAAACATAACTGCTATCCTCTAAAAAAAACATGTATAGCTTCGAAACTAGCTAGAAAATAAAACATTAGAAGAAGAGAAAATTTACTTCTAAAGTTTTCCAGATTGATATCATACAATATATTTGATAATGATTGCAAGATACGATTTCTAATGTCGACGAAACATAGACTCATGCAACTCTCGTTGTCAAATTAACTGTCATAATCAATGTTATTGCATTAAAAGATAAAAGAATACCAATAAACGTTGAGAAAAGACAAACCATGATAGGGTAAGAAACTGCGTACATATAAAAACAAATGGTAAAACCATATAGTAAATGTTGCGGCCCACATTAGTACATTACTGCGTTTTCTTGATCGAACATTACTGTCCTGAATATGATATTCTAATACTATACGACCGACCTCTATTAATATCGTTGTCGCTTGTTTTTACTTTGATGCAACGCCGTCTCTGAATTTACTGAAACGCAAAATTCAGTTTAAATAATAAAAATCCATCCTAAAATTGAAGGTAAATAATTTTTAAAATGAAAATAATCCTTTTGAAAGTACTTTTTGAAAGTACTTTGGTTAGCATTTTTATACAACTTTTTAAATCAAACACTCGTAGTCATTTTTATAGAATAGATATAAAATGTTAAAAAAATAACAATAAATAAAATTAAATTTGAGGGCCTTATAATTTTGAGGCCCTGTGCAGCATACCTCGCACACCCTTATATACGCCTATGTTTTGATGATGATAACATTTTATCATCTTTTGTAATGATTGTACAGGAAAGTATTCGGTTTAAAAAAAATAAAATAATAAAAATGATTTTTTATCACATATTTTAAATAAGAGAGAATTTTAAAGTTAAAATGCATCTATTTCTGAACTTCAATTTTTACCTCAAACAAAAGTTCCAATATTTTCATGACGTTTGTCTTTAATTTTGGGCAATTTCATATATCCACTCCTTTTAGTTGGAAATTTCCAATATACCAAAACATGCATTAAAAATATTATATATTATGTATTTAATACTTGTACTTTAGGTATATATGAAATTAATCATAAAAGTAAGGTGATATATGAATTAATCTTTTAATTTTTATAGGTTCAATTGGTTAAAGATCAAAAGTACGTTCCGATAAATATGATGATTCCTAAGAAAATTAGAAACTTAACATCTGTTGATCAAGCCGTAAATAATAGAGTTCTAATTGAATAAAGCTTGTCTTCAAGAAAAGAAAAGAAAAAAAAAAGATGAAACCGTGCGTATATAATTTTTTCCCACAATTCTTTGTCATATGTATACACAAATGAGTATTAATAAATTAGAGATAATAACTTTTAAATGTCTTAAAATTGTCACTTTTTACTGAGTTGTGTATCATTCTTTTTTTCCCTAACAAATGTATAGAACTTTCTAATCCCACCTATCTTAACACTTGACGATGTTTTTGGTTAGAATTAATTACATAAATCTTCCTTGTGGTTAGGCCCAAATTGCAAACAATAGTTGGCTAAACGGTCGTTAGGATGAAACTTGCAATTTGGGCCTAACCATAAGAACGATTTATGTAATTAATTCTAACCAAAAACCTCGTCAAGTGCTATGATTGGTGGGATTAGCAATTTGGATACATTTGTTAGGGAAAAAATAGGAATAATACACAACCCAGTAAAAAGTGGCAACTTTGATACATTTAAAAGTCATTATCCCAATAAATTATATCGTATGCATGCATGCAAAATGCATAAGTGCATGTATATATATGAATACTAGAATGGGAAGGGATCCAGTGACAAGAAAAACTAAAATGAGAAGAATGAAAAATATTTCTAGCCACACAATTCAAATAGAATTTTAAGGGGAGATGCATCTACTTTTGTAGCTACATCTCAAATGTGTGATTATAGTTCTTCTCATCTTTCTCATTTTAATTTCTCAAACCAAAGCCTCATGGACAATGGCTGCTTATTTCAAACCAAACCTCAGTTCGTAGGGTCATGGCTGCTTACTTTTTAAAAAACAATTAAATTACAGTAGTAACCTAGCATAAAAGTTTGACCAATTGTCTCTTACAGTATTTAAACATAAATCATACTAATAAATTTACCATCTGAAGAAACACTTTGCCTCACTGATACGGTATAGCGAGTGAAGTACCCGAGCTGAAAAACAATATTTGAGTCAATGAGATTCGATAAAGTCTCACTGATTGAATATACACTCTTTTAATCAAGACATAAATTATTGGGACGGTCTTCACAAAATCAAAAGGAAAACAATTTTGTATAGAAGTCAAACACGTACAAAAGCAAATGATAAAAGAGTGAATAGTTGGATTAACTATTCACTAAAGTACATTAGAAATTGAAACTACATATGAAAGTATTAAATGAAAGATGTACTCTTCCACCAAGTGCTTGACACCTAACCCACTACAACATGCGACTTCACATTCTCATCTCAAATGTACGCATGTTTGTCAAGAGAGATAGTTAGAGATTCTTTACAAAAATAAATAAATAAATAAATAAAAATAAAAATAAAAATAATACAAATGTATTATAGTAATAAAATCATCCCCTCCTTGAATAATAAGCTAAGCTAGCAAGCTTCTATGTGAGTTTCATTTGTCATTCAATTGAGATAGTGTTTCGCAACTATTCCTTATAGTTCTTTGATTTATTTTTAATAAAATTATATAGATTAAAAAGTACGAATGATGTTACTACTTGTCAAATGGGTCTTGTGTAAACATATCCATGTTTTACCTCGAATTTCAGGACCAACAAGTAGTATCAGAGCGGATGAATTAATTACAATAATCCAGCTCTTCTTTGACTACTAATAACTTTCAAGAATTGATGAAGGATATAAATTCAAACATTTGAGCTTGGTCTAAATTCAAGTGTGAGAACTTCATAAATTGCCACTCATGTTGCAACTTTTAAAGGGAGAAACACAATTAATTTTGATTATATCATTTGAATAAAATACAAAATCTTATCACCAGAACCTCTACAAAAAAATCTTCTCACAAGAAACCTCCACAAAAAAAAAAACAATAATAAAAAAAAAAATAAAAAAAATGCTCTCACAAAAAAAAAGCAAAAAAAACTTTTCACCAAAACCTCCACAAACAAATAAATCCTCTAAGAAAATCCTTAAAAAAATAATATTAAAAAATAAAAAAATAAAAAAATCCTAATAAAAGAGGTATTTGAACATGAAGTCTCTGAATGGATCTCTAAACATGAGGTCTCTGAAAACAAGAGGTCCCTGAAAGTCAGGAGGTTTTTCGAAAGACAACAAGTCTTTGAAAGCCAAGAGGTCTCTGAAAACAAGAGATGTCTCTGAAAAAAAAAGAGAGGTCCCTAAAAGATAAAAAGTATCTAAAAAACAAGAGAGGTCTTTGAACAACAAGAGGTCTTTGAAAGAAAAAAGGCCTCTGAAAGCCAAGAAGTTTTTGAAAGACAAGAGGTATCTGAAAGATAAGAGGTCTTTGAAAAACAAAAGAGGTCTTTGAAGAGGGTTCTTTTCCTTTTTCTTTTTAAAAAAAGTTAAAAGTATTCAGGGACTAGTTATGCAAACGCTTCAGGGACTGCGGCTGCATATTTTCAAGGACTGAAATCGCAATAGCATGTCTTTATCAGGGAATACATTAAAAAAATGTAGATTTTTCAGCAACAAAAGATAAAACTTAAGTACTTTTATTTACTTATTTTTATTGTTGATCAAAAAGTAAAAAAGAAGTTGTCATGTTAAATACTACTTATTAACCTATGCTATTTGTATGTTCAAATAGAGATAGATTGTTGGGTCAAACGTTTGCCCAATTGTCTCTCATAGTATTTAGATATAAATTAGACTAAGTTAAATTTACCCTCTGATATGAAATCAGAGTATTGTATAAATCTCACTCAACAACATCTTTTGGGACGTTGAACACCATCTGAAGAAATACTATGCCTCGTTAATGCAATATCAGCGTGTAAAGTACCCGAACTGAAAAACAACATTCGAGTCAGTGAGATCCAACAAAGTCTCACTCACTGAATATACATTCTCTTAATCAAGACATGAATTATTGGAGGGAACATCACAAAATCAAAAGGAACGCAATTTTACATAAAAGTCAAACAATTACAAAAGCAGATGATAAAAGAGTGAATAGTTGAATTAACTATTCACTAAAGTACATTGAAAAGTGAAACTACATATGAAAGTATTAAATGAAAGATGTACTGTTCCACCAAATGCTTGACACCTAACCTACTACAACATGCGACTTCACATTCTCATCTCATATGTACGTATGTTTGTCAAGAGAGATAGTTAGAGATTCTTTACAAAAAAAAAAAAAAAAAAAAAAACAAAAAAAAAAAAAAAAAAAAAAACAAAAACAAATGTATTAAAGTGATAGAATCATTATCTTCTTGAATCATAAGCTAAGCTAGCAAGCTTTGATACATTTTGTGGAAAACTAGAAGGGGGGTTGAATAGTTTACCGCTTTTTAAATCCTTTTTGGCTTGAATATCCTTTAAGAAACTTTTACGTTTGATTAAAGATATAAACACAACTTTATATGTTTGATTCTTTGAAAGGCTTTTCATGTGAATAACAATTCTAACTTTACTTGTTTCATACTTTGAAAAGCTTTACTTGTGATGATGCTAACTTTGCTTGTTTAATTCTTTGAAAATCTTTACATTTGTTTGAAGATATAAGCACAACTTTACTTGTTTTAATTCTTTGAAAAGCTTTATATGTGACTAGCGATTATATCTAAAAGACAACATGTAATAAGCAAAGATAAAGAAAGAAACGATCAAACCATAACACGATAGTTTATCGTGGTTCGGCTACAAGGACTCTTTTTCCTTGCCCTACATCCACGCCCCGAGTTTCCAACTCGAGAGTTATAAGCACTAATCAACAAGCTCCTTTCACCGGCAGAGAAAACCTTTACAACGTCGCTTACACTTTTACCGACACTAAGCTAGATGTCGAGTTCTTTTACACGGGTACAACCACTCCCATCGTCGCTTACACTTTTACCGACACTAAGCTAGATGTCGAGTTCTTTACCAAGGGTACAACCACTCCCGTTAGTTCTTTTACAAGGGTACAACAACTCCCAACACACTACTGATGAGGCGAAAAATGATCCGTTTTTAGGGGGTCATTTAAGCCCGAATTCGAATTTATTTGATCAAATATTGCCCTAAATCGTTCCTTTTGTGATTTTAGGTACTTTGGGAGATAAATCTGGAAAAGGAAGCAATTCGGACGTTTTTGGAGCATAAAAGTGAAGAAAACGCCAAAGTCTTAATTTTCCATGCTGGGAACAGTAGGTGACGGCGTCAAGAGTAACTCCCTGACGGCGTCAAGAGCAAAATTCCATGACGACCCAGTACAGATTTGACGGCGTCACGAAGGTAGGGCGTCAAGAGTAAAAGTCATGACGGCCTGGAAATGATTAAGTCTTGACGGCGTCAAATGTAGATCAAGGCAGTCCGAGAATAGTTTTGGCGGCGAGGTGACGGCGTCACAAGGTTGGTCTTGATGCCGTCAGACCCCTTTTCCTATATATAGTTTTCTAATTTTCACATTAAAGAGAGAGAAGTTTTGGAGAAACCCTAAGTACGATTTTGGTGCGAATTTTACAGGTTTTTCAAGGGTTCCAAGCCCTTGATACCTTTCATGTGTAATTAAGATAAGTGTTCTTTCAATTCAATCAATATGTCTATGTGTTGGTTGTCTATATCTTGTTCTTGTCTTAATTCCATCATGCTAGGCTAGATCTATCTTGTGTTTGCTTGGATCTAATGAAACCTAGATGTTAATTATGTGTTGATTACTTGTTTATACTTGTCTTGGATGAATGATTTATATGTTAGGCTTAAGAAAACTGGCAGATCTCCAATTGGTAACATGCTTGAACGTCTTAAGAAACATGAACCGACGCGCACTAGATCTTTATTGGTTGTATTTAATGCATGAGCCACTGTTTACAATCCCTATAGTTGTGCTGGGCATGGTGTAGGAGGAGATAAGAGCTCATAGAATTGGGGAGTTAAGTGTGCCACCCCATGAATGGTATTAAGGAATACGATCCGTCATCCATGCAATTATAACATGTAATTAACGTGTAAAAGATGTCTAGGGAGTAGTGAAATCTAAGTAAACACATTTTCTCCACTTATTGCTCACAACTTTAGTATAATTTAGTTTATTTTCATTTCTAGTATTTTATTTTGATTGCATCTTTAGTATTGGGTTAGTTGATTAGCAACTAATTCCGCCCAAATCCTTCAAACCCGAGATTTTTATTTGCTTTCTAAAAAATATAAAAATACAAAAATAATAATCATTCACCTTTAGAACTAGTATTTAGGCTTTCTAATCCTAGCGACACTATTCCTAAGCTGAACGATCAATCCCCCGGTACTTGTCACTATACTATACTACAACGATCAGGTACACTGCCTGGTGGGGGTTGTAAGCTTCTCAAGATCCCTTGAGAGGTAAAGCCTGGTGCAATTCCCACGCATCAAGTTTTTGGCGCCGCAGCCCGGGGAATAGTTATTGTCTAGGTTAGAATCTCTTTTTATTAGGTCTACTTGCTAGATTCCTTTCTAGTAAGATTTCATTTTTATTTTTAGGTTTTCTTTAGTCTATCTTTTTTTTTTGTGCCTTTGTTAGTAAATTAAGTTCATTGACTATTCCGTTCCATTATGGAGAACACGAATCCACCAAGTCCGACACTAGAGTTTTACCAGAAAAAATATAATTACACCAGTTTGGATATACCAAGATGGACGAATGAAATGAGGAGGACAGGATCTTATATTGATTTTATTGAGTACCTTGAGAAAAGAGGCCAAGGGCATAATGCTTTTAAAGAATTCACCTTAGGAGTTCCATCAACCCCTCAAAATGCCTCACTTAGTGAAACCTATGCACCATATGATCCTTCACCTAGGATAATTTCGTATGAGCCACCTAGCTGCATGTCATGGTTAGGCACTACCATAGTACAGGATGAACCCATAGGTGACCTTGATGTGATGGAGGATGTAGCCGAACATGATCACATTGATCAAAAAGACCTAGGTTTTATGATTGATGATGATGAATCTCAAGAAACAGATGATGAATCTTTTGGGCAATTTGTATATAGTAGTCATAATATTGAGGATGATCCTTATGATTCGGACATAGAAGTTGAGATGCCTAAGGAAGCACGTGAGATACTTGGGAAAATGTTAAGGTTAGATTATAATAAAACACATGTTGAGGATATAGGTGATTTTGACACAAGGAATGATGAAGTAAATAACATGTACCCCACAATTCCTACCATCATTTGAGGCACACATACCACCCGTGACTTACCCGGAAGAAGTAGAAGTGACTATAGGAACCCCAATAGAGGTAGAACCCTTGGATCAAACACAACTAGAGGATATAGGTTTGAATACTTATAATGATAACCTTACTCTTAGTTCTAGGGAAGTTCCTAGTTTTGATGAACCGGAGCCTCAACCAAAACCGTTACCTAATCTTCCATCCTTGGATGTGAATTTAGGAATTGAGATAGGTTCCGATCCACCCATCAAACCATATAGTCCGGGTAGTCTTAGGATAAAGGGAGTGGACTCTAAGCCTTGTAGAGAGGAAGCCAATATAGGAGTGGAACATGACCTTACATACTTACATCACCCATTAATGATTGATCATAAGAAACATTATGGGTTTAAACTAGGTTTATTAGGTCAAGATGGATTCCCAACTAGGAGTCTCTCGAAGTTGATAGAAAATGATCCCTTTCTAGGAGAAAATCATAATACACCCATTAACCCGATTGAATTAGGTAAGGTTATGATGATAGGAGCACAGCCCTTTGAGCATATAATTCATCCACCACTCTTTCCTCACGAGGCATATTTCCACCCTAAGGGTGTGTATCGCTACTTCCACCTGCACTTAATTCAAAGTGTAGGGAAAACCTCCCCTATTTACATTAAATAAGGGTAGAGTCAGGCTCGTGACTCGAACAAAAACAAGCGCTGCTTGGGAGGCAACCCATGCTTTGTGTGATTTTATTTGTTTGTTTGTTATTTGCTTCTGTATGCATGCTTTATTTTATTGTTGGTAGATCATGTTTCTAAACTAAGTAGTGGAAATACTTTACTTTGTTGTTTTGGCCTAGTCTTAACTCCACCTAAAGGTATTTTTGCAAAAGATAAGTGTAAGGGGAAACCCCAAATATGTTTTTAAGAAACAAACCGATCATGATTCTCCACAATATTAAATGAACATGTATATTCGTATTTGTTAGAGTCAAATGCTTGTATTGAGTCATAATGAAGTTTTGCAGGATTTTCCTGGAAGTAGGACCAAGTTTTTCCAGAAATTTTCCGGAAACTTAACATAAGAATTTCTGCAGGTCACTTCTGACGGCGTCAAGAGTTTACTCTTGACGGCGTCAAGTGTAAAAATCTGGAAATTTTACCGGTTTTGTTTTTCTAACGGAGTCTTATGGTTTTTGTGAATTACTAAGTTTTATAATCTCCAGGAGATCTGCAAACTTCATTCCACAAGCATTATATCTTATCTTGTTTTCTAGGATTTAGTAACTTATATAGGATGCCGCCGATTTTACGCGAGGTTGTCTTGTCTATTTTATTAGGTTTTACAGGTTATGTATGACAAGAAGATGATTTATATTCTGGAAGGGAAGCTTTGATTGTTCATTTTCTTGGAGGAAGATTTAACCTGGCCACCCTATTATCCATACCGAGTGAATCAGGGGAGTATTTGATTTCATTCTCTTTACTTTTTCACTTTTACATTCTTTACTTGAACATTGGGGACAATGTTCATCTTAAGTGTAAGGGGAGGGTAAAAAGATGATACCTTACATATGCACTTTCGCTTGAGTTTGTTTTGTTTGATGGTAGATGTGTAATAAAACTATGAGAAATACTTGTTAGTGCAATTTTAGCGCCAAATTTAAAATTTTTTACAACATTTAGGAGTGAAACTTTAGCCATAGCAAGCGTCTCATGGATAGGAGATTGTATGACTAACACATAACCGTATATTCAGAAAAATTTTCCACCCAAATATGTGAGGTTCGCCATTAGATTTGATAGGAAAAGCATTTACTATTAGTGCTTATGAGTGTACCGGTAGCATTTAGATTCTAGAACTTGCGTTAGTGATGCATCCCGAGACCGCTAGTGAGACTACATTCGTGTGGTAGGATTTACTACATGATAAGAGGCATTAGGATCACCCTTGTGTTAAACCTGTATCATAATTACTTGACCATTTAAGTCATATTACTTGGCTAGTTAAGTCAACTAAATTTTCCCACACCTTAGCGTTGTACTCATTTTTAGTACACGAAACCCCTAGTACACCCCTCCGAGCCTATCTTTTCGTTTTTAACTTTAAGCATTTTACTTAAAGGAAGAATTTGTTACACCCCACTTAAATGTACACCCAAATCGCCTTAGCATTCCGTGTATGCGCTCATTTTTAGTGCATTATTGTTATTTGTTAAACCCTAAGTTAACTATCTAATTGATTACATGGTTACTAAGTCGAGTCATATCCTTGTACATATTGTTTTGGGACGATTGGGACTCATGGGTAAGTACTTATTTTATGGAGTAATGGGGAAGAACATCATTTATTACCCCCATACGTACGTTAATCTTTAAAGTGCTCCAAGTGTTTTGATTTTCTTGATTCGAGTCATTAGATTAGTTTATTGTAAAGTATGTAAAAATTCAAGTGTAAGGGGAATGTTCATCCCCTATGATGTATTATTTCGGATGGTAGGGCAAGAGTGTATGCAAAAAAAAAAAAAAAAAAAAAAAAAAAAATCGAAAAATCAAGAAAAAAAAATAGAAAAAGGAAAAGAAGAGAAAAAACATACGGACTACCATCCCGTTTCATTCTATGTTTATTTTATGTTTTTGTTATTTTTCATTTATTAACTTAAGTCGAGTCTAGTCTTGGCCTAGCAACGCCATATTGTACATGTAATTAACCAAGATTGTTAACTCGCCACCAGTAAAACTTCCTTTATCCAACAAAACCGTGTATTTCATATCCCTACACCTAACGTTACAACCCTTTAAAAGACCTCTTTGATAGTTTATCCTAGGTGCTTACGCCATGTGGTGGAGGTTTGATCTTTTCCCAAGCCTATGGTAATCTATTTTGCTATGACAGGTAGTGAGAGATATCTTCCGTTTCCATATTATAATTTACACTTTATTACACCCGAGAGATGTGAGTATCTAAACACTATTTGTGAGGTGCTAGTGTATGACCTCCGTGCTTGTCTATTGGTCTTTAATGGAACGATTATTTGTTGTAATTACTTTTATATTAGTGTTAAATGACCCCTAACTTGTATTTTGAGTAGAATAAAAGCGCATTTGCTTGAGGACAAGCAAATCTCAAGTGTAAGGGTATATGATGAGGCGAAAAATGATCCGTTTTTAGGGGGTCATTTAAGCCCAAATTCGAATTTATTTGATCAAATATTGCCCTAAATCGTTCCTTTTGTGATTTTAGGTACTTTGGGAGAGAAATCTGGAAAATGAAGCAATTCGGACGTTTTTGGAGCATAAAAGTGAAGAAAACGCCAAAGTCTTAATTTTCCATGCTGGGAACAGTAGGTGACGGCGTCAAGAGTAACTCCCTGACGGCGTCAAGAGCAAAATTCCATGACGACCCAGTACAGATTTGACGGCGTCACGAAGGTAGGGCGTCAAGAGTAAAAGTCATGACGGCCTGGAAATGATTAAGTCTTGACGGCGTCAAATGTAGATCAAGGCAGTCCGTGAATAGTTTTGGCGGCGAGGTGACGACGTCACAAGGTTGGTCTTGACGCCGTCAGACCCCTTTTCCTATATATAGTTTTCTAATTTTCACATTAAAGAGAGAGAAGTTTTGGAGAAACCCTAAGTACGATTTTGGTGCGAATTTTACAGGTTTTTCAAGGGTTCCAAGCCCTTGATACCTTTCATGTGTAATTAAGATAAGTGTTCTTTCAATTCAATCAATATGTCTATGTGTTGGTTGTCTATATCTTGTTCTTGTCTTAATTCCATCATGCTAGGCTAGATCTATCTTGTGTTTGCTTGGATCTAATGAAACCTAGATGTTAATTATGTGTTGATTACTTGTTTATACTTGTCTTGGATGAATGATTTATATGTTAGGCTTAAGAAAACTGGCAGATCTCCAATTGGTAACATGCTTGAACGTCTTAAGAAACATGAACCGACGCGCACTAGATCTTTATTGGTTGTATTTAATGCATGAGCCACTGTTTACAATCCCTATAGTTGTGCTGGGCATGGTGTAGGAGGAGATAAGAGCTCATAGAATTAGGGAGTTAAGTGTGCCACCCCATGAATGGTATTAAGGAATACGATCCGTCATCCATGCAATTATAACATGTAATTAACGTGTAAAAGATGTCTAGGGAGTAGTGAAATCTAAGTAAACACATTTTCTCCACTTATTGCTCACAACTTTAGTATAATTTAGTTTATTTTCATTTCTAGTACTTTATTTTGATTGCATCTTTAGTATTGGGTTAGTTGATTAGCAACTAATTCCGCCCAAATCCTTCAAACCCGAGATTTTTATTTGCTTTCTAAAAAATATAAAAATACAAAAATAATCATCACTCACCTTTAGAACTAGTATTTAGGCTTTCTAATCCTAGCGACACTATTCCTAAGCTGAACGATCAATCCCCCGGTACTTGTCACTATACTATACTACAACGATCAGGTACACTGCCTGGTGGGGGTTGTAAGCTTCTCAAGATCCCTTGAGAGGTAAAGCCTGGTGCAATTCTCACGCATCAACTACGTATTTTGAGGCCTAAAATACTAACCAATCACTTCTACATACATGACACAAATAAAGTATAAACTACCAAAGCTTATACATAACAAAGCTAACAAGACTTGCAACTTTAGAGTTGAAGCTTGTAACTTCTTAAATGATCTTGTGAAGTCCCTTGCTACATAAGAGAATCACATAAGTCAAACCATTCTGTAGGTCTGGCGGAACCCTCACATGGGTTCCGCCCGTGTACCCCCAGGGTTCCGTCAGGGCTGCAGTTGGTTTTGCAATAAATATTCCAAACCAAACAAGGTCACATCTCATTACACTTAGTCAAACACAAGTCTTGCAAGCAAACATATGGTTAGTCAAACACTCTTTCTTACCATAAATGTATATTGACAAAGCTTGCCCTAAATGTGATGTGACATTACTATTTTAAGAAATAAGTGTGATGTGACAAGACACTTTCTAATTTAAGAAATAAAAACTATGTTTTGTTTAAAAGGAAATGTAAACCTTAGTTAAACAAGACTTAAACACTTAAAGTGATGATTTACTCATAACTAAAGTTCATAGTTTGTCATTAACAAAACTTAGCAAAGATCGTAAAATATAAATAACGTTTTTAGGCGATATTTGTATTAACAATCTCCCCCTTTTTGTTGATGACAAAACATAAACTTTATTTATAAGTAAGTCACTAGTTTTAGTGTTAAGTCTTATAAAGTTAGTATAAAAACTTGTTTTTGCTAAGATATTGTGATATGTTAAAAAAAATTTGAAACAAGTTTATATTCTAAATTCTCCCCCTTTTTGTCGAAACAAAAAGAAGAGTAGCGAAGCGGAAGTAAGCACTTGCTCCCCCTTGGACGATACTCCTCCTAAATGGAGTGCCAAGAGAGGAGACATGGATTTTGAACCTACAAGAAAAAGCTTAGTTGTCGCACAAGACAAGTTATGAAAGCATTTCATGTCTAAAACACAACTAAGAGTTGTGGAGCGGAATAATGTCATACTCATGCTCCCTCTTGAATATTTCTCCCCTAAATGGAGTATCAAGGAAGGAAAACATGGATAATGATCCTACAAAAAGAAAAGTTAGTTTCTAACACACAAGATATATGTATGCTTCCATAGCAAGAAATAGTTCACACATTATACCCAAATGGTAAACAAACAATGCAAACCTTGTAGTAGAATGAAATTCATTTCATGTAAAATTTTAACTCTTAAAAAGTCAAAGACAAGAAATTTTGATGACACCATCCTACTTCTAAAAATAAAGAAAAACTAAAAATGAAATAAGAACATGAAAAGCTACAAGGAAATCATCATTTTCCTTAATGAGAAACATTTTCCAAAAATAAGGCTAAGGTTGTTTAAGGATGAAAATGTGTGTTGGAGGTTGTAGCAGGCTTTATTTTGAAGGTTGAAAGGATGACACGGTTTTGGTTTATTAGTTTAAATGAGAAACATTTTCCAAAAACAAGGCTAAGGTTGTTTAAGGATGAAAATGTGTGTTGGAGGTTGTAGCGGGCTTTATTTTGAAGGATGAAAGGATGACACGGTTTTGGTTTGTTGGTTTAAATGGGAAACATTTTCCAAAAGAAACGGTTTTGTTTCATTTTGGAGACTCTAAGGTTGAGGTGTGTGAGACAAGGATTGTAGACGATCCAAAATGTGGTTTAGGATAAACCTCATTTCTTCGGATAGCTCACGAATTTCCGTTCGACATCCTTCACTAATGTGAGCAGTTCTTTCGCATTGTCCGCAACCATGGCGATGAAATTTTGGTGGAAGAGTGGTTTGGTTTGTTGGTGGTGGATGGTTTAAACTTGAAGGAGCAAAGGTGGATGGTTGAGAGGTGTTTTTGCTTCCTTCATTAGTTGATTGTAGCGTTGTTTGTAAAATCGTAATATGGTTGATTTGAGAGTTAACCATACGTTTGAAGGCATGAAGGTGGTTTAAATGAGTGTCAATCTCATCATTAAGGTTTGGAGGTTTTTCCCATATGGATGCTTCTATTTTCTTATAAGAAGAAAGTAGAGATTCAAATTGTTGGGAAGAGTCTTGTGGTGATGGTTGTTGTTGTTGTGGTTGTTGATTTTGAACAAAATGGCGAAAGCTTGATTTGCCGGAAGGATTGCCATGAAGGTCTTTGTAAATTGGGTGAAACACAAATGATTGTGAGTGGGTATGGCCTTGATCATTTGGAAAAATGGATGGTCTAGCTTAACGGTAAGCCAACCGTTCTATCATTGAGGGTTGATGGGGTTCATCATCTAGTTGCTCACTAGATTGTTGTTGGGTTTCCATTTGAGCAATGGTGTCAAAGAGTGATAAGGATGGTGGACTTGATGATTTGGGTGATAGATCTTCTAATGTTTCCAAATAAGGTAGTGGTGATGTTGGAGGTGTATGGAAAAGTTCCATTGGTGAAATTGTTGGTGATTGAGGTGATGAAGTTTTAGTTGGTTGAGCTTGTTGAGAAGGTGATGTTGAATCACATGAAGGTCTAGTAGGTGAAGGAATGTTGGCTATGTTTGTGTAGCAATGTGTTAGAGAGGGTGTTGGAGTATCAAGATTAAGCAAATCTTGAAAGGTGATTACATTGGTATTGTAATGTGTTGAGGATGGTGTTGAAGTAGTGAGGTTAAGGAAATCTTGGATAGGTGAAGAAATGTTAAGCGAAGCATCACTTGAAGAAGATGAGCTTGACTTGACGGTTTTGTTGAAGCAAAAAGGTTTAACACTAATCCTAGTAGTTTTTGAGAAGGATTTTGATGAGTCGGATGATGTGTTGGATTTAGTCATTTCAAAGGTGTGGTTTTGATGTTTTGAGAGAAGAAGTTTTAATGGTGATGGTGTGATTTGAATTGTTGCAAAACTTTCAAATTTATAGGGTGGAGGAGATGTTGAAATGGGTGTTTGGATTTGATGTTCTACCACTCAAAGATTGAGGTTTCAAATGATTTACGAAGTTTTCATGAGCATGTCAATCCAATGGAATAAGGTGGAGTGAAAGACCAACATATGCACTCAATGCTTTGTGACCATGGGATGTGATTTGGTTGAAAATGTTTCAATGGTTTGAAGGATCCTTTAAAAGGGTTCCTTGGGTTAGTTATGTTTGAATTTGAATTTTAGGAGGGAAGTGGCTTCCTAATTGTTTTAGTGAGTGAGAGTTGTTCTAATATGGTTATTGGAGTTAATGGAAGATGTTTCTCACTTAGGATAATGGTTTGACACTTTACAAGTTTTGGACTTAAGAAAAATGACAAAAATTTTCTGCAGGTGTCTGGCGGAACCCTCGCGGTACACAGGCGGAACCCTGTTTTGGGTTCCGTCTGGTCCGTTGGGCCAATTCTGGGTTACCCAGAAAATACACTGGCGGAACCCAATTTTGGGTACCGTCAGATCTGCCAGGGCTGAAAAATTTGGCAGTCCGCGATTTTGACCCGCGAGACGATTTTCAAAATTTTCGAAAACTCCTAAAATCAAAAAGATAATGCATTTCTGGTTAGGCAATGCAAAAATTAGACACGTAAACATACATATCATAGGACTTTGACCTTGAGGTCGAGGATTTCACTATACTTAGTAAGAATTGCCATAAGCATAAAAAAATTGACAAACACTTCAAACATTGTCATTATGCATAAAAGCTCATACAAACATAATCCGACAAACGTAATAAACCATGAAAGTGAAAAACAATACAAATCATGTAGTTTAACACATAAACGGTTCTAAAGCATTCATAAGCCAAACACTCCTTAATCTTCTCACAACCGGTCTATCTTCTTATTGAGCTTGCTTAGGTACCTTCCAAAGCATTTGAACATTCCTTTGGTTTGCTTGAACTCTTCGGATGCATTGTCAATGACGGGGAGTGCTTGAAGGTATTCTAAAGGAGGTAACTTAGAGTTAGGAAGTTTATCGTCCTCGCTCATTTCGGATGATGATGATGATGGTGTAGGTGAGCGAGTACGTTTGCCCTTACCTTTGAAAACTCGTTTATCACTTAGAGGAACAAAAATGTAAGGAACGAGAGAATAGTCAAGGCGCATTCCATTATCGTTAGGAGAAATGGGTGAGATTGCTCTAAAGAGGCGAGTAAGAAGCATTCCATAAGGAAAAGCGGTTGTTCCAACTAAGGATATGTCGGCCATTCTTTTGGCTATGTAGTAGGCTAAGTTGAATGGTTGACCGGTGGAAATGCTATAGAGCATGTAGCAAAGACATGTGTTGATATGATCTCTATTTCCTATGGTACTTATGACGTTAGCTCTAAGAATTTCTTCCCACTTCTTAAATTGTGGTTTAAGCTCATTGAGCTCCATACCAAAAGGATCCTTATCCACAATATTCCCCGAACGATTCTTTCTTGTGGTAGATGTTCTAACGAAGAGATGTTCCTTAATTGTTTCCTTACTAACTAGAGGGTTGTCGTATGGATAAAAACGCTCAATAGAATCAAGACTTGAAATTGGCCACTTATCCGTGTAGAGACAAGTTCCCTCATTTGGGACACCAAGAATGATAGCTAAGTCTTTTAAATCTATGAAATTTGGTGTTTGATTGGTTGTGAAGTTTAAAGATATCTTACCAACAACATTTGTGGAAAGGTTTACGGTTGCATAGAATTCTAAGATGAACCTAGGACAAATTGGCTCATCTATATCAAGGAGACAATCAAAGTTGATTGCGGCAACGTTTTGGCGAATGGATGTTCCTTCTAGAAAGGATGGATCAATGGTTCTACCTTCGTGAACATAGCGTTTTTCTAGTGCCTTAAAGGTTTCTACTTGAACATTGTTGAGACCTTTGGTCATATGGTGTTTGGGCATGTACTTAAGGGTTTCTTTGTGATCGGATTTATTTGCGTGAGGCATGTTGATTTCTAGAAAACGCAAAAATTATATGTTAATGACTTTTAACAATGTGGATGTTCTAATATATTCCTATATGCAAACAATGTGGAGACTTGGTTATCTTGACTCATTTTGATTCCCAAATTGTTTTTTCTTGCAAGTTTTGTTATAAAAACAAAAGATAACCAACACTCTCCTAATTGAATGTGTCTTCGATTGAATGTACCCGAAAATACATATTAGTTATGTATCCCCTTTAGCATTCAAGAGATAGTATGCAAGTGATGTCTTAATGATGTTTTTCATTTGTTTTAACAATGTGGTGATTAATCATGTTCTAGTCTTGGATTGTGATTTTTGAAAGACAATGCACTTGGTGTGTTTGGCAAATCAAAGTAACAACAAAAAGGATACAATTCTTTAACTAATGGAAGACATGATTGGCTAGCCACCAAGTTTTTCATGAATCGAGAAGTTTTATGCATAAACCCTAAGATTCTAGTTAATGAATGTAAATAAGAATGTTATACTTGAATCAAAAATGCAATTGTGATTGGAACACTTACAAAGTTAGTTGGATTTGAAGAGATTGGATTGAAAGCCCTAAATTTCGTGTGGTTATGTGTTTTTGAGAGGGTGATGGCTGTTTGAAAGTGAATGATTAAGTTAAGAGGGTGTTTGGTTTTGAAATTAAGAATAAAACATTCTATAGCTTTGGCGGACCAGGCGGAACCAAAAATAGGGTTCCGCCCGTATGGTCTGAGGGTACCGTGGGAGCTGCAGGAAAAATTCAAAAGGAATTTTCTTGATTTTTGTGGTTGTATCCTAATGTTCAAAACAATGTTTTAGTTCTTATGAGTCTTTGACTAAGCCTAGGGATGATGAATGCTTCTCATTCAAGAGGTTTTGTGAAAACGTTGATAGAATGGTTAACGTAGTAGACTTTCTTAGTTAAGACGTTCCTCAATGAACGTTTTTACCAAGACGATGATGATGGATCACAATATGTCAATTAAGAACATAATGGATTGAATTGTCGCTGAAGTCGATGCTTCCTTTGTTGAAGAGATAACAATGTTGATAAAAGAATTCCGTTGTTGACACGTATATGCTTGTTCAAGCGGAGCTTGTTGATGTGCTTCTCCATTCGAAACTAATTTGAGAACCTTACGTGTTTTGGAGAATCATTGGGTAAGTAAGTATAAAAGTGCAAGTACCACTTGTGCTTTTCTTATCAACTTATTACCGACATAATTCCATTTGGCATACACTATGGTTTCTATTCCCGTTCTTTTGGGATATCATAATCCTAGTTGTGTAGTACCTTACGATGTATCCAAACAAGCTTAACTAAAGAGTTGTTTAAGGATCTTCTTTAAAACGAGCACATAAACAAACACTAAACATAATGTTGAATCTAATTGTTATGAGAACAAGTAGTCTTCCGAACATTTCTCTACGTTTAGTTTTACCTACGGATTTACTAATCTCATTCTTGATAAGTCATCAATAACTTAACTATTGAGAACAAGAGAGTAACTAGAAGTGTCTTTGAGTTAAAATCCCTTGTTTTTGGAACTTGCTTTTATTATCAAAAAGACTTTCAAATATTGACACTTATAATCACATGATTACTTCGAAACACTTATTTTATTTCACTAGTTGTTTTACTCTAAATTCCAAAAAACTGTTATTGTTGAATTTGTTTAGACACAACTATGACCTATAAATCAAGTTTTATAACTTATGTCAATTTTGCTTGATTCAATGTTTGACTCAAGGTGAGAAGATGTTATTTTGTACTTTTATTCTTAATGTTTTACACAACATACTTGTCTTGCCATCATTGGACTTTCGACTAAGTCATCATCTACCAAAGATGATATCTTAGAAGGAGGAGATCACTCGTTAAATGTTATATTCAACGACTCCTCAACTCTTTGGGTTTTCTTACTTAAGACACTATGAAATCTATTTGTTTTGAAAAAGTCCAAGAGGTACAACATCATAAGACTAAGTGTCACATTTGATGTGTAAATCCTGGATGTTGAAAACTCTTTTTCTTCCACACATTCTAATGTATGCTAATGTGATTTATTTCACCTTGTGTGTTACATATGAGATTATCATAAAGGAGTGATCGAAGAAAAACACAATTTAAGACTCAAAGTATGGTGTTTGAGAATGTTGTTTAACAAAGGTTTGTTTTGCAAGCATCACAAAAGTGTTAGACATTTTAACACTTAGGAAATTCTTAGTTAGTTCACTTGTAAGCAAGAGTTGAGTGAGACTCACTCAAGAGTTTCTCGTGTTTATCTCTTGATGGTTAAAGAACCAAAACACCTTATATCTCCTACTAGTACTAATGACGAAATTCCTTGTTGCATAGAATCTAATCTTAGTTATTACTAATAGCAAGTAAACACTTTTAGAGTATTATTAATAACACATATTTCAACACATAATGCTAGAAGCAAGAGACAATCAAAGTTAAGTTGAAGTAATGCGTACCTTATAAATTGCTTAGAGATGCTATCAATAGGATAAACACAACGCGTAAAATCTCGGTTGACGACACGCTTTGAAACTCAATTACTCATGTATCCAAGAAGGTTAGATAATCATATAAAAGCATAGAGCATGATAATCTTAAACTTTTTATCATGAGTTTCTATTAGAGATTGAATTATCTCTAAATCTCTCTTCTAGGTTAGACAACTTTTACGTGTTTTGTTTTACTAGTTGATGGTGCTTTTGAGTTAAATCCTAATCCGGTTTTATCTTTAAACACCCTTTGACTCCTCAACAATCTTTCAAGAGATTTTGAGCCTTCATCAAATTTAACTAATATTTTTCCTTTCTCATTTTTTTTTTTATTTATTTTATTTTTTATTTTTTTTAATCTCATGTTTGTAATCTAGACATAATTTACATTCTAGATCAATTTTAACATTACTCTCAATTTTAGACATTTTATCTTCTAACAAGATTTCCTTTTCAAAGATATTCTTAAAAGATTTTGAAGACTCATTGTTAAAGATAGCTTTCAGGTCCATGTTGCATAAAAGTTTAGACTCATTTTCTAGTTTAGAAAACTCTAGGATAAATTTGTCAAGTAAAAGTGTTTGGTTTCAAAATGTACCTTGCTTGATGTTTTATCTAGTTGAGAATCACAAACCGGATGGTTGGCTTCATCTTCATCCGTGTTATTCCATGAATCGTAAGCAAGTCCACTAAGAGCTCAACATGAGTAATCATCTTCACTTACACCTTCATTTAAAACATTTAAACTAGTAGCACATGTATTCATCACAACTAAATGTCTATCTATTAATATTTCTAAGACTTCTAATTCATATGTGAGATCAAATTGATCATCTTTGACTTGACATATTTCTTGATGAAAGTTTAACATATTTTTCCAAATATCATTAGCCGTTTGACAAAAAATACATTCTTTCATATTCGGTACTAAAGCTTTATAAATCATTGTTTTAGCTTTAGTATTTTTATCAAGTTTGAGATAGTTATCTTGGTTTTCAAAAACTTGTTTTCTTTGGTTTGAAATCACCAAAAGAAATAATATGCCAAAGATCTTGATCAATTGATTTCACATAGTTTTCAAAATTACTTTTCCATTCAGGTAAGTTTTCTTTTTCAAATAGCGGTGGGTTTTGAATAGGTTGCCCTTCTTTGAGATTTTCAAAATCCATTGATCGATCCAAGTTTTAAAATACATTCTATTTTAAAGATCTTGAGTAACGTAGCTCCTAATGCCAATTGTGGAAAACTAGAAGGGGGGTTGAATAGTTTACCATTTTTTAAATCCTTTTTAGCTTGAATATCCTTTAAAAAACTTTTACGTTTGATTAAAGATATAAACACAACTTTATATGTTTGATTCTTTGAAAGGCTTTTCATATGAATAACAATTCTAACTTTACTTGTTTCATACTTTGAAAAGCTTTACTTGTGATGATCCTAACTTTGCTTGTTTAATTCTTTGAAAAGCTTTACATTTGTTTGAAGATATAAGCACAACTTTACTTGTTTTAATTCTTTGAAAAGCTTTATATGTGACTAGCGATTATATCTAAAAGACAACATGTAATAAGCAAAGATAAAGAAAGAAACGATCAAACCATAACACGATTGTTTATCGTGGTTCGGCTACAAGGACTCTTTTTCCTTGCCCTACATCCACGCCCCGAGTTTCCAACTCGAGAGTTATAAGAACTAATCAACAAGCTCCTTTCACCGGCGGAGAAAACCTTTACAACGTCGCTTACACTTTTATTGACACTAAGCTAGATGTCGAGTTCTTTTACACGGGTACAACCACTCCCATCGTCGCTTACACTTTTACCGACACTAAGCTAGATGTCGAGTTCTTTACCAAGGGTACAACCACTCCCGTTAGTTCTTTTACAAGGGTACAACAACTCCCAACACACTACGTATTTTGAGGCCTAAAATACTAACTAATCACTTCTACATACATGGCACAAATAAAGTATAAACTACCAAAGCTTATACATAACAAAGCTAACAAGACTTGCAACTTTAGAGTTGAAGCTTGTAACTTCTTAAATGATCTTGTGAAGTCCCTTGCTACATAAGAGAATCACATAAGTCAAATGTTACTGAGTTAGTTTGAGAGAGTATATGAAAATATGTCCTAAATGGTTGACTCAAAACTAACAAATGGTTTAATATTTATAGCAAACCATTCTGCAGGTCTGGCAGAACCCTCACATGGGTTCTGCCCGTGTACCCCCAGGGTTCCGTCAGGGCTGCAGTTGGTTTTGCAATAAATATTCCAAACCAAACAAGGTCACATCTCATTACACTTAGTCAAACACAAGTCTTGCAAGCAAACATATGGTTAGTCAAACACTCTTTCTTACCATAAATGTATATTGACAAAGCTTGCCCTAAATGTGATGTGACATTACTATTTTAAGAAATAAGTGTGATGTGACAAGACACTTTCTAATTTAAAAAATAAAAACAATGTTTTGTTTAAAAGGAAATATAAACCTTAGTTAAACAAGACTTAAACACTTAAAGTGATGATTTACTCATAGCTAAAGTTCATAGTTTGTCATTAACAAAACTTAGCAAAGATCGTAAAATATAAATAACGTTTTTAGGCGATATTTGTATTAACACATTTATAAGAGAGTTTCATTTGTCATTCAACTGAAATAGTGTTCCCCAACTATCACTCGTAATTCTTTGATTCATTTATAACAAGAATTATATACTATTGAAAAATATGAATGGTGTTATTAGTTGTAAAATGAGTTTTGCGTACCTAAATTTTGAGACCAACATCGTCAAATGATCCAAAGAGTGGATTGAATCGCACCAACATATAAGGAGGAGAGGGTAGATATATGTGAGGTTTGCTTGATCCTCCATGGTGATTGTCTCTTAAAGATTCAATGAAAGTAAGTTGTAGAGATTATGTGGAGTGGTTTGATGGCTGCTTATAACTGTTATAAGTTCTTAAAAAAAGACTCTCATCCTGAATTAGCCTGACGCTCTTTAAAGCTATCGATCGATAAATATCATGTATATTTAGGTTATTTTTATACACAAAATTAAACATGATACAATAAATATTAATTAACATGAATCAACGAATTATTTTTATATGTGGTGTTTCCGTATATATTTTCATGGTAAAAAAAAATGATTTAGCGCTGAATGAATTAAAGCTGCTGAATGCTTCCAAAATGCTGAGTGAAACTGATTTTGTGTGAAAATTATTGTTTGATAATTATTCTGAATGAGCAATCTAAGTTGCCTTAAATTACCAATTTAACCTTGTATCTAGATTTATACCGAGCAAAATATATAGTTTGATAAAAAAAAAAGATAGTGATGCGTATAGAAATATAATATAAAGAAAACAATGTTAAAGTAAGCAATAAAATGTAAATAGTCTTATCAGAAGATCATAAAACAATATTAATTACGAACTAATTTTAAAAAGAACTAATTATTATTTAAAAAATAAATCATCAATTTGATTATGAAATCACGAGAAGTAGTTTACTTTTAAAGAAATGATCTAATACATATATAAAAGTTGACTGTTTGATACACTCAAAGATGACATTTATGTAATTTTTGTGGTGCTTAATCATTTTGTATGTCTTTAATGCTGACCAATTCAGTTCTTAATAGAATGATTAATAGAAGAAAAAAAGTTTATCCTACTTAATGATTCATGATAAGGCCCATTAAGAGGCTATCAAACACCCCTAAGAATGTTTTTTTTTATAGTAAAAACAAGATGAGGATGAAATAAAAAAGAATATGTAACTGAATAACGTTATTGGTGTATTGTTATTAGATTCAGTTACAACTTATCAGGACATATTAAAGGCGATATATCCACCAAATTCATTGTAATTTGTTCTAAGCCTAATCATTTTGAAGATGGATTCTGTGATCTAGAAAAAAAGATGATGAACTATTCCCTAATTTGTCAAGAGTGTTACTCCAATAATTGCTTTCATCTTCAAAATGAGTATGACAGTTTGCATCATTGACCAAGTGATTTGTAAAAGCCTCCCCCAAATAATTATCTTGGTATATCATGTCACTCACTTCAAGTGTGTGTTGAGTTGCTTCCTCTTTAGGGTTGTCAAAAGTGTTCAATGAATCTTTCGAGAGTTCGTTCATATGATAGTCAGCGGACATATCTTTAAGAGTTTTTGGCTCAACGCTCTCAAGAACATTCATGATCGGCATAGTTTGGTCGTTAAGAGTCTCTAGCCCATTTAAACTAGAAAACTTAGACAATCTAAGACCTTGCCATGCTTTGAGCACATCGAAGCACAACGGTTGTGGTACTGAAAGTGATGACATTGATGACTTATTGATATAATCAGGAGCCAAACCATTATGAATACGCTGGTAAAAGTTAGAAACAACCCTCGACCCACGGACAAGCCTAGCTTCTGCTTCGAGACGAGCATTCTCCCATTGTGTCATATGACTCACGTTGGCATTGACAGCGGTTTTCGACTTGTGGGTGATTGGATCAATACCCATTTTGGTTAACCTTTTCTTAAGATGTGTGTTCCAATAATTCTTGATCTCATTATCTGTTCTTTTAGGTAAATGAGTTGCAATTGCTGACCATCTGAATCATGTAAAAAACAACTGTAAATATATTTTATACTAATATTATTTAATATACCTTATAAACTCAATGTTTCTAACATTTTGATCAGATACATGCATTGACACAAATATTCAATCAAAAAATATGTTACCAAGATATGCAACACGTTTGAATTTAATACATATTCAACCTATATGTCACACTTGGATTAATTATTTGGTTTGATAGTTCCACTTCTTTTACTCTCCATGTTTCATAATGTGAGTGCCCACTTAACCTTGTGTTCTTTCAAAGTCTTGCGACATTCAGTAATACAACATGGACCCCAAATCAATACCTCATATCCTATCCATACATCTAAATCAACAAACAAAATAGGACAATAATGCTAATATGAACAATTCTAGTATCAAGATTCAACAACAAACATCTTTCATGCACATATTATTGAGACATCTCTTGTGGTCACTTGAGCTACGTTAGGAGTTGGGTAGGCCATGGCCAACCCCAAACTTTTGAATAGAAGCACATATATCCATTAGACGGTAGTACATTGGTCCCTCAAAGTTTATTTGTCTACCCTTAGCATTAAGATTTCATGTATTTTGAAGCATTCTTCAATTAGTTTAATGCAATTATAATTCATCTATTTTTGTTATATGGATTTGCATGGTAAAATATGTTGTATTGTATAGTGTTCAACCATAAAAGTTGATTTACTTATGATATTTTGTTTATTTTGAGTAGTAATTTAATATTATTTTTTACTTGTTTCCAAAAATAATAAGATATTGTCTTAGCGATATTACTTTGTAGGCTAAAACACTAATCTGTTTTTTTCCCATACCCTTAACTGAAATTTTGGCTTCTTCATTGACTTCTTAATTTCTTATACTACGTAGTAGTTCGTACATCTTCTAGCACGTAAAATCTTATATACATGCATGTTATTAGTAACAAGCTAAGACACACACGCCTAATAGCTCTATTGCATTATATTGATGTGGATGACTAGCGAAAGTTTGTATAACTTAATGTTCAAACGCAATATATACTCACTAGATCGACGCCTATATCTTTCATCAATATTCCTTATATATTTCTTGTAAATGTAGTTAAAAGTTAAAACTATAGAAGACTTGCATGGAAATTAAAATCTAGCTACAACAGATGCCAAAAGCGAGCAAAGAAATCACCTATTGCCAAGAAGCGCATGGAGTTGAATGATAGTTTGTTCTTCTTGGGAACTAAACTTTCCTCTTTTGATATCTGGTCTCAGATAGTTGGTCCATCTCAGTCTACAACTCTTTCCACATCTCTGTAACCCTGCATGCATGTATTTCCAACAAACATAAATAAAACACATATCGACATATGGCTGTTATATATCTTAGAGCTGGAGTGGTTACTTAATTATTAGCATGTGTTTTTGGGTCGTCTATGTTACTACGTACCAGCTTTAAGAGGCAATGCACGCCAACTTCCATGACCATGTTCTTCGATATATGCCACAAGCTTACGATCTTCTTCAGACGTCCAAGCCCCTTTCTTCAACCCCTTCACGAAACTCGGTGATCTTCCCATTCTTTGGAAATAAAATTACTATTTTTAATTTTTTAGTAAGTATGATTTAAAGTTGTCTAAGTTTGATACACTTGAAAAGGGGAAGTGAGAATATATAATGGAGCCATGTAACATAAACATGACCTAGGTTTAGACCAAGGAACAAAGATCCATTAAATGTGCATATCCGACATGTTTTGTACTATTTCTTAATTGTGTAAATACCACCTGTGTGTGTCAATGATGAAAGATACCCATATCTTCAGAAAAATTTATTGTTAAAAATATGTGCTTATTTGGAAATAAGATTTTGATATGATGGTATATATGTCCGCTCATAGATTGGTTGGGCCATCTCATCTAATGGTTGTTGTGCCTTACCTAATATTTCCAAGAAATCAGATAGTACACTGTGCATTAATTAAAACCTCCTGTTAAAAAAAAAAAAAAAAAAAAAAAAAAAACACCTACTCAATCTTTTGCCACTACGTGCCATTGTTGTTAATAAAACGGAATCATGCAAAGCTCATGATATTTAGGTTATATATATATAAACCTTTTTTTTTTTTTTTTTTTTTTTTTTTTTTTTTTTAAGGATTAAGAGCACACGGTGTAGGCTCGTCGTGCCTACGTGGAGCTCGCCGTTCCTCGCCATTGGGTTCCTCTTCGTGGGCACGGTGAGGCTTGGTGCTGTACTTCTTGTCAGTTTTTTTTTTTTTTTTTTTTTTTTTTTTTTTTTTTTTTTTTTTTTTTAAGGTATTTTGTGTAATTGTGTTTGTGTTTGTGTGTGTGTGTGTGTAATATGAGTGTGTGTATGTGTGAAGAAGACGATGTACATTTTTTTTTTTTGAAGTGGGCTAGTTATTAAGTTGTAGGACATATAAATTTGGGCTACTTTGGTTTCTATTTGTGTTTGTGTGTTTCAATTAAATTTTTTTTAAATAAATTTTTTATTTGTATTATCTAATGAATGAATTTTATGTTATTTGGTAATTAATTAAATGAATTTATTTTATTTAATGAAATAAATAAAAAAAATAAATGTGTAATTGGTAGGGCCCGAATAAAAAAGTTGAAGTTAGTTGTTAGGTGATGAGGGGATTAGTTGTGAAGATGTGTTGTGTGATGTGACACATGTAGGGCTTGAATGAAGAGCTTGAGCTCTCCATCTACACCTAGTGCTCTAAGTGGTTTAAAAAGTAAGTGTGTACCTTTACTCTTAATGCTTCTTGTTGGGGAAGAGTAGGCTTTTCTTTGCCTTCCTGATATGGAAGATTTAACACAAATAAGTGGACCCCAACAAGAAAAAACAATTAATATATTGTTTGGGCCCAACCATGTTAGCACTAAGACTCTCTAAGAGCACTAGGTACAGTTGGTGCCGTTTGGTTGTGCCATGAGAAAAAGTTGTGCCATCTCAGCACTTTTTGCCAATAACACCAGTTTTTGCTATGGCATCAAAACACCCCTCCCTGGCATAACACCAGTTTTCTGGTGCCATGGTGCATATATTTTTTTTTTCTTTTACATTTTTTTAAATAGAACAATTTTATCTCAAAGTGCAAACATATCTTCTAGAAAACTTGCAGCCCAAAAGTAAAAACATTTTTTTTGGGTAAAAGGTCAATGACCCGGTAAATATATTACTCCAAAAAGCGTTTAAGTACAACGGTTATGGGTGAATCCCATAACTCAGCCCGTTACATAGGCGAAAAGCTTACATAACAAGATACTTCCTATTTTCAAAACGAGAAAACAAACCATTAATCACATGATAATAGTGACTCTGACAAAAGATAAACTACTTCCTACGACCTTGGAGATTAAAACCATAAATGGCATTAAGAGCATCCAATTCCCCTGGAAGATCATAAATTTGCTTCGAATAATCATCATAGTCATACTCATCTTCACGCTCATGACCACCACAAAAAAGATTTGCTGATTCGTCAAACGTGTTAAGAACCTCATCTTCATCACTATCAGAAACAATAACCTCACCCACTTTAGAGAATGGGTTAGCCCTCTTAGTGACAGAGGTAAACGGAATAGGATGACCCTCATCATCCACAAGAGTAGCTTTCCCATCAATAATTAGCTTTTCAAGCTTACTAATTTTCTCAACTATAGGGGTAGAACCATCCGAAGTACCTTCCCTTGTAAGGCCAGCATACTCTTCCACATTACCTTCCATTGTATGACTTGTCTTTGTAGACTCAACCGCAGTAACTTCCCTTGTAAGACCAGCATCTACATCCATGTTGTTTACATTAGACGGAATACCAAAAGCATCCGTATCATCCATATTAAGAGCAGCAAACTGATTAGATGTAGAAATCTTCGTTCCACTCACGCTTGGTACATCAGAGGCCTTCTTTTTATTGTCATCCACCTTCTTAAGTTCAGGAGGAATCTTTTTGGGTTGATACTGAAACTGTTTACCCACAACAGGTTTATTAAACCCTCCTTTACCCTGAGTAATAAAACCACCTTGCTTACCCTTCTTTTTATTATTGACAGTCGTGAAACCATCATTAACAGGTTTAGTAGGCTGAACAGGAGGTGCAACAACTTTAAGACAATCAACCAGCGTATGACCAAAGATCTTACAGTTGTCACAGCGAGGTGGTTTCCATTCGTATTCAACCTGTATCTTCTCAATAGTCGAACCCGAACCATCAAGTAATGGTATCTCAACAGTGAGGCTGTCCCGAAGCACCTCATCCGACTTTACATCTATCATGCATCTAGCAAAACTACTACGACCCCACGATTCTTTGCACATTTGGCTTGTAAAAGCATCTAATCTTTTGGGCGTGCCAATCAGTATGGCAAGTAGACTGAGGCCATCATCAGAAAACATAGCAAGGGGAACATCATGGAATTTAACCCAATGCTCAAAAGTAAAAACATGCAACACAAAAGTTTAACATGCAGCCCAATGCTCAAAAGTAAAAATAATGTATCTTATCTTCTAGGAAACTTGCATCAATATATAACGTTTATTGAAAACAAGTGTCAAAGTAAAAACAGTGTACTCGTCTTCTTCCTCCGACACCTGCAAAACTCACACACAAAAAAATAATAAAAGAAATAACACATCACAAAACCACCAGAACTTGCAAACACAAACACAAATAAAAAAGCAAAACCTTACACAAAAACACAATACCCACTTAAAAGAAAAAAGAAAAAAAGAAGAGGAAAATCCCATTGCGCGGGCTGGTGGGGTGGCGCGAGAGGGTTTGACGTGAGGTCCGGTGTGGCATGTCGTGACATAGGGTGGCGCCGAAGCCCATGGCTTGAGCCATGGCGCACCGCACCCGGAGCTCTAACAATAAAAAGAAACAACCCCTTACTCTGACTTTGGGATCGGTCAAACCGTAGGACCCGTATTTTTAGTGACGATACATGTCGTCGTATATATTACTTAAATAATAAATATTTTGAGATTAAATAGTTTTTTTCTTTTTCGATTTCCTTATTTGGTTAGCCCTTTTAAAATCAATTTATCCTGAGCTTTTTGACGATACGTGCCGTCGCTAAAAATATAAATTAATTTAATATAATGATTTTCAAATTAAATAATTTACTTTTATTAAATATGAATTAAAAAAGGGTAAATTGCAAATTTTGTCCTTAATGTTTCTGAAAATTGCAAGAAATCCATCGAAAAAAAATTCCAATGTAATCACTAAAGCTGACATGGCGTTCATTTTTGTCACCGAGAGATAACGATCTTTAGTACCCCTTTTAAGTGTCCTCGCTTGATTAAGAACCTGAGGGTACTATCATCTTTTTACACATCTTCATCTTCAACCTCTAGAAATATTTTGCAAATTTATTGTTTGTCTTTCAATTTTCCTCTTCAATCTTTTTCTTCTAAAATTAAAACCATGATGTTTCCTATCGATATATGAATGTAACCATCTACCAATATCTAAAGCTCCAACTTGAGCACAAGCAGATAAAAGGCAAAGGCTTATAAAACTTATCACATTCGTATATACTTTTTCACTCTGCATTTGGTGAAAAATGAGCCATAGCTTCCTTGACTCGCTTATCCCTAACCAACCCACCAACAAATCTTTAATAGGAGTAAAATCAAAAAAGCTCCATCATTTTCAAAATCACATGCTTTAATATACTTAAAGATCATAATATTCCAAACCACAAGATTCTTCCCAGGCATCTGATCAAACAAAAATTTACTCTCTTCCTCCAAATCACAAACATTATTCCACACCACGACAACACAACAGTCCACACGACCTTATCCTTCATCCCCAAATTATGGTGATGGTTTTGTTGTGCCCAATTTTCGCTTTCTTGAACCTGTTTATAATCAGTTAAGGTTGAATGGTATGATTGAGATCGTATCCGATTCGGGTTCTGAAGACGACGAGATTGTGAAAGTGGATGATGATGATGATGATGATGATCTTCGTGTTTGTTAGGATGCCTTTCAGTTAGACTATGATTATAACGATAATGGGAATGTAATGGTGGTTAACGCGAATGTGTGTCCCCGTGTGAATGTGAATGAGGATTTCGAGTGGGAAGAATTAGACGACAACGAAAGGGAGATTTTAAGTATGTTTTTTAGAGCAGAAGCTGATGACCATTCGTCTGTTGTACCTGTGAATCGTGTTGGCATTGTTGAAGAAGAGTTGGGTGAAAATCGTGGTGGTAATACAGATTGGGAAGTGTTGTTAAACTTTGATTATTAAGTTTGTTGATATAAATAATGCGTAAAAACGTTATTAATATTTATCGATATCCCTATGTTTTGACGATCACAAAATATAAATTCATTAAACGTAAAATCATTACGTAAACAAGTATTTAGTGACAAACTGTCATTACATCTAACTAATTCACTTAAGGTATGAATAAACAATTGTCTAATACATTTTATGATCAAAGGAAGGTTTACTTACTAATTACAAATTATATAAAATGGTATAAACATTTTATATATTTAAGGAAAACACTTTTTGTAATTAAAGGAAAATGTTTATTTCATAATAAATAAATGAATTCAAATTTTTAACCAAATTCAGTTAAATTTTCACCAAATAAACTTTTCCCAGAAAAGACAAAATATTCTGGTCGTTACAGGTGGGCGGCCTCCTTAATTTTAAGGGGGCCGGCCATGAATTAAAGGGTCCGGCCTACGCTCCTGTGTCAGAATGTTTTGCCTATAAATACTGGTTCAAATTTGAATTTTTTCTTTACCTTTTGCACCATAACTTTCTGTCCAAATTCTTTCAAATCATCTTCCTAAAACCTTTGATCATAAACATATTAGTTCTTGTTTTCAAGTGATTCTATCCATCCTCATTCAAAGTGCAAAAGAAGAATACTTCTCCAACATCTTGTTTAGAAGTATTGTAGAGTTGTGTATGTTGTTAGTTGTTGTGTATACTATTTGTAAAGGTGTAGAAGGTGTGTAATAGATAGATCTAGGTGGGTTAGTAGTTGTGAATTGAAGTAGTAAAGAAATAGTTGTGTTGTGAAGAAGAAGTAGTGAAGGTGTGAGAAGTTGTGTAGTAGTAGTGGTGTGTATAAGTCGTGAAGAAGGTGTGTAGTGACTAGTGGTGTGAGATTGGTTCTAGCTACTATTAGAACTCGACATCTAGCTTAGTGTCGTTAATCGGTGTAAGCAAAAGTTGTGTAAGGTTTCTCCGCCAAAAGGGAGCTCGTTGTGTTAGTGAAGAAAACTCTCGAGTAGGTGACTCGGAGAGTGGAGTAGAGCAAGTGATAAGGCGAAAAATGAACCGTTTTTAGGGGGTCATTTAAGCCCGGAATTGAATTTATTTGATCAAATATTGCCCTAAATCGTTCCTTTTGTGATTTTAGGTACTTTGGTAGTGAATTCTGGAAAAGGAAGCATTTTGGACGTTTTTGGAGCATAAAGTGAAGAAAACGACAAAGTCTTAATTTTCCTTGCTGGAAACAGTACCTGACGGCGTCACAAGCTTATTCATGACGGCGTCAAGAGTAATACAAGAGGTGGAAGTGGATAAAGTACGTGACGGTCCAGTAAGTTCATGACGGCGTCAAGCTAGGGCCGTCACGTGTACCTGAAGGCGTCACCAAGGCCGTCACGTATAAACTTGTCAAAACTTGCGCGCGAAGTAGCTGATATTGTTTTGGTCATAACTTTTGCATACGAACTCGGATCTAGGTGATTCAAAAGCCCACGCGAAGAGGACGAAGAGATCTACAATTTGGTTAAAAAATGGTTGTGACGGCGTCAAGAGAACGAGCTGACGCCGTCAAGCCTTGCCGACAGAAAACATGCCAAAAAATATAACATCATAACTTCACTTTTTGTAAGCCCTAAACCCTAAAGTCGATTCCTGGGTTTAGGTGGGTGTTTTTCCAGCAACTTAGAGGGTTTCAATCACTCCATAAACATCATGTATTGGTTTGATGATTCTATCTCAACTATGTCTTTCATTATTCTTGTTGATTGTCTTTCTTTGATTATGTTTTGTTAATTCACCTTGTGTCTACTTATGATTATGTGAAACTTGTATATAATTGATTAGATCTCATTGATTTCTTGTTGATGTTGTGTCTATCTTCATCAATGAGGGGCTTGTTGATGTGTGTGTCTATCTCCATCAATTAAGGCGTGACAACTTCAATAGATCTAGTTGGTTTAGTTTATAATTCTTGTTTCCTATTGATTCTTGTTTTGATTGAATGATTTCGATGTTAGGCTTAAGAAAACTGGCAGATCTCCAAATGGTAACATGCTTGAACGTCTTAGGAAACATGAACTGATGTGCACTAGGTCTTTATTGGTTGTATTTATTGCATGAGCCACTGTTTATAATCCCTATGGTTGTGCTGGGCATGGCATAGGAGGAGATAAGAGCTCATAGGATTGGGGAGTTAAGTGCGCCACCCCATGAATGGTATTAAGGAATACAACCCGTCAATTAAAACAAGGTTACAATTCAATAGGTAGGATTGGATAGCTAGCAAGGAGTAACATATCATGGGTAGACATGCTTCACTTATCTTTTAGAACCTTAGTTTATTTTCTTGTTTATTAGATTAATTAGTAGCTTTTGGGTTAGTTGATTAGCAACTAATTCCGCCCACTCTCCCAATACCCGAGATTTTTACTTGCTTTTCATAAAATATAAAAACATAAAAAGAATCATCCTTCACCTTTAGACCTAGTTAGATTAATTTCAATCCTAACGACACTATTCCTAGCTGAACGATCAATCCCCCGGTACTTGTCACTATACTATACTACAACGATCAGGTACACTGCCTGGTGGGGGTTGTAAGCTTCTCGAGATCCCTCGAGAGGTAAATCCTGGTGCAATTCCCACGCATCAAGTTTTTGGCGCCGCAGCCCGGGGAATAGTTATTGTTTAGGTTGAATTTGATTTTTATTAGGTCTACTCATTAGATTCCTTTTTAGTGAGATTTTTATTTTCTTTTTATTAGCTTTCTTGTAGTCTATCTTTTCTTTGTGCATTTGTTCGTAGAAACCTTTCCATTGACTTTTCTGTTCACCATTATGGAGAATACGAATCCACCATACTACCGACCACGAAACCCATTCTACCCTAATGACATCTTGATGTTCAAACAATATCGAGATGAACCCATATATGATGCATGGACTCGTTTTAAAAATTTACTCCGAATAGTTCCTCATCATAGTTTCGCTTTAGCATCCCTAACCCAGACCTTTTACTATCGTGTTAACCGATATGACCAAATGTGCATTGAGGATTTTGCCAATGGGGACTTTAGGGAATTAAATGCTGAAGAAGCATGGGATACCATAGAAGATTGTGCCCAATATTATTATAGATTAGATAACCCGACAAACAACATAACAAATCATTTGACAACAAATTTGAAGGATCATGAAACAAGTTTGTTGGGGGATGAATATACTCATGTTGAGATACCTAGTTGGATGGCACCTAATATCATAGTACAAAACAAACATATAGGTAATCTAGGTACAATGGAGGATGAGGTGGATAATCCAAGCCCACAAAGTACCTCACAAGTCCTACCATCATTTGAGGCACATACACCGCCCGTGACTTACCCGAAAGAAGTAGATGAGACTATAGGAACCCCAATTGAGGTAGAACCCTTGGACCAAGCACCACTAGAGGATATAGGTTTGAATACTTGTAGTGATAACCTTACTCCTAGTTCTAGGGAATTTCCTAATGTTGATGAACCGGAACCTCAACCTTTACACAACTTCCCATCCTTAGATTTATTTCTAGGAGACAAAAGAGGAACCGACCCACCCATCAACCTATATTATCCGGGTAGTTTTAGGATGAAGGAAGCCATTCACTCACCCCCTTCACCTCACGTGGCATATTTCCACCCTAAGGGTGTGTATCACTACTTCCACCCACACTTAATCCTAAGTGTAGGGAAAACCTCCCCTATTTCCGTTAAATAAGGGTAGAGTCAGGCTCGTGACTCGAACAAAAAAAAGCGCTTGTTGGGAGGCAACCCAACCCATGTTTTTAATTGTTTGATGTTTTTATTTTATTTGTTTATTAGTGCCATATATGCTTAATCATAGTTGTTTAATTTTCATGTTTCGAATAATTTGTGAAAATGCTTTATTTTGTTTTTAACTTCGTCTTAATTGCATATAAAGGTATTTTACAAAAAGATAAGTGTAGGGAAATTTATATCTTGTTAAAAAGAACTAAATTCGAACATGAAAACTTCACAATTCATGATTAGCATATATTTTATCTTGTTCGTGTGTCAATAATTGTAGATATGTTTTATGAGTTCCTATTTGTAATTCATTCCACAAGTATCCTTGATAGTCGTGTTTTTGTGTGTGCAAACAACAATTTATCAAAATATCAATAAACGTGAAGTAATACGAGTAAACCGTTTAGGAAAACGATTACCTCGTAAAACTTGTGAAAGTGATATTCAAATTGTAAGACCGGGAAGTGATTTCCCGGGTCGTACCCCAACGAGGTGTGAATTGACAATATCGTGTGAGATTTGGAAATTAAAATGCTTGTAAGGATGTTGAGAGATTATTTGGTATGGTAAAACTACAAGAAGTTATAAATAACGTACGAAAAATTAATTAAATGCAACTAAACTAGGAATACAAACAAGGAAATGAAAACTAAAACTTTAAAACTACTTAAAAGGCTACGGGAAACGATAATAGGAAGCTAGGGAACCCTAAACGTAAACTAATTTTAAAAACGCGAAAGTTACTTTAATAAAAACGTGAGTGCGCAAATTAAAACGCAAAACGGGAGCAAATAAAGGCCTACGGGTATGAAAATTACTTTTTTACCAACCTAATGATAAAAGAAAATTATTGAAAAAAGAAAATTAATTATTTGACTTTTTAATTATTTATAATTAACTTAAAAACTATATAAACTAGATTAAATCAAAATAAATACTAAACTAATTTCTAAAATTATGAAACTTTTTCTATAAATACTAAATGATAACAGGAACCTATGAAAAATACGAAAAGTCCTAACAACTTATTAATAAGCAGTAAATTAAACAAATAAGCTAGATAAGCTTAATTTCTCACTACTACTATATAAATAAATTGTGTAAGAGTTAACTTGAAAAAGACCCTAGGGCAGATGGTTTGTGCGTGTGGTGGTGTGTGTATATTCTGAGCATAAGGTCAGGGGTTCGAATCCCCATGGCCTTTTGTTTTTGGAACACATTATTATTATTATTTTTTTCTTATCGCGTACACACTTCCCAGTCAATAAAAATCAGTTAAAATAAAGCCAAGTTTTCTGAAGAGCCTTTTGTAAGCTTAAAAACAAAACAGTTGAGTGATTTCTATGTTTTCATTGATCATTTGAGATTAAGCACAACATTTCAACCAAACTTTGTAAAACTGAGATAAACCTTAACCTAAATAAGCTAAAAACTAGTTGAGCAAGGAAATAGAAACAAAGATAAAACAAACAGTAGTATGGACTAAAGCATAAAAGTGTAAAGGAGATATGAAGCAAATACAAGCTACCACCACTGACTAAATTAGAAAATAATCTATATCTAAAAGGAAATTATTAGAACCTACAAGCCAAGAGTTGAACCAACCTACTAAGCAATCTATACTAGTAATAATCACTAATCCTCCTAAGTCAAATTTGCGTAAACAAACAGCCCAAAGAAAAAGGGAAATAACAGCCATGCAGTCAAGAAGGGGACAAATAACAAACTTACACCAAGCTGCAAAGAAGCTGAAAATCACAAGGCACTTAAATCCAAGCCACCCATCCTCTAACTTACCAAATTACGGGCATAGATTACCCTCTATAAGGGGCTGAATAATGGGCTGTAGAATGGTTGCGCAGCAGGCCAAAGGGGACAACGAACTGCTGATGTGCAGGCTCACATAAGCAGCCTAGCAGGGCTGATGGGGCATGTATGGAGGCTGAAATAAACTGGGAAATAAGCTTGAAAATGAAAAGCAAACCCAAAATCATAAATTCTATACTACTAAAAGTTTGAAAATCCAAATTCAAGGTTCAAATCATACTTTACCCTACTAAAAAAAAGCACTTGTGGGTCAAACTTTAAACTGGTGTAGTTTGAAAATGGGTGAATTTTTGTGAATAAGCGACACCAAAAACAGATGTTGAGCTGTTCCTAGTACCTATGGTTAACACAATGAGGGACTAAACAACTAAAAATAAATGATTCTAACCTAAGATTGATCCCAAACTGTTTTAAACTACCAAATTCAACCTACTTAGACAAATTCCTTAAATATATTTGACACTGATGAAACTCCACATAATGTTGCTCCTAATCACAGATTAAAGGTGATTCAATTCCAACTTAAGTTCTAACCAAGCCTTAGACAACATGAATTAACCAATCCAAACACTCCTTAATAAAATGACCAATTTGATTTTCAATGACAGGGAACAAACTGAGCTGAGAATTAGAGAACGACTTATTAACCAAGCCAAGTAATCACGAATAAGCAACAAAAACTAAGCAGTAGAATAATGTAAAAAGCATAAAGGTAAATTTAGCCAAGAACTTCAAATTGAATTAAACTAAGTTTCTACAAAATACAAAGGTTTTTCAATAAACTTAAACTGATTTGAACTAAACTACAAACTAAACTACTTCTACTCCTCCTACCTAACTGCCTTTTTTTTGCTACAAATACTCTTCTATTTATAATAGGAAAAGTAGGGTTTCATTCTTGGATACTTCTGCCTTTTCCTTGTGTTTGTTGTCAATGAATCCCAGCCATCCATTGCTTTTTGAATAATCTCCACCCTTGATCCTGTTTTGGCGCCCAATGAATCATATGGATTGATGACCTGGAGTGTATCCCGTGATGGGTTGGAATCACGTGAAGGAGGGGAGTTTTTTGAGGTGATGGAGATAGAGCCTTGTGTCGTGTAGCAGGGAAAAGTAATGGAGGTTGGATTTGCTTGGTGGGTAATGGGATGAAGAAGAAAACATAACTGTGGAGGGTGCGTTGACTGGAAAAAGGGGAAGGGGTATATACGTTTTTTTAAAAACGTATTAGGTTTTATATTTTTGTTTTTGTTTTGGGCTTGTAGTTAAATTGGGCCAAGGGGTAAGTTTGGATGGACTGGATTTGTTAGGGTTGTGGATTGGTGGGTTTGTTTTGTTATTAAATTACACAAATGATCTAAAATAAATCACAAGGACCAAGAGTGTAAAATCTGCAAATCCAGGGACTGATCTCGCCAAGTTTGCCATAAATATTCCGAGGACTAAACTTGCCACAAATTAAATTCCCAAAGGTCCTTAATGGTAATTTTTCCAAAATGAACTATCCGGGGATCAAAATCGCCAAATTCCAACTCCAGGGACCAAAACTGTAAACTTTTTGAAAACTTTTCACCTAAGGATCGTTTTTGACAACTTATGATTTACAAAAGACATTTGTTGATTTTTCTTTCAAAATCTGATGAAAAATCTGATGAAAATCGTTGATGAGCTTAAGGGTTTAGTTGACGACTTTGCCCAAAGACATACTCATCAAAAATCCATGGAAGAATTGCTTGCTGAAGAGCAGGCTGCTAGAATAAATTCCCAAGATGAATATGAAAAATCTATTCGGGAATCCATTGCAAGAGAAAAAGCAGCCAAGTCTAGCTCTCAGTTCCGTTTCATTCCTGATGACAGTGATGATGAGGATACACTTGATATCCTTGAATTTTATAAAACCTCTTCAAGTTCATCAGTTGATACCCCAGCAGTTGAGATTCCATCTCAATCAACTGCTATCACACCCGAGGTTCCCACTCACTCTTTGATCATGGGGGACGAGCATCTTGACACTGTTCCTGATAAGGAATCGGACGAATTAATAAAGTCTAGTGTTGAGAACCTTGTCCCAATCCCAGGAGAGTCACAGGGAACTCTTGAGCATTTGTGTGATATTCCTTCACCTATTGAGTGTACTAAAGATCAATTTGAGACTTTCTCAGATTTTAGCGATGATTGTACATCTTATGGAGACATCGAGTATGTTGAGGCGTCAATTCCATAAATTGATGCTGACCATCTTTTTGAGGAGTTCGCTGATGAACTTACTCACATCAATCCACTTTCCTTGGAAAGTGATGATGGTCTCCTTGACTTCCAAGCCGATCTGGGAGAAATTGAAAGTCTCCTATCTCATGATTCGTCACTCACTTCTGATCCCGACAATCCAATAGAGAATGATAAACTCTTTGTTCCCGAAACATTTAATACGACTCTCACCAATCCTCTATTTGAATTCGAATATGAATTCACTATGATTTCTAACAATCAAATCTTTGACGAGGATTGTGATGAGTCCACAATGGAACATGAGTCCACAGATTCACATCTTGTGAATGATTCTCTTCATGAGGAGTTCTCCGGTGAACTCGCTCATCAGTTTGATTGCCCGGGGGGAGATGCTCTCAATCATGAGAATTTGCAAAATCCCACCCACCCTCCCGGGTTGTTTACGAGCTTACCCTTTGAAATCCAAACTCAGGCTATTGAGCCTCCTCTCGAGGAAGAAGATCAAATCATGCTTTTTATCATGATTTTCTTCCTTTTCTTCACCTATAAGGTGACTTCTTCTCTTCTTCACTCCTTCGGGAGTGAGGACACTATATTTGATCCCGGCATTTTCATGTATCCTTATCTTGAGCCGGATACTTATCTCATCGGTGTGGAACTTTCACATGCTTCATATGTTTGCCCAAACATTTTGAATGAAAGTACGATTGAGATTGTTTCTTCCACATCATGCTTCCCCAAGGACAATTGAATTCGGGGTCGAGTCAAGCTAGCGACTCGGTAAACAAAAACAGTAGCAGGCTTATAGGGTTTTCACCCTAAGTGTGGGGGAGTCCCCCATGCTATGGTTACAAGAGTGAAAAACAAAATGGTGTTTTCCACGCTTAGCTTGTAATGTTGCCCCTTTACATTCAAAATGTCGGCATAATAGCCGGGATTTTGAATATTGAGGACAATATTCATGCTAAGTGTGGGGGGTATTCGCTATTCTAGCGAATTTTAACACATTTTACTATATAATACCCCCGTTTTAGCCAAAATTTCAAAAATTTTAAAAATTTTTCACTGGTGCTTCAAAATTTTTGTGGTAATCAGTCCGCCTTGTCTAAGCGACAAAAGGGATTGGCTAGTCCAGGAGCAAACGGCTCTTGGTAAAGACATATCAAATCCGTTTACGGCTGGCAATTTGCCCAAAATTGTATGGTTCCTCAACTCCCCGAAAACAAATGAGTTGGCTAGCCCGCAAGATTATGGCTTGTGGTAAAGGCCGTGGAAAATCCATAATTGGTAATCAGCTCACCAAGATGTTGACTATTCCATCAAGAGCTGGCTAGTCCAGAAGCAAACGGCTTTTGGTAAAGACTACTCAAATCCGTTGACAGCTGGTGGTTTGCTCAAAATCACACGGTTATCAGGTGTGCCACAGTTCTTACACCTGGCTACTCCAGAAGTGATGGCTTTTGGTAAAGAGTTTTTTCAAATCCATCAAGTTTTCAAAACAGTATTGCTAGGGACTAGCAATAGTTTAGTGTGGGGGATTGATGAGTGCTCAAACACATCATTTTTGGTATAATCTGAACTGCAAAACATACAAAAACACTCAGAAATGCATCAAAATACTAAAAATATTTCAAAATTGTGTTTTATATGTTTTAGATGCAAAATGAGCAAAAACAAATGAAAAACGCATAAAGTTTGCAAAATTGGCAGTTTCAGTCCCTCAACTTTCATAAAATTACAAAACTAGTCCCTGAAAGTTTTAAAACGAAAGAAAAGTCAACCCAAGGCAAAGAAAAGTCAAAAATTATCAAAATAAGTCCTTGGGTGAAAAAGTTTGAGAAAATTACACTTTTACCCCTCAAAATCCAAAATTGGCATAAACAGTCCCTGGAGTTACAGATTTTGGCAGATTCAGTCCCTGGTGGGGTATTTTTGAAAGGAAAATCATTTTTTTTGTCCATGGAAAATCAAAATGTGTCAAAAATAGTCCTTGAAATGAAAGATTGGTGAAATTGCAAGTTTAGTCCCCGGGGTTTGGAAATTTACATATTTAGTCCCCGGGAATTTCAAAAATGGAAAAATTGCAAATGCGGTTCTTGGATTATGGAAAATGGCATTTTGGGTCCTTATGAGCATTTTGGAAGATTGGCAAATTCAGCCCCTCACTTTTGCAAAAACTACACAATTGGTCCTTGTTGTTTACTAGTTACCTAATGGACCCTTTGGTATTATTAACCCAAAAATCATGGCCTGATCCACCCCTTAGCCCACCACCAAATCTGATCCAGCACACAACCCCTTATCCCAAGCCCACCTTACAAACCCGGCCCACCCTAAACTAATAATACTCCCCGTATGTTGACCCAGGTCAAACACCCTCACCCACAGAACACTGTTCATCGTCCCTAATCTCTCCCTAATTACCAGGCTCATGCCCCCCCCTCCTCACCAAACCTCACCAACTTCATTTAATATCTCACCTACACCTTCACCTTCCCCCTCCTCATTTATTACCTACACCAAACCCCACAAACCTGCCCACTCCCAATTTCCCGCCAAAAAGTATTTTGAACGGCTAAGATTAAAATCAAGCATCCTATGGCTGTGAATGAATTGGGAAAAGAGAGATGTGCCTCAAGGACTATAAAAAGAAAAGAAGAAAGAAGAATAGGGCAGTAGTTAGAGTAGAATTAGGAGTAGTGTAACTTTAGTATACGTTATTAGTGTAATTTTATTCTCAGTGTAATTTTTCAGTTAAAACAGCTGGTAATCATCATTTTCAATGTAATGTAACTGTTTTTTTTTCTTAATTCCAAGCTTCATTTAGTAAACTCAGTTTTTGCAAATTTAGAGTGAGATTGACAACCTTGCTCCAAACTTGTCAATAGTGGTTGTTTCTTGTTCCATTTAACTCAATTCAGTGCTCTTGTAAGCTTTTTAAAGCTTAGGTTCCCTTTTAAGTACTCTTGTTTAGTTTACATAAAAAGATAAAAAAAATATATCAAAGAAAATAATAAAAAAAATAAATAAATAAAAAATCAGAGAAGAAGCAAAGAAGCTTGTTGATTTTGGAATTGGCATGGTTTAGAGTCTCTTGGGAGACAATAGGTGTGTCTTGGATACTTGGTTCACTTGTTTTCAGTCCAACTCCAATTGTAAGCCTCATTACTCCATTTTGCTTATTTACTGTACAATAGCTTAAGTACTGCTTATTTGTGTTTTTCATGCTTATTTGGTCTATGTTAGTGTAATTAAAGCTTAATATTTGGTCTTTGTTCATTAGTTTCCATTGTGCTCACAGTTTTCATTTTGACTGCCATTTTAGTGTAGTTTTGATTTACTAGTGTTTTGTTGTCATTGTTGTTGTTTAGGTGTTCCTTTAAAGTTATTCTATCATATTATAGCCTTAGGATTCAGTTGCATGGTTTCAATTAGTGATTTGCTTTGAAAACCAAAAACAAATTAGTTTTAAGGTAGTGTTTGGATTAGTTCTTTAACCTGTGCTCTTGTTGTTGCATAGTTGTTGTCTTAGCATAAGTAGGGTGTATTAGTCAATTTTAGGTTGGTTATCACTTGAAACCTAGAGTTTGTCAAGCAAATAGTCAAAATCACCAAAAGTTCCTCACAACTGTCCAACTGTTGGACTGTTGGACTCACAACTCAACATATCAAAGCATAACCTTGTACTTTAGTCTAAATTGTTCTTAAGTTAGCTTAGTTTATCCTAATCAGTCATTTAGAATCAGTGAAAATTCAAATTAGTCAACTTTCTAAGTTTTCTTCAAAAGTCAAAATGTTCATGTTCTAATTTTTTTCCAAATATTGAGAGAATTTATGTGAATTGTGTGCTTGGATCTAAGATGTGAAACTTGTTTCTATTATTTGTTTACCAGCTCAACTTTGAGTGTCCATCTTTGTTACATTTTTGCTATTTTTCTTGTGGGCCCCACAAAGCCACAAAGTGACTTGCAGGGCACACCAGTACTCTGTCTCAGCAGATACACCACCACCACCACCACTTGGTGGTGGTTTTCTGAGCAATCCAGTGGGCCCCAGGCCATGAAACTTGTACCTTTCAACCCCCCCCCATGGTAGGCTTCACCAATTGACCTTTGGTTTGACCTGAATGTCAGTGGACCCCACCTAAATCAGGCCACCAATCTTGTCCTAGTTTCTGTATTTACTTAAGGTTCCAAGTGCTTATTGTTAGCTTTTTGCTTATTCTGAGGTTCTCATTTGCTTTTTCCAGCTTATACAAGTTCTAAAAACTTGTTTGGACTTGTTTCAACCAGAGTGGGTCCCACTTGAGCTGGTTTTAGCTCATTTTACCTTTTGGTCAACAGAAGTCAACTGTTGACCAAATAAGCACCTCAAGTGCTTATTTTTAGTTCCTAAAAAGTTTGTTTTTATTAAAGTTTGCTATTTTTAGATGTAAAATAGGTTTGTAAAAGAAAATCCAAGAAAAAACCAATTTAAAATAAGTGATAGTTTCTATTTAATGTAATTTAATTTTAATTTTCATTTTTAAATTTTTATTAAGTACTTGTCATTTTTATATTTTTATTAATTATATCTTATATTAAAGTATTTATATTAATTTTCTCAGATTTTTATTTTCTCATTTAGTATTAATTAGAATTAATTTTAGTTTTATTAATTATTAATTAATAATTAGTTTAAAATAGCATAATTAGTTTTTATTAAGCAAAACCAAGTTTTTATATTTTTTATAGCTTTTATATATTGTAAAATAATTTTAGAAATTTTATTAAAATTTTCACTGTTCATTTAGTAATTTTCTTAATTTAAAATAGTTAATTAGTTAATTAGTAATTAAATTAGTAATTAATTAATAGAAAAACAACAAAAAGACAAAAATACTTATTTTTATTTTTAAAACTTGTTTTTAGTTATTTTATAGTTTTAAAAATTTTATTTTCACCTTTTTAGTATTTAAATAATATTATAGTGTATTTTAGTTATTTAAGTATTAATAATAAGTATTAAATAGTTTTTAATTAATATTAAATAATTAAATAGTGTAAAAAGTTATTTTAATTTTCTAAAAAGTTTCTTTTCTTATTAGGATTGTAAAAATATAATTTTCATATTCGTAGGTATTTTATTTCTTAAAAACTCGCGTTTTATTTCATACGTCTACGTTTTATTTAAACGTAACGTACACGTTTTAAGTTTTAATCGTTTCTGGTTTTTCTTAGCTTCTTGTCTTATTCAAATAGCTTGTTTAAGCTATTCTCTTGTAGATTCCGTAGCTTAATCACACACAAACCCCTTTTCATCCAAATTCACCCGATCACGAAACCGTTTTGTTTACAATTCACACCTCGTCGGGACATTACGACCCGGGGAAACCTTATACTTCCGCGGAGCATTGATCTAGGTTGTTTGACTTTTTTGACCATTCCTTGGTCAATATAAGTTAGGTGGTTTAGGCTCAATCAAAATTTGGCGCCGCTGCCGGGGAGGTTGTGCGCGTTTATCTAAACGGTTTTTCTGATTAGTGTCTTTGGAATTCGTTCCATTGTACATTTATCCATCCTTGTTCATATTTTCATAAAAACAAAAACACAAAAAGATTTTCCTTCTCATTTGTACAAAATGTATTTCCAAAAACCCAAAAATATTCACCTTTACCCTCTCGCACCTTTGATTCTTCATCCCTACCCCTCCCAAACCATTTGATTCTTTCTTTGTCTCATCCACACTTTCTGGTTTGCCAGTGGTGTGGTAGTTCTCATAATGGTGGTAATTGCCCCGGTTGTGGCATGGTAGAGTCAGGAAACGGGTCTGTCTATAACCAAGATCCCTATTCTTACCATGACACGACTGATTTATTCCATCAGCTGCCACACCATGATACTCAACAGTTTTACTGTTGTGAGTACTGTGGTGGTTCACACTACAGTTCTGATTGTCAATCGGGAAACACGCTTGTCTATGAGCAGTTTCCTGATAACGATTATGACTCTAGCACGTACAACCCACAGCCTCAACAGTTTTACTGTTGTGATTTCTGTGGAGGTCCACACTTCAGTTCAGATTGTCAAACGGGGAATCCATACCCTTGTGACAATTTTGACATACCTTATTACGACCAACCTCCACAGTACGATATGAATCAAGCACTTCTTCCAGAAATGCAAAATCTGATGAAAATCGTTGATGAGCTTAAGGGTTTAGTTGACGACTTTGCCCAAAGACATACTCATCAAAAATCCATGGAAGAATTGCTTGCTGAAGAGCAGGCTGCTAGAATAAATTCCCAAGATGAATATGAAAAATCTATTCGGGAATCCATTGCAAGAGAAAAAGCAGCCAAGTCTAGCTCTCAGTTCCATTTCATTCCTGATGACAGTGATGATGAGGATACACTTGATATCCTTGAATTTTATAAAACCTCTTCAAGTTCATCAGTTGATACCCCAGCAGTTGAGATTCCATCTCAATCAACTGCTATCACACCCGAGGTTCCCACTCACTCTTTGATCATGGGGGACGAGCATCTTGACACTGTTCCTGATAAGGAATCGGACGAATTAATAAAGTCTAGTGTTGAGAACCTTGTCCCAATCCCAGGAGAGTCACAGGGAACTCTTGAGAATTTGTGTGATATTCCTTCACCTATTGAGTGTACTAAAGATCAATTTGAGACTTTCTCAGATTTTAGCGATGATTGTACATCTTATGGAGACATCGAGTATGTTGAGGCGTCAGTTCCACAAATTGATGCTGACCATCTTCTTGAGGAGTTCGCTGATGAACTTACTCACATCAATCCACTTTCCTTGGAAAGTGATGATGGTCTCCTTGACTTCCAAGCCGATCTGGGAGAAATTGAAAGTCTCCTATCTCATGATTCGTCACTCACTTCTGATCCCGACAATCCAATAGAGAATGATAATCTCTTTGTTCCCGAAACATTTAATACGACTCTCACCAATCCTCTATTTGAATTCGAATCTGAATTGACTATGATTTCTAACAATCCAATCTTTGACGAGGATTGTGATGAGTCCACAATAGAACATGAGTCCACAGATTCACATCTTGTGAATGATTCTCTTCATGAAGAGTTCTCCGGTGAACTCGCTCATCAGTTTGATTGCCCGGGGGGAGATGCTCTCAATCATGAGAATTTGCAAAATCCCACCCACCCTCCCGGGTTGTTTACAAGCTTACCCTTTGAAATCCAAACTCAGGCTATTGAGCCTCCTCTCGAGGAAGAAGATCAAATCATGCTTTTTATCATGATTTTCTTCCTTTTCTTCACCTATAAGGTGACTTCTTCTCTTCTTCACTCCTTCGGGAGTGAGGACACTATATTTGATCCCGGCATTTTCATGTATCCTTATCTTGAGCCGGATACTTATCTCATCGATGTGGAACTTTCACATGCTTCATATGTTTGTCCAAACATTTTGAATGAAAGTCCGATTGAGATTGTTTCTTCCACATCATGCTTCCCCAAGGACAATTGAATTCGGGGTCGAGTCAAGCTAGCGACTCGGTAAACAAAAACAGTAGCAGGCTTATAGGGTTTTCACCCTAAGTGTGGGGGAGTCCCCCATGCTATGGTTACAAGAGTGAAAAACAAAATGGTGTTTTCCACGCTTAGCTTGTAATGTTGCCCCTTTACGTTCAAAATGTCGGCATAATAGCCGGGATTTTGAATATTGAGGACAATATTCATGCTAAGTGTGGGGGGGTATTCGCTATTCTAGCGAATTTTATCACATTTTACTATATAATACCCCCGTTTTAGCCAAAATTTCAAAAATTTTAAAAATTTTTCACTGGTGCTTCAAAATTTTTGTGGTAATCAGTCCGCCTTGTCTAAGCGACAAAAGGGATTGGCTAGTCCAGGAGCAAACGGCTCTTGGTAAAGACATATCAAATCCGTTTACGGCTGGCAATTTGCCCAAAATTGTATGGTTCCTCAACTCCCCGAAAACAAATGAGTTGGCTAGCCCGCAAGATTATGGCTTGTGGTAAAGGCCGTGGAAAATCCATAATTGGTAATCAGCTCACCAAGATGTTGACTATTCCATCAAGAGCTGGCTAGTCCAGAAGCAAACGGCTTTTGGTAAAGACTACTCAAATCCGTTGACAGCTGGTGGTTTGCTCAAAATCACACGGTTATCAGGTGTGCCACAGTTCTTACACTTGGCTACTCCAGAAGTGATGGCTTTTGGTAAAGAGTTTTTTCAAATCCATCAAGTTTTCAAAACAGTATTGCTAGGGACTAGCAATAGTTTAGTGTGGGGGATTGATGAGTGCTCAAACACTCATCATTTTTGGTATAATCTGAACTGCAAAACATACAAAAACACTCAGAAATGCATCAAAATACTAAAAATATTTCAAAATTGTGTTTTATATGTTTTAGATGCAAAATGAGCAAAAACAAATGAAAAACGCACCAAGTTTGCAAAATTGGCAGTTTCAGTCCCTCAACTTTCATAAAATTACAAAACTAGTCCCTGAAAGTTTTAAAACGAAAGAAAAGTCAACCCAAGGCAAAGAAAAGTCAAAAATTATCAAAATAAGTCCCTGGGTGAAAAAGTTTGAGAAAATTACACTTTTACCCTTTAAAATCCAAAATTGGCATAAACAGTCCCTGGAGTTACAGATTTTGGCAGATTCAGTCCCTGGTGGGGTATTTTTGAAAGGAAAATCATTTTTTTTGTCCATGGAAAATCAAAATGTGTCAAAAATAGTCCTTGAAATGAAAGATTGGTGAAATTGCAAGTTTAGTCCCCGGGGTTTGGAAATTTACATATTTAGTCCCCGGGAATTTCAAAAATGGAAAAATTGCAAATGCGGTTCTTGGATTATGGAAAATGGCATTTTGGGTCCTTATGAGCATTTTGGAAGATTGGCAAATTCAGCCCCTCACTTTTGCAAAAACTACACAATTGGTCCTTGTTGTTTACTAGTTACCTAATGGACCCTTTGGTATTATTAACCCAAAAATCATGGCCTGATCCACCCCTTAGCCCACCACCAAATCTGATCCAGCACACAACCCCTTATCCCAAGCCCACCTTACAAACCCGGCCCACCCTAAACTAATAATACTCCCCGTATGTTGACCCAGGTCAAACACCCTCACCCACAGAACACTGTTCATCGTCCCTAATCTCTCCCTAATTACCAGGCTCATGCCCCCCCTCCTCACCAAACCTCACCAACTTCATTTAATATCTCACCTACACCTTCACCTTCCCCCTCCTCATTTATTACCTACACCAAACCCCACAAACCTGCCCACTCCCAATTTCCCGCCAAAAAGTATTTTGAACGGCTAAGATTAAAATCAAGCATCCTATGGCTGTGAATGAATTGGAAAAAGAGAGATGTGCCTCAGGGACTATAAAAAGAAAAGAAGAAAAAAGAATAGGGCAGTAGTTAGAGTAGAATTAGGAGTAGTGTAACTTTAGTATACGTTATTAGTGTAATTTTATTCTCAGTGTAATTTTTCAGTTAAAACATCTGGTAATCATCATTTTCAATGTAATGTAACTGTTTTTTTTTCTTAATTCCAAGCTTCATTTAGTAAACTCAGTTTTTGCAAATTTAGAGTGAGATTGACAACCTTGCTCCAAACTTGTCAATAGTGGTTGTTTCTTGTTCCATTTAACTCAATTCAGTGCTCTTGTAAGCTTTTTAAAGCTTAGGTTCCCTTTTAAGTACTCTTGTTTAGTTTACATAAAAAGATAAAAAAAAATATATCAAAGAAAATAATAAAAAAAAATAAAAATAAAAAATAAAAAATCAGAGAAGAAGCAAAGAAGCTTGTTGATTTTGGAATTGGCATGGTTTAGAGTCTCTTGGGAGACAATAGGTGTGTCTTGGATACTTGGTTCACTTGTTTTCAGTCCAACTCCAATTGTAAGCCTCATTACTCCATTTTGCTTATTTACTGTACAATAGCTTAAGTACTGCTTATTTGTGTTTTTCATGCTTATTTGGTCTATGTTAGTGTAATTAAAGCTTAATATTTGGTCTTTGTTCATTAGTTTCCATTGTGCTCACAGTTTTCATTTTGACTGCCATTTTAGTGTAGTTTTGATTTACTAGTGTTTTGTTGTCATTGTTGTTGTTTAGGTGTTCCTTTAAAGTTATTCTATCATATTATAGCCTTAGGATTCAGTTGCATGGTTTCAATTAGTGATTTGCTTTGAAAACCAAAAACAAATTAGTTTTAAGGTAGTGTTTGGATTAGTTCTTTAACCTGTGCTCTTGTTGTTGCATAGTTGTTGTCTTAGCATAAGTAGGGTGTATTAGTCAATTTTAGGTTGGTTATCACTTAAAACCTAGAGTTTGTCAAGCAAATAGTCAAAATCACCAAAAGTTCCTCACAACTGTCCAACTGTTGGACTGTTGGACTCACAACTCAACATATCAAAGCATAACCTTGTACTTTAGTCTAAATTGTTCTTAAGTTAGCTTATTTTATCCTAATCAGTCATTTAGAATCAGTGAAAATTCAAATTAGTCAACTTTCTAAGTTTTCTTCAAAAGTCAAAATGTTCATGTTCTAATTTTTTCCAAATATTGAGAGAATTTATGTGAATTGTGTGCTTGGATCTAATATGTGAAACTTGTTTCTATTATTTGTTTACCAGCTCAACTTTGAGTGTCCATCTTTGTTACATTTTTGCTATTTTTCTTGTGGGCCCCACAAAGCCATTTTTGCTATTTTTATTGTTAGCTTTTTGCTTATTCTGAGGTTCTCATTTGCTTTTTCCAGCTTATACAAGTTCTAAAAACTTGTTTGGACTTGTTTCAACCAGAGTGGGTCCCACTTGAGCTGGTTTTAGCTCATTTTTCCTTTTGGTCAACAGAAGTCAACTGTTAACCAAATAAGCACCTCAAGTGCTTATTTTTAGTTCCTAAAAAGTTTGTTTTTATTAAAGTTTGCTATTTTTAGATGTAAAATAGGTTTGTAAAAGAAAATCCAAGAAAAAACCAATTTAAAATAAGTGATAGTTTTTATTTAATGTAATTTAATTTTAATTTTCATTTTTAAACTTTTATTAAGTACTTGTCATTTTTATATTTTTATTAATTATATCTTATATTAAAGTATTTATATTAATTTTCTCAGATTTTTATTTTCTCATTTAGTATTAATTAGAATTAATTTTAGTTTTATTAATTATTAATTAATAATTAGTTTAAAATAGCATAATTAGTTTTTCTTAAGCAAAACCAAGTTTTTATATTTTTTATAGCTTTTATATATTGTAAAATAATTTTAGAAATTTTATTAGAATTTTCACTGTTCATTTAGTAATTTTCTTAATTTAAAATAGTTAATTAGTTAATTAGTAATTAAATTAGTAATTAATTAATAGAAAAACCACAAAAAGACAAAAATACTTATTTTTATTTTTAAAACTTGTTTTTAGTTATTTTATAGTTTTAAAAATTTTATTTTCACCTTTTTAGTATTTAAATAATATTATAGTGTATTTTAGTTATTTAAGTATTAATAATAAGTATTAAATAGTTTTTAATTAATATTAAATAATTAAATAGTGTAAAAAGTTATTTTAATTTTCTAAAAAGTTTCTTTTCTTATTAGGATTGTAAAAATATAATTTTCATATTCGTAGGTATTTTATTTCTTAAAAACTCGCGTTTTATTTCATACGTCTACGTTTTATTTAAACGTAACGTACACGTTTTAAGTTTTAATCGTTTCTGGTTTTTCTTAGCTTCTTGTCTTATTCAAATAGCTTGTTTAAGCTATTCTCTTGTAGATTCCGTAGCTTAATCACACACAAACCCCTTTTCATCCAAATTCACCCGATCACGAAACCGTTTTGTTTACAATTCACACCTCGTCGGGACATTACGACCCGGGGAAACCTTATACTTCCGCGGAGCATTGATCTAGGTTGTTTGACTTTTTTGACCATTCCTTGGTCAATATAAGTTAGGTGGTTTAGGCTCAATCACACACCCTTAGCGTTGTACTCATTTTTAGTACACAAAACCCCTAGTACACCCCTCTGAGCCTATCTTTTCGTTTCTAACTTTAAGCATTTTACTTAAAGGAAGAATTTGTTTACAATCCACCCCAAATGTGCAACCAAATCACCTTAGCCTTCCTTGTATGCACTCATCTTTAGTGCATTATTGTTAATTGTTTAAACCCTTTGTTAGTTGTCTAATTGATTACATGGTTGCTAAGTCGAGTCATATCTTGTACATATTATTTTGGGACAATTGGGACTCATGGGTAAAGTACTTGTGCTATGGAGTAATGGGGAAGAACATCATATATTACCCCCATATGTGCATTAATATTTAAAAGTACTCCAAGTGTTTTGATTATCTTGATTCGAGTCATTACAATAGTTGATTGTAAAGTATGTAAAAGCTCAAGTGTAGGGAGGAAACGAGCTCCCTTTGATGTATTGTTTTGGATGGTAGAGTAAGAGTGTATGTTAAAAAAAATTCGAAAAAAAGAAAGAAAGAGAGAATAAAAAAAATATATAGAAAAAGAAAAGAGAAAAACATACGGGCTACCATCCGTTTTTTTTTTTATTTATGTTTAAGTCAAATAGTGTCTTGAAAATCCAAAAAGAGTTGTGGTTAGTTTAAGTCGAGTCGAGTCTTGGCTTAGCAACGCCTCATTGTACATGTAGTTAACTAAGACAATTAACTTGCCACCAGTAAAATATCCGTTTATCCAACAAAACCGTGTTTTCCATATCCCCTACACCTAACGTTATAACCCTTTAAAAGACCTCTTTGATAGTTTATCCTAGGTGCTTACGCCAAGTGGTGGAGGTTTGATCCTTTCCCAAGCCTATGGTAATCTATTTGCTATGACAGGTAGAGAGTGATATTTCTCCATTTCCAATTATGACATATAAATTTACAACACCCGAGAGATGAGAGTATCCAAATACTTAATGTGAGGTGCTAGTGTATAATTTCCGTGCTTGTTTTGACTAAGGTGGAATGATCATTTGTTGTAATTACTTTTATATTAGTGTTAAATGACCCCTAACTTGTATTTTGATTGGTGGAAAAGCTCATTTGCTTGAGGACAAGCAAATCCCAAGTGTAGGGATATATGATAAGGCGAAAAATGAACCGTTTTTAGGGGGTCATTTAAGCCCGGAATTGAATTTATTTGATCAAATATTTCCCTAAATCGTTCCTTTTGTGATTTTAGGTACTTTGAGAGTGAATTCTGGAAAAGGAAACATTTTGGACGTTTTTGGAGCATAAAGTGAAGAAAACGACAAAGTCTTAATTTTCCTTGCTGGAAACAGTACCTGACGGCGTCACAAGCTTCTTCATGACGGCGTCAAGAGTAATACAAGAGGTGGAAGTGGATAAAGTACATGATGGTCCAGTAAGTTCATGACGGCGTCAAGCTAGGCCGTCACGTGTACCTGAAGGCGTCACCAAGGCCGTCACGTATAAACTTGTCAAAACTTGCGCGCGGAGTAGCTGATATTGTTTTGGTCATAACTTTTGCATACGAACTCGGATTTAGGTGATTCAAAAGCCCACGCGAAGAGGACGAAGAGATCTACAATTTGGTTAAAAAATGGTTGTGACGGCATCAAGAGAACGAGCTGACGCCATCAAGCCTTGCCGACAGAAAACATGCCTATAAATATAACATCATAACTTCACTTTTTGTAAGCCCTAAACCCTAAAGTCGATTCCTGGGTTTAGGTGGGTGTTTTTCCAGCAACTTAGAGGGTTTCAATCACTCCATAAACTTCATGTATTGGTTTGATGATTCTATCTCAACTATGTCTTTCATTATTCTTGTTGATTGTCTTTCTTTGATTATGTTTTGTTAATTCACCTTGTGTCTACTTATGATTATGTGAAACTTGTATATAATTGATTAGATCTCATTGATTTCTTGTTGATGTTGTGTCTATCTTCATCAATGAGGGGCTTGTTGATGTGTGTGTCTATCTCCATCAATTAAGGCGTGACAACTTCAATAGATCTAGTTGGTTTAGTTTATAATTCTTGTTTCCTATTGATTCTTGTTTAGATTGAATGATTTCGATGTTAGGCTTAAGAAAACTGGCAGATCTCCAAATGGTAACATGCTTGAACGTCTTAGGAAACATGAACTGATGTGCACTAGGTCTTTATTGGTTGTATTTATTGCATGAGCCACTGTTTATAATCCCTATGGTTGTGCTGGGTATGGCATAGGAGGAGATAAGAGCTCATAGGATTGGGGAGTTAAGTGCGCCACCCCATGAATGGTATTAAGGAATGCAACCCGTCAATTAAAACAAGGTTACAAAATCAATAGGTAGGATTGGATAGCTAGCAAGGAGTAACATATCATGGGTAGACATGCTTCACTTATCTTGTAGAACCTTAGTTTATTTTCTTGTTTATTAGATTAATTAGTAGCTTTTGGGTTAGTTGATTAGCAACTAATTCCGCCCACTCTCCCAATACCCGAGATTTTTACTTGCTTTTCATAAAATATAAAAACATAAAAAGAATCATCCTTCACCTTTAGACCTAGTTAGATTAATTTCAATCCTAACAACACTATTCCTAGCTGAACGATCAATGCCCCGGTACTTGTCACTATACTATACTACAACGATCAGGTACACTGCCTGGTGGGGGTTGTAAGCTTCTCGAGATCCCTCGAGAGGTAAAGCCTGGTGCAATTCCCACGCATCAGCAAGGAAGGAGACCTTGTAGCCGAACCACTATAAATCCGTTGTGTCTTGGTTTGATCTTTCCAACTCTTGTTCATTACCTTATTTACATCTTAATTGTTTACATACTCATAAACATTTATATCTAGTTGTATCTTGTGATATTGTGCTAAAATTGATTTCACACAAAGTTCAAACAAAAGGTTCATTCACAAAATAAAGTTTTTATAAATAACCTAAAAAGTATAATACATATATACACATACACAAGTGTAATTGATCATTTAGATTAAGTATAATTTTGACAACAATTCTTGAATTGAAGATTTTGAAAACAAAGTTTTGAAATAAAAATTGACGTAAAAGTATTCAACCCCCCTTCTAGTTTTCCACAATTGGCATCAGAGCTACCTTAAACAAGATTTTTAAAATAAACTGTATTTTAAAACTTGAAATCGATCTATGGAATCGAAAAAATGTTTAGAAGGAAAAATGACATTTAAACAACCATATTTTGAAAATGAGAATTTTAGTGAATGGAAAAATAAATTTAAAAATTATGTGAAATCAATAGATCAAGATCTTTGGCACATCATTTCAATTGGTGATATTCAAACAAAAACGGATTTTGAAAATCAATACAATTACCCCCAAACAAAGATTGATAAATACACTAAGGCCAAATTAATGATTTATAAAACCCTACCTGGAATTGAATATGAAAGAGTATTCTTTTGTAAAACGGCAAATGATATTTGGAAATGTTTTTTAAACTTTCACCAATGGAAATGTCGAGCCAAAGATGATAAATTTGATGTTGCACAAGAATTAATTGTTCTAGAAAATTTAATAAATAAATATTTAGAAACATGGAGTGACATGGAAGGTGAAGAGGATCATTATATAGCATGTGAAGATTGTGAAGCATATAAAGCCCCAAATGAGGTACAATCCGGAACCAAACATTTTTGCTATGATCAATTCATATTAGAGTTTTCAAAATTAGAAAGTAACTTCAAAAGTTTTTGCAACATAGACTCAAATATCATGTTTAAAAATGAATCTTCAACATCTACTGAAGAAAATTTTGAAAAAGGAAACATATTTGCTAAATTTGAAAATAGCTCCAAATCACTAATATACTTACTTAATACTCAAAAGGCTTTTGATGACAAAACCGGATTAGGATTTAATGCTAATGATACTTTGACAAATAAATCAAAACAAATAGAGTTTGTAAAACCTAGTGGAGAAATTTAGAAAATTACTCTAGTCATAACAATTGTTTATCTCTTGAGACAAGAAGGCCATTATCATTGTGTGAAAAACATATTGATAAGAAATTCTTGCACTTGTTAACAACATCTATACCATATGCATTTTAAATGCAATGGATGTTATGACTAACCATCTAGGACCCATAAGACTTTGGGTACCAAGTTGTTTTACATGTTAGGTATCATAATCATGAGGATTGGCACATTTGCATATACGTGAAGTTTGACGAACTATTGAGACATGCATTTAAACCTTCACGTGTTTATGCTTCAAGAACTTGCTTGCGTTACTATGGTGTTGTCCTGTTACGGGTTCTCTATTGCATTGCCTTCTCTCTACGATCTTTTTGGGAACTCGTTGCTTCCTCTTTTCACTCTCTCATAAGTCTTATAGAATTAATTCATTTTAAGACCCAAGATACGTTCTCTCTTTTAATTATAACGTAAACTTCCAAGATTGTTAATTGTATGTTCGTGTGATATTTTTGTTTATTGTATTATTTACACTACGGATATATTCACTAAACCCTTTTAGCATGTACTACTTAATCACTAGCGTTTAAGATTAGAAATGATTGAGAAAATTGACAAAATTCTATTGATTTTTCATAAATAAATTATTGCATAAAATTGCTTTATTTTCTCTTCTTCATTCTTGAGTTCAGGTATCTACTTCATACAAAAATTGAAGATTGAGAACTCTACATTGCATAATTTAAAAAAAAAAAAAAAAAAAAAAAAAAACTCAATCTATTTAAACTATTCACATTTTTAGCAACAAATATTGTAAGTCATTCATAACACATTTTATCAAATTTTGGTCATAATCATCATTAAGTATTTTACTTCAATTTCTTCAACATCATTTTGGCTCTTTCAAATCGAGTCTAGAATTTTCATAACTAAATGCTTTCCATAAGATTAAAATGCTTAATTAACATTAAAACACTTTAATTACAAATCCTCTTAATGAAATTTCTTTTTGAGTATACACTACTTTTCAAAAACTTTTCTTAAACACATTGTTGAATAATGCTAAAAACGTTTTCTTATAAATCGTGCTTGATACTACACATGTAATTGTCATATTATATAATCAAATATATATTTTTGACAAACGTGGGTTTAACAGATAAAATCAGGGAGATTTTGGATTGCTTCTTAAGATTTTTTTTTTTGCATTAGGAGTTGAAGCAATCGCATCTTCACATATGTTGAATTTAGACACAAATTATTACTAAGACATAAGTCATTTTGTCACATTTGTTCCATCACTAGCTTCCCACTCACTAGTTGCCTTGGCCTCTTTTTATTAACTTAGTTACCTTAGGATATATAACTTGCTTAATTGTCCCCTTACATGATTTTCTTTGCATGAAATTATATTAAATGCTTAGTTGCCTACATGCATACTTCTCTTGCATACTCCATTAAGATAATACTTGATTAAGTTGCCTAAAGAGATGGACTTGCCCAAAACCAAACCTCCAAACAAAGATCTTTCTGGAAAAATTTCTGTCAAAAACCATTTCTGGCAATCTAGGAACCAGGCTCTGGGCGGCCCCCATAATTATCAAGGGCAGCCCCTTTTATTTTAAGGGGGCCGACCATTAATTAAGGGGGCCGGCCACCTGATGGTCGAGGTTCCCTGTTTGCTTTCCACTCTTTAGCTCATTTCACCCTATTTTGATTCCTCACTTCCCTAAATTCACAAACACATTTTGTCTAGTAAAACCTCCACTAATTTATCCTTCCATAAACACATAATCATCACACTATAAATACCTCTCCTCATAACATATCCTTGCTAAATCATCCCATCATGACCTCTCCCAACAAACCAAAATCAAAATCCTCTAAGCTAGCAAGGATGACTGAAAAACCCACATGGAGAAAGAAACAAAACCCTCGAAACAAATCCGTCACAACAAGTGGATTTGGTAATCAATCAATACCTCCAAACACCTACTTTCCCAACTACACTCCAAAATCGCAAGGACACTCCTTTGAACCACTCTACAAACCTTACCACATTGGCCAATCATCCCATTTCATCCCAAATCATACATCCTCATTTCCATCCAACTACAATGATCCATAACACCAATTCATCCACCTCCACCAAATGATTCACTCCACATTACCACGGAAAAGCAAAAGTTCCGTGAAGAAATCAACCAAATCCGTGATCTTAGTGATCTTAATGCTATGCATCTTGCACAACGCAACTTGCACAAAACTCCATCCTCTCCTTACTCAAATTGCCTACCTCACTCCCTTAACTTGGATCAAGTCATCAACCACACCCACTATTGTCCTTGTTGCTACTTTCTCCAAAAACAAATCCTTGACCTAAGCGAAGATATTTCGTGGATCGAATATCTCCTCACTCGTCCACATCTAATACCTCCATTAATTAGATATAACATACCTAGATCCACTCCTTCCGCTCCACATCCCTCACCATCATACCACTAAATCCAATCACCATGTTTCCATCCCCTAATAAATTTACCACAAACCTTTGTACCCCATGCAAGTTCAAGAGACCTCAAGTCGGCAACTTAGTTATATCTAATGTAGTTTGTTAGAAAAGCATATATGTATACACATATATGTATGCCTTTGTAGTAATGATTATGTTTTTAACATAATCTACTTTAATAATCAATAAATGTGACTTATGTTCTATTAATATTATTTGCTTGGTTTTTATGCATGCTTTTCTCCTTGTTTTTGATCTATGTTTGCATGGATAGTTTATGATCGTATATTTACTTCTCTAATAGACCAAAACTAAAATAAAATGTTCCAATAGAGCTTGCTGCAAACACAAAACCAAAATAAACCATTTTTAGAAATTTTTTGAAATTTGGTCGTCTGGGATTTTACCAGATGGGCGGCCCCCTTAATTAACAAGGGCGGCCCCTTTAATTTTAAGGGGGCCGACCATGAATTAAGGGGACCGGCCACCTGGAACAGTTTTTACACTTCTTTCTTTTGCAACTTGTGACTCTTTTTGCTAGTCCCAGATACCATTTCCCTTAAAAACTAAACTGATTTTGGAATCTAACAATGCAATTTCAAATTAATACCACTTCTAAACATGATTCCATGCTATAAAACCTTTATACATCTTTCATCGACACTCCATCATCATCATATTCATCAACCTCAACCAATTCATCATGTCATCACCAAAAACCACCACCTCCAACAAAGCCAAGAAACAAAAGCTTGTTATCATACTACCAAAACAACTTTTCATTGATCTCACAAATGATGATAATACCACTCCATCACCACCTCCTCAATACTCATCTCCTAGTGCTCCCAATGCACCCTCCAAAACACCATCAACTCATGGAACCTCCACCTCTTCCATACCATCATCATCATCCATCAATGACTACATCAACACTCACCTATCACCTCCACCAAGAATTCCACCACCACCACCTCTTGAAAATGCATCCTTAGACATCACTCTTTCATTATCACCCATCACACCTCTTGATGCACAATTTTCACCATCACCACTCAATCAACCAAACTTCAATCCCATCCCATGGAGCTTGCTTGAAGATCATGGTGATACTTGCCTTTGTTGCATCCATAACCGAACCATCATATTTGGCTTAAGAGATGAAATCCACTACATGTTTTCATACATTGAAAGCTTGTTCCCTCAACCTCAACCAACAACATCCACACCTCCACCACCAACATCAACCACACCTCCACCTCCATCAACATCAAACAAACCTCCATCAACTCCATCATCTCCACCTACAACATTGCTCCTCCCAAACTAAGTATTGCTCATATTTGAAAAATAAAAATGTTTAAACCATTTTGATGGCAAGCTATAGGAAAAACATTTCTATTAGAGTTTTGGTTGCTTGTAAGCCCTTAAGGCTTTAGTTTATTAGTTGTATTGTTCACGCATCTTGAATGTATTTTGTTTGTATTTTAATCAATTTATTGAAGTGTTTTCTTCCATTCTTATATTGCTTGTTTTATTTATATATATATATATATATATATATATATATATATATATATATATATATATATATATATATATATATATATATATATATTGTTGCATGCATATATATTTGATGCGTAGGGATTGCACCAGGCTTTACCTCTCAAGGGATCTTGAGAAGCTTACAACCCCCACCAGGCAGTGTACCTGATCGTTGTAGTATAGTATAGTGACAAGTACCGGGGGATTGATCGTTCAGCTAGGAATAGTGTCGCTAGGATTAGAAAATCTAAATACTAGTTCTAGAGATGAGGGATGATTCTTTTTGTATTTTTATATTTTTATGAAAGCAAATTAAAATCTCGGGTTTTGAAGGATTTGGGGCGGAATTAGTTGCTAGTCAACTAACACAATACTAAAGATGCAATCAAAATAAAATACTAAAATGAAAATAAACTAATTTAAACTAAGGTTGTGAGCAATAAGTGGGAGAAATGTGTTTACTTAGATTTCACTACTCCCTAGATATCTTTTACACGTTAATTACGTGTTATAGTTGCGTGGATGACAGATTGTATTCCTTAATACCATTCATGGGGTGGCGTACTTACTTCCCCAATCCTATGAGTGCCTACTTCACTCCTATGTCGAGCCTACAAGAAGCTCCTAACATGGGATCATTAGAATTTACTCATGCATTAAATACAACCAATAAAACCTAGTACACATCGGTTCATGTTTCCTAAGACGTTCAAGCATGTTACACAATGGAGATCTGCCAGTTTTCTTAAGCCTAACATTGAAATTATTCATCCAATACAACCATAAACAAGTAATCAACACATAATCAACATCTAGGTTTTATTAGATATAAGCAAACACAAAATAAATCTAGCCTAGCATGTTGAAATCAAGACAAGCACAAGATATAGACAACCAACACATAGACATATTGATTGAATTAAGAAAAGACTTATCTCAATAACAAATGTAAGGATTCAAGGGTTGAAAACCCTTGAAAAGCTGTAAAATTCGTATATGGTTCGGCCTTAGGGTTTCTCCAAACTTGTTCCCCTTAATAAATGAAAATTAGAAAACTATATATAGATATTAGAGGCTGACGACGTCAAGAACAAATGGGTGACGCCGTCATCTCGCCGCCAAAATAATCCTCGGACTGCCTAGATCTACATCTGACGCCGTCATGTTGTCCACTTTTGCAGGCCGTCACACTTTTAACTCTTGACGTTCTACTTGTGACGCCTTCATGTTTGTACTGGGTCGTCATGATACTTACTCTTGACGCCGTCAAACACTGTTCCCAGCATGGAAAATTAAGTCTTTGGCGTTTTCTTCACTTTTATGCTCCAAAAATGTCCGAATTACTTCCTTTTCCAGATTTCACTCCCAAAGTACCTAAAATCACAAAAGGAACGATTTAGGGCAATATTTGATCAAATAAATTCAATTTCGGGCTTAAATGACCCCCTAAAAACGGATCATTTTTCGCCTCATCATATACCCTTACACTTGATATTTGCTTGTCCTCAAGCAAATGCGCTTTTATTCTAATCAAAATACAAGTTAGGGGTCATTTAACACTAATATAAAAGTAATTACAACAAATAATCGTTCCACTAAAGACCAAAGACAAGCACGGAGGTCATATACTAGCACCTCACAAATAGTGTTTAGATACTCACATCTCTTGGGTGTAATAAAGTATAAATTATAATATGGAAACGGAAGATATCTCTCACTCCCTGTCATAGCAAAATAGATTACCATAGGCTTGGGAAAGGATCAAACCTCCACCACATGGCGTAAGCACCTAGGATAAACTATCAAAGAGGTCTTTTAAAGGGTTGTAATGTTAGGTGTAGGGATATGAAATACACGGTTTTGTTGGATATAGGCAGCCTTTACTGGTGGCGAGTTAACAATCTTGGTTAATTACATGTACAATGTGGCGTTGCTAAGCCAAGACTAGACTCGACTTAAGTTAATAAATGAAAAATAACAAAAATATAAAATGAACATAGAATGAAAAGGGATGGTAGTCCGTATTTTTTTTCTCTCTTCTTTTTATTATTATTCTTTTTTTTTTGCATACACTCTTACCCTACCATCCAAAATAATACATCATAGGGAATGGAAATTCCCCTTACACTTGAATTTTTACATACTTTACAATAAACTAATCTAATGACTCGAATTAAGAAAATCAAAACACTTGGAGTACTTTTAAGATTAACGCACATATGGGGGTAATAATATGATGTTCTTCCCCATTACTCCATAAAATAAGTACTTACCCATGAGTCTCAATCGTCCCAAAACAATATGTACAAGGATATGACTCGACTTAGCAACCATGTAATCAATTAGATAATTAACTTAGGGTTTAACAAATAACAATAATGCACTAAAGATGAGTGCATACACAGAAGGCTAAGGCGGTGTACATTTAAGTGGGGTGTAACAAATTCTTCCTTTAAGTAAAATGCTTAAAGTTAGAAACGAAAAGATAGGCTCGGAGGGGTGTACTAGGGGTTTCGTGTACTAAAAATGAGTACAACGCTAAAGGTGTGGGAAAAATTAGTTGACTTAACTAGCCAAGTAATATGACTTAAATGGTCAAGTAATTATGATACGGGTTTAACACAAGGGTGATCCTAATGCCTCTAATCATGTAGTAAATCCTACTACACGAATGTAGTCTCACTAGCAGTCTCGGGATGCATCACTAATGCAAGTTCTAGAATCTAAATGCTACCGGTACACTCATAAGCACTAATAGTAAATGCTTTTCCTATCAAATCTAAAGGCGAACCTCACATATTTGGGTGGAAAATTTTTCTGAATGATACGGTTATGTGCTAGTCATACAATCTCCTATCCATGAGACGCTTGCTATGGCTAAAGTTTCACTCCTAAATGTTGTAAAAAAAATTTAAATTTGGCGCTAAAATTGCACTAACAAGTATTTCTCATAGTTTTATTACACATCTACTATCAAACAAAGAAACTCAAGCGAAAGTGTGTCTGTAAGGTATCATCATTTTACCCTCCCCTTACACTTAGGATGAACATTGTCCCCAATGTTCAAGTAAAGAATGTAAAAGCGAAAAAGTAAAAAGAATGAAATCAAATACTCCCCTGATTCGCTCGGTATGGATAATAAGGTGGCCAGGTTAAATCTTCCTCTAAGAAAATGAACAATCAAAGCTTCCCTTCCAGAAAAATAAATCATCTTCTTGTCATACATAACCTATAAATCCTGAGAAAACAGACAAGGCAACCTCGCATAAAATCGGCGGCAATCTACATAAGTTACTAAATCCTAGAAAACAAAATAAGATATAATGCTTGTGAAATGAAGTTTGCAGATTTCCTGGAGATTATAAAACTTAATAATTCAACAAAAACTTTAAAACTCCGTTAGAAAAACAAAACTAGTAAAATTTCCAGATTTTTACACGTGACGCCGTCAAGAGCAAGCTCATGACGCCATCAGAAGTGACCTGCAGAAATTCTTGTGTTAAGTTTCCGGAAAATTTCTTGAAAAACTTGGTCCTACTTCCTGGAAAATCCTACAAAACTTCATTATGACTCAATACAAGCATTTGACTCTAACAAATACGAATATACATGTTCACTTAGTATTGTGGAGAATCATGATTGGTTTGTTTCTTAAAAACATATTTGGGGTTTCCCCTTACACTTATCTTTCGCAAAAATGCCTTTAGGTGAAGTTAAGACTAGGCCAAACAACAAAAATAAAGTATTTCCACTTTTTAGTTTAGAAACATGATCTACCAATCAATAAAAATAAAGTATGCATACGGAAGCAAATAACAAACAAACAAAAATAAAAATCACACAAAACATGGGTTGCCTCCCAAGAAGCGCTTTTCTTTATGTACGAGTCTTGTAGCTAGACTCAAGGCCATGGGTTACCGTGTATCGCTTATGCTCACATAACCAAGCGTGAGCCATCTAATAGTCGCCTCATCTTTCTTATAATCATCTCCTAACTCTAAACATCTGCGATAGTATCTTTTATTCTTTTCATGAGTATATTTAAGCCCTTTTCTCTTATCGTTCTCACTTAGCATTTCTATGGGCGGATACCTACTACACTTTTCCATGGAAAAATCCTTGAACCTAGGGTGTGCACGGGGCATTTGGTAGAAAAAATATTCATCCCCATCCGAGAATGTAATTAACCCTTCTATAAGTTTTTCATCAAGGTTGGTCAACCTTTTGAAGGGTTTTCCAAACACAACTTGGGATAACTTATCATCAATAAATTCTCTTAGACTCTCCATAACCATGAACTCAACAAGATAAACCAAACTTCCTACAAACACATGCAATGGTATTGCCCTAGCAATAATATTTTCCCCTTTGTATTCTAACTCATCTACCATGATTTTATTATATTCATTACGCGAGATTATGTTCATTGGGAGAAATGAGTTAAGATAGGCGTTAAAGCTTCTAAATTCGATCTTACAAGGAAATTGCATGTTGAATAAACTATCACACTCAATCCTTGTTCTAGGGTCAAGATACCTAAGAGGGTTTATTTCCTCTTCCGTCCTATTCTCATTAATCACATCACCATCATCAAGATCCTCGTCGGAGTCTGAATAGTAAAAAGGACTAGCCCTACGGTCATCATCATGATCAGACTCCTCTAACTCAGAATTATTGTCAAAGTGGTGGTTGGGCGAGAGGTTAGGTGGGTTCTCATTCTCCACTAAAGGGATTGGGGCGGGCATTTGGAAAATCCTACGACGAAAAACACGAATAACAGGAATCAAACGATCAATGTTATTGTTATCCATCGAGATAATTTATGAACAAAGGAAACAAAGAAATAAGATAGACTAAAGAAAACCTAAAAATAAAAATAAAATCTTACTAGAAAGAAATCTAGCAAGTAGACCTAATAAAAAGAGATTCTAACCTAGACAATAACTATTCCCCGGGCTGCGGCGCCAAAAACATGATGCGAAGGGATTGCACCAGGCTTTACCTCTCAAGGGATCTTGAGAAGCTTACAACCCCCACCAGGCAGTGTACCTGATTGTTGTAGTATAGTATAGTGACAAGTACCCGGGGATTGATCGTTCAGCTAGGAATAGTGTCGCTAGGATTAGAAAACCTAAATACTAGTTCTAGAGATGAGGGATGATTCTTTTTGTATTTTTATATTTTTATGAAAGCAAATTAAAATTTCGGGTTTTGAAGGATTTGGGGCGGAATTAGTTGCTAGGCAACTAACCCAATACTAAAGATGCAATCAAAATAGAATACTAAAATGAAAATAAACTAATTTAAACTAAGGTTGTGAGCAATAAGTGGGAGAAATGTGTTTACTTAGATTTCACTACTCCCTAGATATCTTTTACACGTTAATTACTTGTTATAGTTGCGTGGATGACAGATTGTATTCCTTAATACCATTCATGGGGTGGCGTACTTACTTCCCCAATCCTATGAGTGCCTACTTCACTCTTATGTCGAGCCTGCAAGAAGCTCCTAACATGGGATCATTAGAATTTACTCATGCATTAAATACAACCAATAAAACCTAGTACACATCGGTTCATGTTTCCTAAGACGTTCAAGCATGTTACACAATGGAGATCTGCCAGTTTTCTTAAGCTTAACATTGAAATCATTCATCCAATACAACCATAAACAAGTAATCAACACATAATCAACATCTAGGTTTCATTAGATCTAAGCAAACACAAAATAAATCTAGCCTAGCATGTTGAAATCAAGACAAGCACAAGATATAGACAACCAACACATAAACATATTGATTGAATTAAGAAAAGACTTATCTCAATAATAAATATAAGGATTCAAGGGTTGAAAACCCTTGAAAAGCTGTAAAATTCGTATATGGTTCGGCCTTAGGGTTTCTCCAAACTTGTTCCCCTTAATGAATGAAAATTAGAAAACTATATATAGATATTAGAGGCTGACGGCGTCAAGAACAAATGGGTGACGCCGTCATCTCGCCGCCAAAATAATCCTCGGAATGCCTAGATCTACATCTGACGCCGTCATGTTGTCCACTTTTGCAGGCCGTCACACTTTTAACTCTTGACGCTCTACTTGTGACGCCTTCATGTTTGTACTGGGTCGTCATGATATTTACTCTTGACACCGTCAAACACTGTTCCCAGCATGGAAAATTAAGTCTTTGGCGTTTTCTTCACTTTTATGCTCCAAAAATGTCCGAATTGCTTCCTTTTCCAGATTTCATTCCCAAAGTACCTAAAATCACAAAAGGAACGATTTAGGGCAATATTTGATCAAATAAATTCAATTCCGGGCTTAAATGACCCCCTAAAAACGGATCATTTTTCGCCTCATCAATATTGTATGTTCTAAATATTTTTGCAAGCATTCCATATCTCGACTTGTCTTATAACCTTAAAATGAGGGGGAGTACACATCAAGGGGGAGCTCATCCGACTTCGGGATAACCTTTTTGATGTTCACAAAAAGGGGGAGAAGTGATATAAACTCACTAAATACTTGCATATATAACAATTTTTGATTTAATGAGTTTAGATTTTGTAATCATCAAAAAGGGGGAGATTGTTGATATAAATAATGCGTAAAAATGTTATTAATATTTATCGATATCCCTATATTTTGACGATCACAAAATATAAATTCATTAAAGGTAAAATCATTACGTAAAAAAGTATTTAGTGACAAAATGTCATTACATCCAACTAATTCACTTAAGGTATGAATAAACAATTGTCTAATACATTTTATGATCAAAGCAAGGTTTATTTACTAATTACAAATTATATAAAATGGTATAAACATTTTATATATTTAAGAAAAACACTTTTGGTAATTAAAGGAAAATGTTTATTTCATAATAAATAAATGAATTCAAAATTTTAACCAAATTCAGTTAAATTTTCACCAAATAAACTTTTCCCAGAAAAGACAAAACATTCTGGCCGTTACAGGTGGGCGGCCCCCTTAATTTTAAAGGGGCTGGCCATGAATTAAAGGGGCCGGCCTACGCTCCTGTGTCAGAATATTTTGCCTATAAATACTGGTTCAGATCTGAATTTTTTCTTCACCTTTTGCACCATAACTTTTTGTCCAAATTCTTTCAAATCATCTTCCTAAAACCTTTGATCATAAACATATTAGTTCTTGTTTTCAAGTGATTCTATCCATCCTCATTCAAAGTGCAAAAGAATAATACTTCTCCAACATCTTGTTTAGAAGTATTGTAGAGTTGTGTATATTGTTAGTTGTTGTATATACTATTTGTAAAGGTGTAGAAGGTGTGTAATAGATAGATCTAGGTGGGTTAGTAGTTTTGAATTGAAGTAGTAAAGAAATAGTTGTGTTGTGAAGAAGAAGTAGTGAAGGTGTGAGAAGTTGTGTAGTAGTAGTGGCGTGTATAAGTTGTGAAGAAGGTGTGTAGTGACTAGTGGTGTGAGATTGGTTCTAGCTACTATTAGAACTCAACATCTAGCTTAGTGTCGTTAATCGGTGTAAGCAAAAGTTGTGTAAGGTTTCTCCGCCAAAAGGGAGCTCGTTGTGTTAGTGAAGAAAAATCTCGAGTAGGTGACTCGGGGAGTGGAGTAGGGCAAGGAAGGAGACCTTGTAGCCGAACCACTATAAATCCGCTGTGTCTTGGTTTGATCTTTCCAACTCTTGTTCATTACCTTATTTACATCTTAATTGTTTACATACTCATAAACATTTATATCTAGTTGTAGCTTGTAATATTGTGCTAAAATTGATTTCACACAAAGTTCAAACAAAAGGTTCATTCACAAAATAAAGTTTTTATAAATAACCTAAAAAGTATAATACATATATACACATATACAAGTGTAATTGATCATTTAGATTAAGTATAATTTTGACAACAATTCTTGAATTGAAGATTTTGAAAACAAAGTTTTGAAAAAAAAATTGACGTAAAACTATTCAACCCACCCTTCTAGTTTTCCACAAAGTTGGGTGAACTCAATACATGTGAAAAGTATCTCTAGATATGTTGGGCATCCGGTCAAGAGGATCACTGAAAGATGGATAATGAAATCATGGGAAAAGGTTAAAGGTAAGAGCGAGGGGTGTGGCTGCTTTGTGGGTTGCGTTTTCCCCTTCTAGTTTTCCACCGTGGGTGGCGCGACAGTGGCTCGCGCCGTGGTGGCCAGCCCACGCGGTGGCCATTTTACTTTTCTTTTTTTTTTTTTTTTTACTTTCTTTTTGAATAAAAATTGGAACGTTGGAGGCTTATGAATTTTTGAATGTTGGTCCCAACGGGTATATACCCTATAAAAAACTAGAAGGGGGGGTTGAATAGTTTACCGCTTTTTAACTTTAATTATCTTTGAAAAGCTTTACGTGTAATCAATGATTCTAACTAATTAATGATAATTAATATGCAAGTACAAAGAAAGAAACGATCAAACCATGACACGATTGTTTATCGTGGTTCAAATACAAGGACTCTTTTTCCTTGCCCTACTCCACGCCCCGAGTTTCCAACTCGAGAGCTTCAAGCAATAGTCAACAAGCTCCTTACACCGGTGGAGAAACCTTTACAATTGTCGCTTACACTTTATCCGGTACAAAGCTAGATACCGGGTCCTAGTTCAAGGTAGAACCAACCTAACGTCGCCTATCCACTATTTCCGACACTAAGCTAGATGTCGAGTTCTTTTACACGGGTACAACCACTCCATACACACTATGTATTTTAAGGCCTAAAATACTAACCAATCACCCCTGAATATACATAATCAAATGAAGTATAAACTACACTAAGTTTACACATTGCTAATGTTAACAAGTCTTGCAACGTTGAGTTGAAACTTGTAACTTCTTGAATGAACTTGTGTACTTCCTTTCTACATAATAGAATCACACAAGTGAGTTGTTACTGAGTTAGAAGAGAGTGTATGTGTAAATTATATTTCTAAGTCATCAATTGATCTCTTGCAAGTGACTTGGTATTTATACCCAAACACATCAGACCATTGGCGGATCTGGCGGAACCAAAATAAGGGTTCCGCCCTTGTACCCCCAGGGTTCCGCCAGGGTCTGACAGTCAAAGCTTACAAAAGATCTTTCCATATCAAGCAATGTCAAATCATGTTTCTATAAGTCAACACACTATGGATTGAGTAAGATACTATCCAAATGTGTAAGAGATCTTTATGGAAAGTCAAATACTAGATTTAGTAAGCTTTCCATAAATGCACATGATGTAAGCTATGATGTCATATTACATTTTCTATTTTTAGTAATATGAAGATGTTATGTCTAATGTAAAATGCAAATGTAGAAAGTAAAGTCTAGTTATGCAAGACTAAAACTAAAGTTGTGATTTACTAAAAACTAAAGTTTGTACTTTGTTGTTAACAAAACTTAGCAAAGATCGTAAAATATAAATAACGTTTTTAGACGATATTTGTATTAACAATCTCCCTCTTTTTGTTGATGACAAAACATAAACTTTGTTTTTAAGTAAATTACTAGTTCTAGTTTTAAGTCTTTGTATTTAAACTCTTTTTACTTAATTTGATGAAAATCATTTGAAGTTTATAATTATAAGTTTAAATATATTTTCTCCCCCTTTTTGTCGAAACAAAAAGAAGAGTTGTGGAGCGGAAGAATGCACTTGCTCCCCCTTGGACAATACTCCCCTAAATGGAGTGCCAAGATAGGTGACATGGATTTTGAACCTACAAAGAAAGTTAGTGTCTAAAACACAAGATATATAAGTTACCATAACAAGGTATAGTATAAACACAATACCTAAATGGTCAACCAACAATGCATACCTCATAATGAAATTCATTTCATGTAAAATTTGACTTTGAAAAAGTCACATAAAAGAAATGAGGTGGATAACATCCTACTTCTAAAAATAAAGAGAAAACGAAAAAGAAACAAAGAATATAGAATCCTACTTCTATAAATAGGAAACCATCGTATTCCTTAATGAGAAACATCCTCCTAAAACAAGATCTAAGGTTGGTGAGGATGAGAAAGAGTGTTTAAACGGTTGATGATGTGTTGAAGGATGAAGCGGATTTCATCATGAACTTGATGAAGCATGGTTTTTATGTTTTCACAAATCTTGGTTGTTTCTTCATATTGCGTGCAACCATGACGAGAATTATGTAGGATAGGGTTAGCGGTTGATTTTGGTGGTGGTAGTGAAACACTAGTTGTTTGTTGGTTTATGTTTGGTGCTACTAAGGATTATATCAAGGTATTTTGGAATTCTATCGCTTGATTGAGTTGTGTATCAATTATACTTTTGAAAGTATATAGATTGTTGAGTTGATCATTGATCTCCTCATGAGTGTTTGGTGGGTTATTCCACAAAGATGCCTCTATTTCTTCAAAAGAAGGAAATAAGGTTTTAAAGTGTTGAGATTGGGATTGTGTTCCAAGTGGTGAAGATTGAATTTTTGGTTGATTTGATGAACTTGAAGGAAGATTATTCGAGTTCTCATGAAATGAGGGTGATGATGATGGTTTGGTACCAAAAGGTTCCAGAGGTTCTATCTTAGGTAATTTTGGAAGTAATGGTGATCTAGATGTTTGAGTAGGTGTTGATGGTGGTATTGGATCAATAGGTGTTCGAGTTGGTGGTGGAGTAGTTGTGACATTTTGTGTTATAGGTGTAGGAGTTATAAGTTCAAGGGTATTTTCATCATGAATTGATGATGAAATGATGAGTGGTGATACATCCGAAGATGATGAATTCAAGTTGATTTTGATGTTAATCCTAGCGGTTCTTTTAATGGGCCTAGATGGTGGTGATAAGTTATTTGATTGAGACCTTGGTTGTTGTTGGGTTTTCATTTGAGTAATGGTGTCAAAAGGTGACAATGATGGAGGGTTTGATGATCTCGGTGATAAGCCTTCTAGAGTTTTCAAATATGAATGTGGTGATGTTGGTGGTAGAGTAGTGATCACGTTGGTGTTGCAAGGTTTAGGAGATGGTGTTGGAGTAGCAAGGTTAGGGAAGTTAGTATCTTGATTCGGTGAGGAGATATTGAGTGATGAATCACTTGATGATGATGAGTTTAGTGGGATGGTTTTGTTGAATCAACATGGTTTAATACTAATCCTAGCGGTTTTCCTAATGGGCCTTGATGATTCGGATGAGGTGTTGGACTTAGTCATCTCAAGTCTTAGGTTAGCAAGAATTGTAAGATTAAGAGGAGTGATGGTGATGATGTGAATTGGAAGTATGAATGTTGGTCAATTTATAGGAAGATCATGGTATGGAAAGGAGTGTTTGGATTTGATGTTGTTCCATACAAAAATGGAAGTTTCTAATGATTTGGGAGAGTTATGAAGGTTGTCAAATCATTAGAAGTCAATCCAATGGAAGAGATGGAGTAAGAAGGCCAAGATATGCACTAAATGCTTAGTGGTCTTGTCATTGTGTTTTGACTCAGATTTTTCACGAATACGAAGGAACCTTTTTTAGGGTTCCTTGCCTTATGAGTGAGGGTTCCTTGGGTTAGTTATGGTTTAATTTGAATTTTGTCGGGAAATGGGTTTTTATTGATTCTAATGTCTAAGAATGATCCTAATCCAGGTGACTAGTTGTTAGGCATAAGTTTCTAATCTTATAAGATGATTTGGAAGAATGTGGAAGACGGAATTTTAAACATCTAAGAAAAATTTCCAGGTAGTCTGGCGGAACCCTGGGAATACATGGACGGAACCCTTGTTTGGGTTCCGCCATTTCCGTTGGGCCAACCTGGGTTTACCCAGAAACTGCACTAGCGGAACCCATAATTTGGTTCAACCAATTCCGCCAAAGTCTAGAAACGAGGCAGAGCAGGTTTTACGAGGTCAAGACGAAATCCAAATTTTCCAAAAACACTTGGAACTTAAAATTTAATTTATAACTGATTAAGAAATGCAAAAAATGAAAGTAGAAATACTCTTATAGTTAGACTTTGACCGGAGGCTAACGAACCTCACTATACTTAGTGAAATTTTCATAAGCTAGATAACTTAACAACATTTCAAATGTCATCATCCTGCATAAAGAGTTAACCCAATACATTTGTTCAATAATACTAATATAGCATAGAAGTATAAAACAACATAAGCCACATAGTTTAATGACTACAACGTTCAAACTTAATTATCCCAAACGCCCCTTAAACACTCATCTCACAAGTGGTCCAACTTTTTCTTCATCTTTCCAATGTACCTTCCAATGCATTTCCACATTCCTTTCGTTTGCTTGAATTCTTCGGACTCATTATTAATGGTGGGAAGTTGTTGAAGATATTCAAGAGGAGCAAGCTTAGAGTTAGGAAGACCATCGTCATTACTCACTGATGAAGATGAAGATGAAGGCGAGGGAAAGCAAAGACACTTTCCTTTGGTCTTAGATACTCTCTTACCACTAAGAGGGACAAAGACGTGAGGAACTAGAGAGTAGTCAAGGCGAATTCCTTTATCATTGGGTGGAATTGGTGAGATGGCTCTAAAGAGACGGGTGAGAAGCATTCCGTAAGGAAGAGCGATTTTTCCATCCAAAGGTATGTCGGCCATTCTTCTAGCCATGTAATAAGCCAAGTTGAAGGGTTGTCTAATGGAGATACTATAGAGCATGTAACAAAGACATGTGTTCACATGATCTCTATTTCCTATAGAACATATGACATTAGCTCTAAGAACTTCTTCCCACTTCCTAAATTGAGGTTTAAGTTCATTAAGTTCCATTCTAAACTGGTCTTTGTTCACTTCACTTCCCGAAAGATTTTTCCTAGTGTTTGAGGTTCTCATGAAGAGATGGTCACGAAGTGCTTCTTTACTAATAAGAAGAGAGGCATAAATGGGATTGCAATTAATGGAGTCAAGACTTGTAAGGTGCCACTTATCCGTATAGAGACATGTTCCATTACTCGGGATACCAAGAATTTGAGCAAATAGTTCCAAAGGAACGGTGTTTTGATGGTGGTTAGTTGTGAAGTTTAAGGAGATTTGACCGTATTCATTACTAGAGAGAACCACGGTAGCATAGAATTCTAGAATGAACCTAGGACAAATTGTCTCATCAATATCTAGGAGACAATCAAAGTTGATGGTAGCTAAGTCTTAGCGAATAGAGTTTCCTTCTAGGAATGATGGATCAATGGTTCTCCCCTCATGGACGTATCATTTTTCTAAGCCCTTAAAGATTTTGACTTGGGTTGTAGTAAGACCTTTGGTCATGTGATGTTTGGGTAAATACTTAAGAGTGTCTTTGTGATCGGAGTATGATGCGGGAGGCATGTTGATTCCTAGAAAACAAAAATTGTATATTTTAGTTTAATTTGACGACAATTGCAATATGGATATTCTAGTGTGTGCCTATATGCAAACAATGTGGAGGTGCGGTTATCTTGACTCATTTTGATGTTCAAAAATGTTTTATGATGCAAATTTTCTATAAAAATTAAGATAACCCAAATGCTCCTAATGTAGCTTCGTTTGAATGTGCCCGAAAATACATATTGATTATGTATTCCCTTTAGCATTCAAGAGATTTTATGCAAATGATCCTTTTGTGACGTTTTTCATTTGTATTAACAATGTGACAAATAGTTGTGTTCTAATTGTGAGAAAAAAAATTATTTTTCAAAAAGTTTACTGATTGAGGCAAAAGTAGTCAACTAAAGTCAACCACGGATGTGGTCAATATAGTCATACTCCTTAGGCTCAATGCTCCGCGGAAGTATAGTGTTTCCCCGGGTCGTTATGTCCCGACGAGGTGTGATGGTTATTAAACGGGTTTGTGATCGGGTGAATTTGGACAGAAAGGGGTTTGTGAATGATTTAACTAAGGAATCTACAACGAAATAGCTTAAATAGGCTATTTGAATAAGACTGGAAAAGTAGAAAAACCAGAAACGTTTAAAACTTAAAAAGCGTACGTTTACGTTTTAAATAACGTAAACGTACAAAATAAAACGCGAAAACTGAAATCTGAAAACCCCCAGGGGGGTGAAAATGACTTTTTTTACAAACCTAAGATAAAAAGAAAATTTTAAATGAAAATAAAGTTATTAAAATGATTATTTTAATATTTAAACACTAATTAATTAATTAAAACTATTTTAAATCTAATTTAAAATAAACTAAAAATGATAAAGGTTACAAAATAAACTAAAAACTTACAAAAATATTTTCTAAACCTCTAATTGAACTTGAAGAAAGTATAAAAAATAAAAATAAATATTTTTGTCTTTTTATGGTTTTCTTATTAAATAATTACTAATTAAACATTAATTACCTAATTAAACTATTTAAATTATAAAAAAATAGAAAATGAACAGTAAAAATTCTAGAAAAATTTCTAAAAATGTTTTATAACATATAAAAGCTAGGAAAAATATAAAAACTAGGTGTTGCTTTATAAAAACTAATTATGCTATTTAAAACTTAATTATTAATTAATTACTAATAAAACTAATATTGATTCTAATTAATACTAAATGACAAAATAAAAATCTGAGAAAATTATTAAAAATTCTTTAATATGAAAGGAAATTAAGAAAAATATAGAAATGCTAAGTTCTTAATAAAAATATAAAAATGAAAATTAAAATTTAAATTATATTAAATAGAAACTATCACTTAATATTAAATTGTTTTTTCCAGATTTTCTTTTTGGAAAACTATTTTACAACTAAAAACATGAAACTTTAATAAAAACAACTTTTGTGGAGCTTAACAATAAGCAAATTACAAGCTTATTTAGGTGATAGTTGACTTTGGTCAACTGTCAAGGGAAAATGGTGATGTAGGCAGCTAGAGGGCCCACAATGGTGAAATAAGATGTAAATAAGCTATATGAACTAAAATAAGCTAGAAAAAGCAAGTGGGAACCATTGGATAAGCCAATAAGCTAAATAAGCTACTCCAAAAATGAAACATGTACTTAGAAAAGGGACAAGCAAAATGAGTTGATTCAGGTGGGTCCCAGGGATCTAGGGGTCAAACCAATGGTCAACTCCTAAAGTAGGGTAGGAGGGGGGTTGAAATGGACCAAGTTGTGTTATTTGAGACCACTGTGGTGGCTGGAAAACCACCACCAAGTGGTGGTGATGGTGACTGTATGGCTGCAGCAGGGGAAGGCTTGCCCTGCAGCTTTGTTTGAGGCTGAGTGGGACCCAGGAAAAAATTACTAAAAATTAAGTGAAAGTGGGAAATCAAAGTATAGCTGGTAGACTACCATTCCACAAAAGCACAAGTTCTGAAATCAAATACACAATTCATGAAAATTCATTCCATTTTGAGAAAACTGAAAAAGGTGCACATTTTGACTTTTGAAGAGAACTTAAAGTTTGACTTATTTGAACTTTAGATTGAACACCACTGGTTAAGAAACATGTAATAAGCAGTTTTGAACCTATTATAAGCTAAAGATACAAGCTATAAACTAAATTGAGGTCTTATGGCTTCTATCTTCCACACAATTAACTGTGTGAAGCCAAAAACCAAGATTTTGACTATTCTGCAAATGAGGTATGGATTTCAAGGCTTACATGACCAAATGTTCACTAGTGCAGTCTACTTAAGCAAAAATAACAACAATAGAACAACAAGATCACAACACAAATAACTAATCCAAACAGTCCCTTATGCAACCTGATTTTAGGTTTTTGAAACAAGGATATGATTTGAACTACTAAACTGATAGACAACAATCTCAAATGATGCAATAAACCAAAACAAACACAGAAATACTACAATCAAATGAGCTACCAAAGGCTACAGTAAAATGTAATGAAGTGAGATGAAGCTTACAATTAGCATCCAACTGAGATGGGTTACCAAGGCATCAAACCATAAACCTATCACTCCCCAAGGAGTTCTAAACCATAAAACATCCAAAGTCCCCAAGCATCTTGATTTCCTTCCTCATTGAAACTGATTTTTTTATTTTTCTTTTATTTTTCAACTATTTTTGATGTTTTTGAGATTTTTATGTATAACTGAATTTAAGGTTTTCTAAACATTACAAAGCTTATAAATAAGCTTTAATAAGCTCAAGAAAACAGTAAACAAATAATTTCAACAACTTAACAAGATAAAATGGATTTAAGAGCAATTTTGAGCAAAAATTAACTTGACTAAGATAAACTTGTAAACTTGATTAATTAAACTTGGAACTACAATAAAAAGACTCAGATTACAACTTTGAGACACTATGAAAGCTAAATTACTCTAATTCGACATTAATGAAAATTAAGCTAAACTACTCCTACTACTAACTGGTCCCTTCCTTCCCTTTTTCTTGACTTAAATAAATCTTGGGGCAATTCTCTTTCTTTCCCACCTCCAATTATGGTCGTTGGATGATGCAAACCAATCCTGGCCTTTGATTTCTGTTTTGGCGGGAAAAAACACATTGGCAGGTTTTGAGTGGTTTAGGTAAGGGCTTTTAATGCTGAGGAGGGGGGTTGGTTTAGTTGGTGAAGAGTTATTAATGAGGGTGGTTTGGTTTGGTGAAAAGTTGAGAGGAGGAGGGAGACCAGGGAGCGGGAAAGGTGGGAGGAAGGAGATGGTGGTGTTGGTTTGACCTGGTCAACGACCAGGGTGGGATTTTTATTTAATATGGGAGTGGGCCGGTTGTGGTGATGGGCTTGGGGGGTAGGTTATTGGATCAGGGGTGGGAATTGGGTTTGGTATTTGGTTTGGGTTAATAACAAAAGGGGTCCTTTTGGTTTGTTTTATTTCAAGTTTCAAAATAATAAGGACCATTCATGTAATTAACTGAAACATGAGGCTGAAAATGTCACTTTCCAAAATATTGTTCCAAGGGTTGGAATTGCCATACTTGAATTATCTAAGGACCCATGATGATAATTTTTTCATTTAAAAATACCCGGGGACCAATTTTGACAAGTTTGCAAAGTACAGGGACCAAACATGTAATTTCTACAAACATTTTACGGAAGGATCATTTTTGACACATTTTGATTTTTCAAGGACAAAAAATGATTTTCCTTTAAAAAATACCCCACCAGGGACCAAATCTGTAATTTTCCATAACTCCAGGGACTAATTTTGTAAATTTCCAAAACTTTTGAGATTTTTTACCAAAGGACTAAATATGACAACTTATGATTTCAAAATGACCTTTGATGACTTTTCTTTCCAAATAAGTGCTCAGGGACTATTTTTGCCAATTTTTGAAAGTTGGGGGACTGAAACTGCCAATTTTGCAAACTTTGTACGTTTTTCAACTGTTTTTACTCGTTTTGCATCTAAAACATATAAAACACAATTTTGAAATATTTTTAGTATTTTGATGCATTTCTGAGTGTTTTTGTATGTTTTGCAGTTCAGATTTGACCAAAAATGATGAGTGTTTGAGCACTCATCAATCCCCCACACTAAACTATTGCTAGTCCCTAGCAATAAACTGTTTTGAAAACTTGATGGATTTTAAACTCTTTACCAAAAGCCATCACTTCTGGAGTAGCCAGGTGTAAGAACTGTGGCACACCTGATAACTGTGTGATTTTGAGCAAACCACCAGCTGTCAACGGATTTGATTAGTCTTTACCAGAAGCCGTTTGCTTCTGGACTAGCCAACTCTTGATGGACAACGTCAACATCTTGGTGAGCTGATTACCAATTATGGATTTTCCACTGCCTTTACCACAAGCCATAATCTTGCGGGCTAGCCAACTCATTCGCTTTATGGGATATGGCGAGTTGAGGTACCATACAATTTTGGGCAAATTGCAAGCCATAAACGGATTTGAGATGTCTTTACCAAGAGCTGTTTGCTCCTGGACTAGCCAATCCCTTTTGTCGCTTAGACAAGGCGGACTGATTACCACAAAAATTTTGAAGCACCAGTGAAAAAGTTTTGATTTTTTTTTTTAATTTTGGCTAAAAACGGGGGTATAAGATAGTAAAATGTGATAAAATTCGCTAGAATAGCGAAATACCCCCCCCCCCCCACACACACACACACACTTAGGATGAATATTGTCCTCAATATTCAAAATCTCGGCTATTATGCCGACATTTTGAACGTAAAAGGGCAACATTACAAGCTAAGCGTGGAAAACACCATTTTGTTTTTCACTTTTGAAATCATAGCATGGGGGACTCCCCCACACTTAGGGTGAAAACCCTATAGGTATGCTACTGTTTTTGTTTACCGAGTCGCTAGCTTGACTCGACCCCGAATTTATTTGTCCTTGGGGAAGCATGATGTGGAAGAAGCAATCTCAATCGGACTTTCATTCAAGATGTTTGGACAAACATTTGAAGCACGTGAATGTTCCACACCGATGAGATATAATCCTGGCTCAAAATAATGGTAAATGAAAATGCCGGGATCAAAGATGTTATCTTCATTCCCGAAGGAGTAAAGAAGAGAAGAAGTCACCTTATAGGTGAAGAAAAGGAAGAAAACCATGAAGTAAATCATGAGAAGATCTTCTTCCTCGAGAGCAGGCTCATTAGCCTGAATTTGGATTTCAAAGGTTAAGCTCGTAAACAACCCGGTAGGGTAGGTGGGAATTTGCAAATCCTCATGATTGAGTGCATCTCCCCCCGGGCTATCAAACTCCGGAGGAGTCATGATATGATGAGTGAGTTCACCGGAGAACTCCTCATGAAGAGAATCATTCACAAGATGTGAATCTGTGAATTCATGTTCCGAAATAGACTCATCACAATCCTCATTCTGAATATCAAAGAAGTCAAAGTGAATTCAGATTCGAATTCAAATAGAGGATTGGTGAGAGTAGTATTGAATGTTTCGGGAACAAAATGATTAACATTCTCTATTGGACTGTCGGGATCAGAAGTGAGTGACGGATCATGATAAAGGAGACTTTCAATTTCTCCCAGATCGGCTTCAAAGTCAAGGAGACCATCACCACTTTCCAATGAAAGTGGATTGATGTGAGTAAGTTCATCAGTGAACTCCTCAAGAAGATGATCAGCATCAGAATGTGAAACTGACGCCTCAACATACTCGATGTCTCCATGAGATGTACAATCATCATTAAAATCTGAGAAAGTCTCAAAATGATCGTTTGAACACTCAAGAGGGGAAGGAATATCACACACATGATCCAAAGTTCCCTGTGACTCTCCTGGGATTGGGACAAGGATCTCAACACTAGACTTTATTAACTCGTCCGATTCCTTATTAGGAACAGTGCTAAGATGCTCATCCCCCATGTTTAGAGAGTGAGTGTGAACTTCGGGCGTGATAACAACAGACTGAGGGAGATGAGAGGAGCTAGCATTCATGGATTGTACAAGTTCCATTTGATCTTCTGCTAGTAAGTTCTCCGTCTCATTATTTTCTCCCTGATTTACAATGGGAGGAATCACAAGTGATGAAAATGAGGAACCCTTATAAAATTGAAGGATATCAAGGGTGTCCTCATTATCACTATCATCATCACAGTCTAGAAGAGCAGCTTGACGAAATTTGGCACGTGTTATAGCTGCTTGTTCTAAGACAAGTAATTCTTCCATACTCAATTCGTTTCTAGCCTCTCGTTCTTCAGCAAGTAATTCTGCCATAGATTTCTCACGAGAGTCTTGAAACGGTGTAGTAACCAACTCCTCCTTAAGTTCTTTCAATATATCAAGAGCCTTTAGTAAAAGGTCTTGCTCAGTATCATGAGGAGTTGTGTGAATCATTTGGTACTGTGGAGGTGGGTCTGAAAATGAATAGTCGTAATTGTTACAAGGAAATGGATTCCTTGTTTGACAATCCGGGCTAGAGTGTGGACCTCCACAGTAATCACAGCAGTGAAACTGATGTGGCTGTGGGTTGTATGTGCTTGAGTTATAATTGTTATCAGGAAACTGCTCATAGACAAGCGTGTTTCCCGATTGACAATCAGAACTATAATGTGAACCACCACAGTACTCACTACAGTGAAACTGCTGAGACTGATGGTGTGGTAACTGATGGAATGAATCAGTCATGTCATGGTAGGAATAGGGATTCTGGTTATAAATAGACATGTTTCCCGACTCTACCATACCACAGCTGGGGCAATTGCCACCATTATAAGGATTACCACACCACTGGAAAATCAGAAAGTGTGGATGAGACATAGAAAGAGTCAAAAGGTTTGGGAGGGTAAGGAATGAAGAATCAAAGATGTGATAGGGTAAAGGTGAATATTTTTGAGATTTTTAATAAACATTTTGTACAAATGATAAAGAAAATATTTTTGTGTTTTTGTGTTCGTCGAAAACTTGATTTAAAAAGTTTTCGGGAACAGTTTTGTTTTTATAATAAGAAAATATGAACAAAGGATGGTAAATATACAATGGATGTATATCCAGGTTCACTAATACGCAAAACCGTTTGAAATACGCACACAGCCTCCCCGGCAGCGGCGCCAAAATTTGATTGATGCTAAACCACCAACTTATATTGACCAAGGAATGGTCAACAAAGTCAAATAGCCTAGACCAATGCTTCCAGATAATAAAGGGTATCACCAGGTCGTTATGTCCCGACGAGGTGTGGATTGTATTCAAATGGTTGTGTGATCGGGTGAATTTGGACAGAAAGGGGTTTGTGAATGATTTAACTAAGGAATCTACAATGAAATAGCTTAAATAGGCTATTTGAATAAGACTGGAAAAGTAGAAAAACCAGAAACGTTTAAAACTTAAAAAGCGTACGTTTACGTTTTAAATAACGTAAACGTACAAAATAAAACGCGAAAACTGAAATCTGAAAACCCCCAGGGGGTGAAAATGACCTTTTTTACAAACCTAAGATAAAAAGAAATTTTAAAATGAAAATAAAGTTATTAAAATGATTATTTTAATATTTAAACACTAATTAATTAATTAAAACTATTTTAAATCTAATTTAAAATAAACTAAAAATGATAAAGGTTACAAAATAAACTAAAAACTTACAAAAATATTTTCTAAACCTCTAATTGAACTTGAAGAAAGTATAAAAAATAAAAATAAATATTTTTGTCTTTTTATGGTTTTCTTATTAATTAATTACTAATTAAACATTAATTACCTAATTAAACTATTTAAATTATAAAAAATAGCAAATGAACAGTAAAAATTCTAGAAAAATTCCTAAAAATGTTTTATAACATATAAAAGCTAGGAAAAATATAAAAACTAGGTGTTGCTTTATAAAAACTAATTATGCTATTTAAAACTTAATTATTAATTAATTACTAATAAAACTAATATTAATTCTAATTAATACTAAATGACAAAATAAAAATCTGAGAAAATTATTAAAAATTCTTTAATATGAAAGGAAATTAAGAAAAATATAAAAATGCTAAGTTCTTAATAAAAATATAAAAATGAAAATGAAAATTTAAATTATATTAAATAGAAACTATCACTTAATATTAAATTGTTTTTTCTAGATTTTCTTTTTGGAAAACTATTTTACAACTAAAAACATGAAACTTTAATAAAAACAACTTTTGTGGAGCTTAACAATAAGCAAATTACAAGCTTATTTGGGTGACAGTTGACTTTGGTCAACTGTCAAGGGAAAATGGTGATGTAGGCAGCTAGGGGGCCCATAATGGTGAAATAAGATGTAAATAAGCTATATGAACTAAAATAAGCTAGAAAAAGCAAGTGGGAACCATTGGATAAGCCAATAAGTTGAATAAGCTACTCCAAAAACCAAACATGTACTCAGAAAAGGGACAAGCAAAATGAGTTGATTCAGGTGGGTCCCAGGGGTCTAGGGGTCAAACCAATGGTCAAATCCTAAAGTAGGGTAGGAGGGGGGTTGAAATGGACCAAGTTGTGGTATTGGATACCACTGTGGTGGCTGGAAAACCACCACCAAGTGGTGGTGATGGTGACTGTATGGCTGCAGCAGGGGAAGGCTTGCCCTGCAGCCTTGTTTGAGGCTGAGTGGGACCCAGGAAAAAATTACTAAAAATTAAGTGAAAGTGGGAAATCAAAGTATAGCTGGTAGACTACCATTCCACAAAAGCACAAGTTCTGAAATCAAATACACAATTCATGAAAATTCATTCCATTTTGAGAAAACTGAAAAAGGTGCACATTTTAACTTTTGAAGAGAACTTAAAGTTTGACTTATTTGAACTTTAGATTGAACACCACTGGTTAAGAAACATGTAATAAGTAGTTTTGAACCTATTATAAGCTAAAGATACAAGCTATAAACTAAATTGAGGTCTTATGGCTTCTATCTTCCACACAGTTAACTGTGTGAAGCCAAAAACCAAGATTTTGACTATTCTACAAATGAGGTATGGATTTCAAGGCTTACATGACCAAATGTTCACTAGTGCAGTCTACTTAAGCAAAAATAACAACAATAGAACAACAAGATCACAACACAAATAACTAATCCAAACAGTCCCTTTGATTGAGCCCGAACCACCTAACTTATATTGACCAGGAATGGTCAACAAAGTCAAACAGCCTAGAGTCAATGCTCCGCGGAAGTATAAGGTTTCCCCGGGTCGTATGTCCCGACGAGGTGTGAATTGTAAACAAAACGGTTATTTGATCGGGTGAATTTGGATGAAAAGGGATTTGTGAGTGATTGAACTAAGGAATCTACAATGAAATAGCTTAAATAAGCTATGTGAATAAGACGGGAAGCTAAGAAAAACCAGAAACGTTTAAAACTTAAAAACGCGTACGTTACGTTTAAATAAAACGTAGACGTACGAAATAAAACGCGAGTTTTAACAAAATAAAATACTTACAAAAGTGAAAATCACATTTTTACAATCCTAATAATAAAAGAAACTTTTTAGAAAATTAAAATTACTTTTTACACTATTTAATTAATTACTATTAATTAAAAACTATTTAATACTTATTATTAATACTTAAATAACTAAAATACAATATAATATTATTTAAATACTAAAAAGGTGAAAATAAAATTCCTAAAATTATAAAATAACTAAAAACAACTTTTAAAATTAAAAATATGTATTTTTGTCTTTTTGTGGATTTTCTATTAATTAATTACTAATTATCTAATTAACTATTTTAAATTAAGAAAATTACTAAATGAACAGTGAAAATTCTAATAAAATTTATAAAATTATTTTACAACATATAAAAGCTATAAAAAATATAAAAACTAAGTTTTACTTAATAAAAACTAATTATGCTATTTTAAACTTAATATTAATTAATAATTAATAAAACTAAAGTTAATTCTAATTAATACTAAATGAGAAAATAAAAATCTGAGAAAATTAATATAAATACTTTAATATAAGATATAATTAATAAAAATATAAAAATGACAAGTACTTAATAAAAATTTAAAAATGAAAATTAAAATTAAATTACATTAAATAGAAACTATCACTTAATTTTAAATTGACTTTTTTGGATTTTTTTCTTTTTGAAACTTGATTTATAACTAAAAACAATAACTTTTTGTAAAAGCAAACTTTTTAGAACTTAATAATAAGCTGGAATAAGCCAATAAGTCAAGACAGTTGACTTTTGTTGACCCAAAGAGAAAATAAGCTAAAATGGCTTTGAGTGGGACCAACAATGGTCAAAACTGATCTAAGTAACTTAGGTGAGCATGTTTAAGCAGAAAGAAACCAAAAATCTCCACAAAATAAGCAATAAGCTACAAATAAGCACATGTAAACTTGGTTGAAGACTGAAAAGTGGGACAGATTTCTGGGGTGATTTCAAGTGGGGTCCACAGGCCTAGAGGTCAAACCATGAGTCAATATTTCAGGCATACCAGGGGGAGGGTTGAATGGAACAAGTGGGGAGGCCTGAGGAACACTGTGGAGGTTGGAAAACCACCACCAAGTGGTGGTGGTAGGACTGTGGTCTGCACAGCAGGGGCAACACTTGCCCTGCAGCCTTGTTTGAGGCAAAGTGGGGCCCAAGGAAAAATTTGCAAAAATGAGTGAACTATGGAACTTCAAAATTGAGGTGCTAGACTTTAACCAGGAACAAGTTACAAACTATGAATCAGAACACAAAATTAAAAACAATTCCTTGAAGTTTTGTGAAAATCAGAAAATGAGCAAATTGACTTTTTGATAAAACTTGGCTAAATTGACTTTTGTGAGATTTGTTTGATTCCTAGCTACTGATATGGATGAATTATCCTAAACTAAGACTAATTTAAGTGAAAATAGCAAGTTCTAAGTAAATGGGTGGGTTATAAGATTACCAAGCTTCAACAGTGAACTGTTGGAGCATTGGGGATGAGTTTTTGACTATGGCTGAGTAAAACTTAGATTAGAAACTTGTTTTGACCTAAGAATGCCTAATGTAACTAGTTAAAACCAAAAATATCAAACAAACCTCAACAACCTTAGGCCAAATCTGCTTATCCAAACACCCCTTAACTGATAACTATTTTTGGTTTTACAAAGCAAAATGGAATTCTAAACCATGAAACTGATTCTAAACCTTGTACTAACCTAGGATTAGCATAAATAAACAGAAATTAACAACTAAGATCAATTATAACAATTTATAACAAAATAATAGAATTCACACTAAAAACTGATTTGGAGACTTACAAATGATTTTTCAACTGATAATATGGAACAAAAGTCCAAAACTCTTCCAATGGTTTGTCACCACACCAATAGAATCATTTTAGGCCAAATGACTACTTTGCTCAGCCTCCTTCTCCTTCACCATTGATTTTTTTATTTTCTTTATATTTTTCTTGATTTTTTGGAATTATTTGAAAACCTAAATGAAATGCTAAGGAAACTTCATAACAGCTTACTAATAAAGCTTAGTGGGCTTATATAACCAGATATCAACAATCCTTAACAACCTTAAGAGTAAATTGAGATTTTTTTATGAAAAATTGCAAAAGTGGAATTTAAACAACAAGATATGAAATTAAGGATCAATAAGATTAAAATTATATTAGAAATACTGATTACAACTGATTTGCACTAAAAATTACAACTCTAAATGAAATTATATTAAAAACGACCTAATCTATTTTAAACTAAAACTAATACTACTCTTAACTGCCTTTTTCTCTTCTTTTTTCTTTTCTTTTTATAACCCTGGAGTGTTGCTCTATCTTTCCCACTTTGATGCTGGCCGTTGGATGGGCACCAATTCATCTCAGCCTTTGAATTGCAATTTGGCGGGAAAAATGGGATAGGCAGATTGGGTGGTGTTTGGTGAGCAATAAATGAGGAGGGGGGTTAGGAGTGGTGTGGTTGAGTGTTTGGTGATAGTTGGTGGAAAAGGGGGAGACACAAGCCCGGTAATTAGGGGGTAATGGTGGGAGGTTAGGGAAGGGTGAACAGTACCCTGGGGTTGACTGTTTCGTTTGACCCTTGACTTGTTGACCCTGGTTTATTAGTTTAGGGTGGGCTGAATTTTTGGTGGGCTTGGTGGGCTGAATCAGTTTATGGATCAGATAAAAAGGTGGTTTGGTTTGCTAGTTTAATAAATATAACCATAAGGACCAATCATGTAATTTTAGCAAACCATAGGGACTGATTTTGTAATTTTCCAAGAGTATTCATAAGGACCACTTTTGCCAAACTTTTATAATACAAGGACCCAAGATGCCCTAAATTAACATTTTCCACTTTTAAAATTCCCGAGGGCCATTTATGACATATTACCAAACTTAGGGACCAAACATGTAATTTCCACAAAACTTTCACCCATGGACCATTTTGATAACTTTAGATTTCCCAAGGGTAAAAAATGATTTTTCTTTCAAAAATATCCCACCAGGGACCTTTTCTGCCAATATTTGAAACTCCAGGGACCAAAAGTGTAAATTTCCAAAACTTTCCAATTTTTCACCAAAGGACTAAATATGACAACTTATGATTTCAAAATGACCTTTGGTGATAATTTTCCATATTTTGAATATCCAGGGACTAGTTTTGTAATTTTATGAAAGTTGGGGGACTGAAACTGCCAATTTTGCAAACTTTGTGCGTTTTTCATTTGTTTTTGCTCATTTTGCATCTAAAACATATAAAACACAATTATGAAATATTTTCAGTATTTTGATGCATTACTGAGTGTTTTTGTATGTTTTGCAGTTCAGATTAGACCAAAAATGATGAGTGTTTGAGCACTCATCACCCTTATGCAACCTGATTTTAGGTTTTTGAAACAAGGATATGATTTGAACTACTAAAATGATAGACAACAATCTCAAATGATGCAATAAACCAAAACAAACACAGAAATACTACAATCAAATGAGCTACCAAAGGCTACAGTAAAATGTAATGAAGTGAGATGAAGCTTACAATTAGCATCCAACTGAGATGGGTTACCAGGGCATCAAACCATAAACCTATCACTCCCCCAAGGAGTTCTAAACCATAAAACATCCAAAGTCCCCAAGCATTTGATTTCCTTCCTCATTGAAACTGGTTTTTTTATTTTTCTTTTATTTTTCAACTATTTTTGATGTTTTTGAGATTTTTATGTATAACTGAATTTAAGGTTTTCTAAACATTACAAAGCTTATAAATAAGCTTTAATAAGCTCAAGAAAACAGTAAACAACTAATTTCAACAACTTAACAAGATAAAATGGATTTAAGAGCAATTTTGAGCAAAAATTAACTTGACTAAGATAAACTTGTAAACTTGATTAATTAAACTTGGAATTACAATAAAAAGACTCATATTACAACTTTGAGACACTATGAAAGCTAAATTACTCTAATTCGACATTAATGAAAATTAAGCTAAACTACTCCTACTACTAACTGGTCCCTTCCTTCCCTTTTTCTTGACTTAAATAAATCTTGGGGCAATTCTCTTTCTTTCCCACCTCCAATTATGGTCGTTGGATGATGCAAACCAATCATGGCCTTTGATTTCTGTTTTGGCGGGAAAAAACACATTGGCAGGTTTTGAGTGGTTTAGGTAAGGGCTTTTAATGCTGAGGAGGGGGGTTGGTTTAGTTGGTGAAGAGTTATTAATGAGGGTTGTTTGGTTTGGTGAAAAGTTAAGAGGAAGGGGGAGACCAGGGAGCGGGAAAGGTGGGAGGAAGGAGATGGTGGTGTTGGTTTGACCTGGTCAACGACCAGGGTGGGATTTTTATTTAGTATGGGAGTGGGCCGGTTGTGGTGATGGGCTTGGGGGTAGGTTATTGGATCATGGGTGGGAATTGGGTTTGGTATTTGGTTTGGGTTAATAACAAAAGGAGTCCCTTTGGTTTGTTTTATTTCAAGTTTCAAAATAATAAGGACCATTCATGTAATTAACTGAAACATGAGGCTGAAAATGTCACTTTCCAAAATATTTTTCCAAGGGTTGGAATTGCCATACTTGAATTATCTAAGGACCCATGATGATAATTTTTTCATTTAAAAATACCCAGGGACCAATTTTGACAAGTTTGCAAAGTACAGGGACCAAACATGTAATTTCCACAAACATTTTACCGAAGGACCATTTTTGACACATTTTGATTTTTCAAGGACAAAAAATGATTTTCCTTTCAAAAATACCCCACCAGGGACCAAATCTGTAATTTTCCATAACTCCAGGGACTAATTTTGTAAATTTCCAAAACTTTTGAGATTTTTCACCAAAGGACTAAATATGACAACTTATGATTTCAAAATGACCTTTGATGACTTTTCTTTCCAAATAAGTGCTCAGGGACTATTTTTGCCAATTTTTGAAAGTTGGGGGACTGAAACTGCCAATTTTGCAAACTTTGTACGTTTTTCAACTGTTTTTACTCGTTTTGCATCTAAAACATATAAAACACAATTTTGAAATATTTTTAGTATTTTGATGCATTTCTGAGTGTTTTTGTATGTTTTGCAGTTCAGATTTGACCAAAAATGATGAGTGTTTGAGCACTCATCATTTACTTGGGGTGTTTGGCAAATCGTGATAGTATTTAAGAAGATGCAATTCCTAACTAAGAGAAAATATGATTAGTTCATGACCAAGGTTTTTCATGAATGAGCAAATTTGTGCATAAACTCTAAGATTTTAGTTTATGTGATTTAGTGGAAATCCTAGACATGGATTAAACATGTAATTAATATAAAGGGAACTTACAATGATGATTAACAAGGAGATTACTTGATAAAGAGCCCTAATTTTCGAGGGTGTGAGTGTTTGTAAGTGAATGGTGGCTGTTTGTGGGTTATAGTTATGAGTTAGGGAGTGTTTGGTTTATGATTCAAAAGAAAAACGATCCACAGAACTGACGGACCATGCGGAACCAAAAAGAGGGTTCCGCCCGTTATGACGAAGGGATCCGCCAGTTTATCAGTAGGAAATTTTAAATGATTTATTTTGATTTTTGTGATTTAATTCTAACGTTCAGAATTATGGTTTTAGGTTACATGAGTCCTAAACTAAGTCTAAGAAGGATGGATGATTCTTATTCAAGAGGTTTTGTGAAAATGTTGACAATGTGGTTATTGTACGAAACTTTCGTGGTTGAAATGTTCCTCAATGAACGTTTTTACCAAGGCGATGATGATGGATCTCAGTATGTTAATTGAGAGCTCATTGGATTAGATTATTACTGATGTCGAGCATATTGATAAACCAAATGCTCTATTAATGAAGGTTGATGAGGTTTATGATCTAATGACTCATTTTTGTTGATGGTTCCTTTGTTGAAGTAAAGAATGAAAATGTCGATAAGTGAAATCCTGTTGTTGGCGCGAGTTTGCTTATTCTAACGGAGATTGTTGACATGCTTTCTCATCCGATGCTAATTTGAGAGCCTCAAGCTTCTTAGAGACTCATTGAGTAAGAAAGTGTAAAAGTACAAGTACCACTTGTGATTTTTCTATCAACTTAAGTACTGGCATAGTCCGAGTTGGCATACACTATGGTTTCTATTCCCGTTCCTTTGGGATACCATAATCCTAGAGGTGTAGTACCTTTTGATGTATTCAAATAATCTCTTCAGAATGAATTGTTTTAGGATCATTTCTAAAACGAGCACATAGAAAAGTACTAAACACAATGTTGGATCTATTTGTTGTGAGAACAAGTAAACTTCCAAACATTTCTCTATGTTTTAGTTTTATCTACGGATTCACTAATCGCATTTTTGATAAGTTATATAAAACTAAATCATTGTGTACTTGTGAATGACTAGGAATGTCTTTGGGTGATTGTTCCTTTCTTTTGGAGCTTGCTTGCTTAAATTATCAAAAAGTCTTTCATAGATTAACTCTACATCCTCTTTATCTATTTTGAAAGATCTATTATATTTCAATTGTTGTTTTACTCCAATGTCCAAAAACTATTTTTATCAAATTTGTTTAATCACAAATATGACTCATGATTCAAGTTTTGACCTTGTCTATATTACTTAATTCAATGTCTGACACACGATAAAAGATGTTATTTTAATTTTGAACTTTTGTCCTTAATGTTTTGACATTTATAATTTCACCTTTTAATAGTTCATCTTCCTTGTTATTTTTCTTAACTTTCTTTTCTTAATATCGTTGGACTTTTGACTAAGTCATCATCTACCAAAGGTGATGTCTTAGAAGGAGGTGGTCATTCGTCGAATGTTAAATTTAACAACTCCTTGACTTTTTAGGTTTCTTTATTTAAAACACTATGAGTTTTGTTGTTTTGTAAATGTCCAAGAGATACATCTTCATATGACTATGGGTCAAATTAGATGTGCAAATCCTTGATGTTTATAAAGCATTTTCTCCCAACGATCCTAACGTATTCTAATGTGCTTTATTACCCTTGTACATTCTATATGAAAGTTAATTACAAGAGTGGTCGACTTAGGACACGATTGAAAATATAAGGTATAGTATCAAAAGATGTTATATTACAAACATTTGTGAAGTGTTTTGTTATACTAAATTTGCAAGTATCACAAAAGTGTTGGTTATCTTATCACTTAGGAGATTCTTAGTTATTTCACTTGTAGACAAGTATTAAGTGAGACTCACTCAAAAGTTTCTCGTGTCTATTCCTGAAAGTTTTTAAAGAGCTGAAGCACCTTATATCTCCTATTCGTTGTAATGTGGAAATTCTTTGATCACAGAGGATCTAATCCTCGTTATAACTTACTAAAGAAAGAACAATTAAAGGTATGGATTACTAGTACTACACACGATAATTCTTAATGCTAACAACATGAGATAACAATAGGCAAGTTTGAATAACGCGTACCTTTTAAGTTCCAAAGAGAAGCAACCAAGAAGAAAAACAAAAAGTGTTTTATCTTTGACTTGTAGGAAAGCTTGGAAACTCAATTACTCATAAATCCAAGGAGGTTAGATAAACATAAGAAACATGATATCCTTAATCCTTTTATCATAAGTTTCTATTAGAGATTGAGTTACATCTAAATCTTCTAGGCTTAACAAACTTTACTTGCTTTGTTTTACTTGTTGACGATGCATTCGAGTTAAATCCTAATCCGGTTTTATCTCTAAGTAACTTTTGACTTTTCAACAATCTTTCAAGAGATTATAAGCTTTCTTCAAACTTAGCTAACATTATTCCCTTTTCATTTTGTCTTTAAATTTCATGTTTATAATCTAGACATATTATACATCCTAGATCAATTTCAACATTACTTTCAAGTCTAGACATTTTATCTTCTAACATTATTTCTTTTTCAAAGTTATTCACAAGGGATTTTGAAGGTTTATTGTTAAAGATAGTTTTTAGGTCCATGTTACATAAAAGTTTAGACTCATTTTCTAGTTTAGAAAACTTTAGGATTAATGTGTCAAAGCAAAAGTGTTTGGTTTTAAAATGTACCTTACTTGTTGGTGTAACAAAAAGACAAACACAAACCAGATAGTTGTAATCTTCTTCGTCCTTGTCACTCCATGATTCGTATAAGAATCTTCTTTGAGCTTGACACATGTTTTCTTTGTCACTAATACTTTCATTGAAAACATTTAAACTCGTAGTACTTGTATTACTTTCAACTAAATGTCTATCAATTAGTTTTTCTAATATTACTAACTCATGTATAAAATCAAATTGATCATCTTTGACTTAACATTTTTCATGATGAAAGTTTAATATATTTTTCCAAATATCATTAGTCGTTTGTCTAAACTATACTCTTTCATATTCAATCTTTGGTAAAACTTTATAGATCATTATCTTAGCTTTAGTGTTTTTATCAAATTTTAGATAGTCATCTTGATTTTCAAATCTTGTTTTTGTTAGTTTAAAATTACCAATGGAAATAACATGCCAAAGATCTTGATCAATTGATTTAACCTAATTTTCAAATTTACTTTTCCATTTCCTTTTTCAAAGAGCGGTGGCCTTTAAAATAGATTGCCCTTCTTTGAGATTTTCAAAATCCATGGATCAATCCAAGTTTTAAAATACAATATATTTTAAAGATCTTGAGTAACGTAGCTCTTGATGCCAATTGTGGAAAACTAGAAGGCTGGTTGAATAGTTTACCGCTTTTTAACTTTAATTATCTTTGAAAAGCTTTACGTGTAATCAACGATTCTAACTAATTAATGATAATTAATATGCAAGTATAAAGAAAGAAACTATCAAACCATGACACGATTGTTTATCGTGGTTCGGCTACAAGGACTCTTTTTCCTTGCCCTACTCCACGCCCCGAGTTTCCAACTCGAGAGCTTCAAGCACTATTTAAAAAGCTCCTTTCACCGGTGGAGAAACCTTTACAATCGTTGCTTACACTTTATCTGGTACAAAGCTAGATACCGGGTCCTAGTTCAAGGTAGAACCAACCTAACGTTGCCTTTCCACTATTTCTGACACTAAGCTAGATGTCGAGTTCTTTTACACGAGTACAACCACTCCCTACACACTATGTATTTTAAGGCCTAAAATACTAACCAATCACCCCTGAATATATACAATCAAATGAAGTATAAACTACACTAAGTTTACAAATTGCTAATGTTAACAAGTCTTGCAACGTTGAGTTGAAACTTGTAACTTCTTGAATGAACTTGTGAACTTCCTTTCTACATAAGAGAATCACACAAGTGAGTTGTTACTGAGTTAGAAGAGAGTATATGTGTAAATTATATTTCTAAGTCATCAATTGATCTCTTGCAAGTGACTTGGTATTTATACCCAAACACATCAGACCATTGGCGGATCTGGCGGAACCAAAACAAGGGTTCCGCCCTTGTACCCCCAGGGTTCCGCCAGGGTCTGACAGTCAAAGCTTACAAGAGATCTTTCCATGTCAAGCAATGTCAAATCATGTTTCTATAAGTCAACACACTATGGATTGAGTAAGAGACTATCCAAATGTGTAAGAGATCTTTATGGAAAGTCAACTACTAGATTTATTAAGCTTTCCATAAATGCACATGATGTAAGCTATGATGTCATATTACATTTTCTATTTTTAGTAATATGAAGATGTTATGTCTAATGTAAAATGCAAATGTAGAAAGTAAAGTCTAGTTATGCAAGACTAAAACTAAAGTTGTGATTTACTAAAAACTAAAGTTTGTACTTTGTCGTTAACAAAACTTAGCAAAGATCGTAAAATATAAATAACGTTTTTAGACGATATTCGTATTAACATACCCATTTTTATCAACTTTTTCCCATTTAACATTTATAAATAAAAAAATTTAACCCCAAGAAACCTTATAAATAACCCTTTATTATTTCATTCTTCACACACACTTTCTTATCTCTACTTCTATTATCTTTTTGCCATCCAAAATGAATCTCAACCAAAAATGGATTAACAACATGCTAAACGACCCGATGAACCAAATGCATCCTAACCAAATGTCAAGCTCGTCTTCTCAATCGGGTTACTTTCCCTCATTCCAAAACCCATATATGAATCCCGAAGAACTAACACTATATAGTCCATGGAAATTACAAGAACAACAACAATATAATCAATTTACTCAAACTCAATAAACAAACCAAGCCACCCGTTCCCAACCAAATTCGGACCATGCATCCTACCATCTAGTTGACGAAGACATCAATGACGATGACTAAGAAGAAGAAGAAGTGGTCCCGACCCCGGCCACAAAAAAATCAAGGTCAAAGACGATGTCGAGAAGCCAAAGACAAAGACGAAGACAAAGAAAACCAACCAAGACAAAGACAAAGACAAAGAAGTTGACGAAGATGTGGTCCCGTCCCAACAACCTCGCACTTTTTGGACCCAATATGAGGAGTATATCTTTGCGGAGTGTTTCATTCAAGTTTCGGAGGATCCAAAAACGGGTGTGGATCAACAAAGGGATATATTTTGGTACAAAGTGCTCAACGCATACAACAAGGAAGACAAGAAACTCAACTATAATATTCGTACCAAAAACATGCTGATGGGAAAGTGGACTCCAATGAATAAAGATATCAAAAAGTGGAATACGGTGGTGGATGAAACGGCCGTTATGAGTGGAGAGAATGATAGAGATTTTATGACCCGTTTTCACATATTGTTTAAAAAAAACGGGTTATGACTTTAAGCACATGAGCGCTTGGGAGTTTTTGAAAGACAAGCACAGGAGGAAAAATCCCGACTCGACTTTGGCAAGGCGTAACCGTCTTCGGCCCACGAACGAGGAGCCCGAGCATTTTGGACCCGACGTTTTGCCACGGCCGGAGGCCATGTACCTGGTTTCTAAGAGTCAACATTCGTCAAACTTGACCGCTAGTTCCAGTTCAAACCGACAATGTTTCAAGAAATGTTGCAACAACAATACGAGTTAGACCGCAAGACAAAGATGGATGTTCTCGAACGAGAGTCACTCGCTCGAGTTACTTTATATGAATCTCAAAAGATTGCCGAGGAGATGCGCGTGCTACAAATGGATATAAGCAAGATGGATCCGGTCAACGCGGCGGTTGTGAAAGCACAGCAAGCTCGAATCTGGGCAAAGTATCCTACCGACGAGTATTAGGCTTTTATTTCTATGTTTATGTACTAGGTTTTTAATTTTATGCATTTTTTTTAAATGTAATGTGTTTTTTTAATTAATGAAGTTTATTTTAGTTTATATTGTTTATATGTTATTTTATGTAAAAGAAAAAAAAAATGGCCGACGGCACCAGAATTTCTGGTGCCAACGGTTATAGCCAAAATGTGGTGCCGTGAGATTTCTGGTGTCGTGGAGATTTTTGCTGATGTGATAACACTTTTTGGGCCACGGCTTTAAGCCATGACACCACCACACCCAATGCTCTAAGGCAATGTATGGAATGAAGCTAAAAGTATATGCATCTAGCCAAAAAATTAATATAGAACTCATATTTAATGAACCATTCATAGCCACTCATTTTTTTTATCAAAATAAAAATAAAAAAAATTAAACTTTCACCATTTTTTTTAAAATTAAATATCTCGCAAACCATAAATCGTTACGCGAAAAAAAAAAGAAACCATCGCAACGAGAATTAAATTATTTTTCTATAACATGCATTGTTTTATACTTTCGACGATTTTTTTTCGGCGAACTTTTTTTTTTTTCAAAATTTCTGCCCAGAAAAATCATATGTGATTTATAAAAATCATATGTGATTCGTTAGAATCAAATCATATGTGAATTTTAAGAATCATATATGATTTTTACAAATCAGATATGATTCGTTAGATAAGTATTTATCATGAACTCTGACAGAGAAATCTTATATGAATCTTTTAAGACAAAACTTAAGTTTGAGGAAGGATTATGTGAAACACCTCCTTTTTGTTTGGTTATGTTAAGATGTGAGTGATTATAAATGCTTATTATGATCATCTATTGTGTCGAATTCCATGTCATGTTATTGATTCTTTATTAGCTCATCTACTTCCTTTTTTGTTTTTGCAAACATTGTGCATTCTAAAAACGAGAATGTGTTGGGGTTTATCTGCCGCTTTTTACATACCAATGCATTCGTTGAACGAAATGGTTTGCTTCATCACAAGTGAAAAATATAATGCATTCGTTAAATATCTATTAGAAGTTGCTAATGGTACATTTTTCTTCATGCAATTATAAGTTTAGTGAAACACTTGTGTACTATTATAAAATCAAACGTGATTAAGTATTGCCTTTTCTAAATTCAATATATGTATATCTAATGGTTTGGAGATACTTCATGTATCTAATTGATTACTCATGATCAACTAAAGAGATGTCCACAAATGAATTAACACACGATATGATGCTCGCAACAAAAACAAGCTCGTCAAGAACAAAAACTAGAATATGCCCTTAAGAAAGTTTATGTTATTTTTTGGTTATTTGACTTACGTGTTTAATATAACACGTGTTTCATTAGTAACAACGTTATATTATACAATTGCTTATACTAATATTGCTTATACTAATGTGGTTTTTTCTAAAATAAACTTTAATATAAGTCATTATCTATCCGAATCGGCCATGAATTTCAATGACCAAGAATTGGCAATTGACACGGGAAGAAACTATAGAATACCTGGAATCTCATAGAAAGATTTATTTTTTGAATTGTTTTTGTCATGTTTCTTTAAAATACCCGTGAATTTCACTGGTCTTTTGGCTAGTGATAAATATAGGAGAAATAGTTGTGCAGTAGGTGCAAAAGGGTCATCTTCGACATCAATATGTTACAAACTCAGCAAAACGTGATTCGGTGTCTTAGTTTTAGCAATATGTTACAAAGTTGAGTTAAATTGAAAATAAGGGTCATCTTCGACGTTAGTTTTGCAAATTTCCCTTTAATTTACTTATTAGACACATTTATGTGTCTTTAAAACAATGTAACCAACATATGATAACAACAATTGTCTTTTTTTACATTGTATTACTAACGACATTTTGGATTATTTCCAGGCCCTCCGAAATAGATATAATTACCCCAAGCCTCATTATACCCGCTTTGAACATTATAACACTCTGGTCGTTCTGAATATAAACTCTCGTCAGACATTGGAATGAAGTGATTTTCCTTATCGACCAATTCCATGTTTCTAACAAAAGATGCTTTCCCATACGCCTCACTTGCGAAATGGCCACTTCCCATTTGGGTTGATGTGTGTGCACCGGGTCCATCATTTTGTAGCACTTCTCCTCCAAATTCTATTAAATTTGCATGATCTCCAAGGTATTGGAATAAATATGACGGCCAATATCCTATCAGATTACTGGGAATAAGATCATGTCCCAAAACTAGCCACCAGTTGCCGCCCTTTGGGTCCTGCATATTTCAACATCAAGTAGAGATCGTGATCTTTTTATGCCATTCACTTCTATGTAAATTTAAAAGTTTCTCGATCACAACTATAATATATATAGAAGTCATATCTAACTCCAAGTGCAAACATATATACAAGTCCCAACTCTCAAGCTTCTAAATGCATTCATATCTAACAAATACTGTAGCATTTTCATGATGGCATTACATGTATATAAGGTTGAAAAAGTAATAAAAAATTACCTTCCAGATTGTTATGTCTATGTCATACTGAGGACCATTATATGATGATATTGGTGTTACAGCAGCCCCGAGGCTTATCTTGTGATTTGTTTGGACGAATCCCGGACACATCAAATTGTAACATCCATATTTTTTATATCCATCACTCTGTAAATTTTGGATTTCAAACTACAGTTATATTGATACTAACATAACATCGTATAGTGTACAAAATGTAAAGAGTGTGACTGTTTTGAAGAAAAATAAAAAGTACGTTATTAACAAGCAATAAACTTACAGTCCAGTAAATGAACAGTCTAGGACTAGTGTCTCCGTTTAGTTCTTGATAAACCTGTCATTACAAAGATAATTGCTAACTATTAGCATTCTCATTTGCATGCCTGCATATACATATACCTAAGAATATATACGTATATACACTACGAGAGGTGATTTTCAGACCACAAATTAGAAACTCATGGTAGCCTTCATTTTCAAATAACCTGTACATACACGTCATGCTACGAATAATTTGATATTTGTTGGCGTTGATTAACATAAGTAAATGTAATGCTATGATAAAACCATATGATGCTTATAAGATTGTAAATAATTATCAAAGCAACAGTTTGTGGTACGTACTATCCAACCAGCTTCAATAGAGTTTCGTGGGCCTCCAACATCATTACTAACCCAAATTTGTGAAAGGCTAAACTCATCTTTATTTGTCACTTTAGGAGCCCATATATTTAATTTTCCTCTTGCACCATAACATGCTTTGTTTACAAACGCCACTGCATGCTGCAAACAAAAAAAATGAAAAAATCAAATTTTAAGACAATTTTTTTTACACTGACAGTTAGACCATTGGAAAAAGTCAATTTACATAAATTTTTATCCTAATTAAGTGAGAAAAACAGTTGTTTTGCAGATTTCCAAATTCTACAGATGTATTAAAAAAATACTGAAATAATAGAAATTAAAAGTTTGGTTATTTTTTGTTACTGGGCGAGTATTCGTGCATAGCGACGAAAATTTGAAGCGATGAATTATACACGAAAGAAAGTATATGAAAACCATCGAAGAAAAATATATGCATGTAATGTATAAAATTGGAAGGTAGGTAGTGAGGGTAAATTATCAATTTCACATTTCCTATTTTTTGAAATTTTAAGTAATTGTGTTTTTTTTTATATGTATAGACGATTACCCACGCATAGCGGCGACAATAAATAAGATAGAGGTGCAAGCTAGTGAGAGTGGAGAAATTTGTGGATTAAATTGTAATTAAATATTTAAATAATTAATAGATCTTTTATACGTAAAATATTTTAGTCAAACAAAATTTCATATTTTGTAAGTTTTTAAGTAAAGGCCAAAATTTGAGCATTTTTTTCTTTATAAGTAGTTGTGACGTACTTTTTTTAACCAAAGTACCACCTTATATTTATAGAAACCCATATACTATTTTCTTAGTTATTCTTTCTAAGGGAATTATCATCTCCATGGAATTGCTAAAAAGTTTGTCTAAAATGTGTCACAAGACATGTAAAGATTTATAAATTGAACACTATTATTATTATTATTATTTTCTTAGTTGTAGTTCAAAATATGCTTTTGATAAATTAACAGCGATTAAAAACTTTAATTACTTAATCAAATGTACTACGTAGTATTTTAAGTCAATAAACTGAAATTCTCTTTTACCGACTTTAACATATGGTCTTAAGTCACATGTTAAGTTAGACAAACCCATACACACTTGAGAAATATTTAAATACAAAAATCATGCAATATACACAAATCTGGTACCTGACTCCGTTTACCCTCTTTAGGAAATGTACTAAGTTTCTTGCCAAAACTGGAAAATCTTAATATGTCACTTTCACTTGTTCTTCTAATTGGAATTGTTCCAATAGGGCAAGATTCGCCATTTGAATTCCAAAGCTGCTTAATTTCAGATGTCAACTCTGACTTGTTATGTCTTGTTGGTAACTCTGGTAATACCTGTTATTTTTAACAATAAATAAGAATAACAATATATAGGTAACGGGTGTATGAATATTATTAGAAAAACTGAATTGCTAACAAATTTTTGGGTAATGGTAATTTCATAGAAAGTTTTGAGGCTATTCGTGATTCAAAGTTTATATTTATATTAACCATAACCCTAGATAGTCAACGAAAACTTTAATAAGTATGTACCAATGGCATTGTTCTTCTAATCTCTGGAAGATCGAAAGCCGGTTGATGATGGAATAAAACGCAGTCTATTGTATCTCCATCCGGACTCTAATTCGACATAAATGTTAAAATGTTAATTTAAAACAATAGAAAATAAAATCATAAAATAACTAATGCAGGGAACAAAGTATATATAAAACAATCAATATAACTTTTAGACTTGCCTGAATCGACTTGACAAAAGGCTTGTTGATCTTCTGAAGATGATTCTTGATCACTTTCATGTTCTGTGACTTTGTATTTGCCTCAAAAGATTGTTTTTCCGGTCGGGCATCTTTAATATCTTTTGATAAAATAGGGTTTAACATAAAACATATCAATAAAAGTATGAAAATGAGTGGTGACATCTCATGAAAAGCTTTGGCCACCTTCATTGTATTTTGTGTTCTTTGTAAGAAAAATCAATTGAAATTATATAGACAAAAGTATGAGAATTTAATCAATGACCAATAAATGTGTAGCCAATTGATATTTATTATTCTTTCAAAATAAACTAAGTCAATATTTATTTTTCCCCTTTATAACGTAAAAAGTCAATTGTTGATCTCTAATAGGAGTAAAAAATATTCAATAACTGATGTAGTTGCAATTATATACTTTTTTTGTTTCATTTTTATTGCCTTAATTATTATTTTTGTTTGACTTGAAAGATTTATCTTCGTTCATTAAATAAGCAGTTACTCTATACAATTTACCATTTTTACAACTCTATCCTTATATATAGGCTTTGGATCTACTAAGAAGATTTTTAGATTGAGAAGCAACTATAACCATTTGATTATTTTGACCTTAATTGGCTATATATATTGTTGGCATAAATATTACGATATTTAACTTAAACATCATCTTCATGTTTTTATGATGACAAAGATGTAAATTACAACACATAACGTAGAGCGTTTAAGTTACTCGTGATCACAAATCATCTATGCATTCATACGACAACATCTCTCGGCGTCTCAAGTATGCTTCAACAACAAATAAGTTTGCATCCAACAATTAATCACTAAAGGTATGAACAAACAAACTTTATTTTGTTGAATGATCAAAGGAAATTTTATTTTTACAAACCTTACATTTTTTTATAAAGTGTGACAAACATTTTTAAACTTATACAAAATGTTTTTGTATTTATAAGAAATGTTTTATTCAAAATAAATATTTTGAATTTAAATTTTTACCCAAAAAATGCTATAATCTTTAGAAAAAACATTTCTCACAAAAAGACAAAAGTTTTGAAAAAACTTTCTGAGTGGCCCCCTTAATTATAAGGACGGCCCCCTTAAATATTAAGGGGACCGACCCCTATTTAAGGGGACCGCCCACGCTCCTCCTGTAAAACCCAAAAATCTGAAAACCTAAAATGGGGTCTAATTTGAAATTTTCTAAAGTCAAGGGACTAATTGGTAACTAAATAATTAAACTATATGTTATATGACTATAAGAGTTCACAATACCTAATTAAATCAAAAACCTTATAATATATGATGACTAAATGCATATAAAATATAACCTAAAGTATTTTTAGCACATAATTATGAAGCATTTCCAAATTTTCGGCTAGAGGTCTATATTTTATTTTATACGCCTCTTTGTGTCAAGATAAACACAAGACTTGAACTTGTAATATCACCCTTATCAAATACGTAGTAGAAGATACGGTTTGCTTTGTTTCCCTTATTACCTCACACGACTTTCCCTCACAAGATACATGGCATCATAAATTCTCACTCCCCTATAATATTATACATATCATCAAAAGTCACAATAAACAAAACCCTAAATACCTAAACGGCGGCAGCTATATTTCCTTCTTGTTCCATCTTCCGGTTCGAATCCAAAAGCAACGCAAATGAGGTCTTGTATGGCCCTTGTTGACTCTCGAATATGGGGGATCATGGTGGTGTTATTGATCGGCAAAGGAGGGTTGTGGTCGTGGCTTAATTGTGAGGTCGAAGGGTAGTTTTGTAGGGCGAGATAGCTGGTACGTCAAGGTGTGTTGCTCGTGAATGATTCTGGTTCGACAAGGCTCCTGGTCGTGGGTTATACTTCTGGTACGAGGGTGTTCAACGCAGGTTCGACTTGGTTCGATCCTGCTTGTGTTCTTCTCCTGGTCACGTCTAAAGGGTAACCCTCCCTAACTCGATCCGATTTCTTATTGTTTCATATTCGATTATGTTTCCATCTCCTTACTCGGCTGCATGATTTAAAACCATGTATAACATCACATAAAATTATGGGTCGACCCATGATAACAATTGGAATATACATATATATCGACTATAAATCTGGGTGTGTATTCGTGTGATGGTTACGTGTACTTTGGGCGAGTTTTCCTCGACATAGAACCTGATTTAATATACGAAAGAACATGTTGGTTTCGTTGGTTCGAAAGGAATAAAACAAGAAATATATCGTGACTTGTTATGTTTCAAAAGGGACGTTTCTGGTCCAGTTAAATAGGTCGAGTCGATTTCGGATTGAAAATATATTAGATATATATTAGATTGTATGCATGCATGGGAATTTTATGCTTATCAAATAAAGACTCATACACATATATATAACCTGAATTATGGATTGCTATTTGACGTATATTTTGGAATGTTTGTTGTGTGTCGAATATGTAGCTTAGCAAAGGGTCGACTTTCGAAATCATTTAGAAGCAGTCGTTAAACGGTTTGATACCTTATGTGGTCATGATAATGTTCGAATGATATGCGTATATGAAAGTCTATCATACGTTATCATGTAGGGTCGAGGCGTGTTATAGTTAAAAAGCGAGTCGTTTTCGATATTCATGCAAGTCATATGTACATTTGATGAAGAAGATGACATACGTGTTTTAAAATTTGTTCAAATAAGTCTAAGATATGAAAATTACACTCTTAACCTTAAACTTTAATGGTCTTCACATTTTGACCCTACATTTAGCTAAAATAGTATAACAGACCCTAGACTATGGTAATTAAAATGCTAAGAGTTTAACTTGTTTAAGTTATCATTGTAAACCTTAAAATTTGACATTTGATATATGTAAACTTTAAACTTTGATAATTTATGCTTAATAACCCTAAACTCATATAAATTGTCATAATAAACCCTAATCTATTGTATTTGATATTTTAAATACTTTAACTTGACTAAATGGTAAACTTTGATTATAAACGTCTAAAATTACTAATTCGAGAAACTTGTTAATTCGGAAAACCTGCTAAAAATAGGAAGTTACTTAAAATGGTTAAAGTACATAAGGCGGGAGATTACTTAAAAAAAGAAAAGTTACTATTTTTGAAAAGTTACTATATTTGGCAAGTTGCTAAAAAGGGAAAGTTTTTAAAAATGGAAAGCCGACTAAAATGAGTAATTTGATTTAAAACAAGTTATTAATAATTAGCCGATCATTAATTCGTGTAGATTCGCTGAAGAAGGGGTAACTTCCGACCTTTATGTCTTCTGATGAGTTTGCATTGGCGGTTAAGGTACAGATATTCTGCCTTTTCAGTAAAGGCCTTCTCTCTCTCTCTTTTGTTTATTGCTTTGATTATGATCCCTTCAGTTAAGCCATTGCTATGTTCCCTTTATATGATTCCTATTTGTTGATCTTTGTGATTTGATATGAGTTGATATTCGTTTGCATGCTATAGTTTCTTTTCTTATAGCATTCCTATGCCCTATTTGTTGCCCATTATTTGATTAATTTGTAGCCAGTCATGGGGAGTCCATGGCCTTGCCACTGATTCACCAGTGGTATTGACACTATCTGTGGAGGCGGGTTTTAGTCCACAGCGTTCCCTTTAAGCTAGCTATTCAGGCCTATATTTATTATTGTATATGTTTACTTAGTCTAAAGCTTTGTGCATATATATCTGTTTTGCAGGGAGCGTATGGATGCATCCTAGGTACTTTGTTTAGTAATATTTGGTGAATGTTTTGGTGTGTGTGCAATACACCCCTTTCACATTTTGTACAATGGAGGTCACGACTCCTATGTACATTTAGTGTATATATATTGTTGGGCATTTCTATTTGTTCTACTTCTCTATGATTCTTATTATCTTGTCATCTCTAATGTGATTAACTTATGCTTGCCTTGTTTCTTTTGCTTACACTTATGACTCATTTCATTTCCTTGAGTGTTTGGTATCCATTATCCGTATTTCCTTTGATCATATTCTATGTTTCCATATTCTTGATTTCTATCTCAGCAGGTTCGCTTGGACTTATGTCGTATTCACCTTCATTTTCTTTTTGTTATTAGTTTTCGTTTGTTTATATCTGTTCACTGGGCTTTTTAAGCTCAGCCGCATTTCTGTTCCCGCGGCAGGTTTTAGAAGGAAGCTGGGTTAAGTGAAGAGTGCTTAGGAGCTCTTAGTGGACTACATTGTTGATAGCCTTCCGGGGATTAGAGTTTTGACTTAGAGTTTTTCCTTTTAGTTCTTAGCTTGTATTAGTTTTGGAAGTTTTAATGTTTAGAATTAGTCTTTTATCTTCTCATTAGAACTGCATTGTAACCCTTGTATTAGTAATGTATTCCCGTTTACTTGTGTTCTGATTTGACTCTAAAATGTTACACTTCAGCCCTTTTCGGGTTGTGGTGTTACACCTCCAGCCCTAAATTTTTTCTATAAATACTGGATCATTCCTGGACTTTTTCTTAACCTTTTGCACTCCAAACTTTCTATTTAAACCCTTCCTACATATCTTTTTAAATCCTTTGATCATTTAATCATAAAGCTTTGTTTCCAAGTGATTCAAGCTTAATCCCTCAAGTGCAAGAGAAGAATATTTCCTACCATCAAGTCAAAGAAGTATTAGAGTCTAGTTAGTATTGATGTGAATTTGTCGAAGTAAGTTATGTAAGTATATGTAATAAGTAGATCAAGATGACCTTACTTAGTAGTTAGTCAATGGGTGTGTAAGAAGAGGTGTGAAGAAGTAGTTGTGTGAAGAAGTCATGTAGTTGTGAAGAAGTAGTAGTGTAAAGAAGTCATGTAGTCGTGAAGAAGTAGTAGTGTGAAGAAGTCATGTAGTCATGAAGAAGTAGTGGCGTGAAGAAGTCGTGTAGTTTTGAAAAAGCAGTGGTGTGAAGAAGTCGTGCAGTGGTGTGAAGAAGTCGTGTAGTGATTGAAGTCGTGTCGTGAGTTTGGTCCTAGCTAGCATTAGGACTCGACATTTTACTTAGTGTCGTAAATTGGTGTAAGCAAAGGTGTGTACGGTTTTCTCCGCCTAAAGGGAGCTTGTTGAGTAATGTTGTGAACTCTCGAGTAGGTGACTCGGGGAGTGGAGTAGGGCAAGGAAGGTGTCCTTGTAGCCGAATCACTATAAATCATCGTGTCCGGTTTGCATTTCCTTTCTCTTATCTCTTTTCATTTATTCTCACATTTATCGCTTTATATCTATCCTTGCATATGTGTCTTAGTTGTTGCTTATATTGTTTTGATATTGATTGTATTATAGATAGAAGTTAATATTGTTATAGGATGTATAATTATATGATATGGTCTAATGGACTTAGATGTATTACTCACACTTATCATATTGAGTTTAACTTAATAGATAATTTGATACAAAACATTTTAAGATTTTAAAATGAAAACGTATTCACCCCCCTCTACGATTTCCACAATTGGTATCAGAGCCACGTCGCTCTAATTTTCAAAACAAATGGTTTTAAAAATTGAGTACGATCCATGTGTCAAATTACTCATTAAGGAGGATTAAATATGAAAAGTGTTTTGTTTATTAACTTGTATTAGTTTTGATATTATATACACTAATTATACTAGCTCGAGATAAGATTATGTTAAAACAAGTGTTATATGTTTGGTATTAAATTTATAAAGTTTCACACCTTTCCGCAAAGTCAGAAAATTATTTTTTTACAAAAAACAACAATTTTGAGTACCAGATGGACGGTTCCCTTAATTATACGGGCGCCCCCTTAAATACTGGGCGGTCCCCTTAAATATTTAAAGGGTCCGCCTGTCTGTTCGCAGTTTTTCAGAAACTTTAAAAAATCATATAAAATTAACTGTAAGTCTGTAAAAGTCGTGACACCTGGCGTTTTAAAGGTAATTAAGTCTACTTTCATCTAAAAATACTTACAAGTAACCATTAAAAACTTAAATAAGTCAGAAAGTCAAAATACTACACGGTGGTCAAAAATTTGTGTCTCGTTTTAACGTAAAACTTGAATTTTACCTTTTCCTTCGAGTCGGGCATTCCTTGTTGGTATATCTTTGAAAATTAAATATTTATGTTTTCAAAATATTGATCTCAATTAAATTATAAAGTGGGGAGGAAACTATTTTATTTTCAAATAAAATCGAGCTAAGTAAACATTGGTGTATAAACGACAACAAGTGTTTTATGAGTTATGTGAACTTCTTTGTGATTTTATTGTGTTAATAGAGTATATTAGATAATCGTTGCTATTTAAAATTTAGCTATTTGAATATCTTAGCATATGTGCCATGTATTCTATTAATTTCTAGTTAGTTGTCCGTTTATGCCTAACTAGATCTTATGCTAGATTTCTTGCATTAGGTTTGCATAATTATTCTTGGATTGTATATAGGTATAGATGCTTAATGTTACTTAAATATCTTGTAAATGAGTTAAATCTAGTCACCTAAATATTTCAAACGATTTAATGATACGCCTCCTATCATGGATAACTATCTATCTTTTATTTATATTGCATTCGAGTCGTATTAGGAAATAGTTATGTTAGTCAATATCTAGGAAAGTTATCTTTTATTTTGAGAGTTTATCTTGTATCGACTTGTGATACAAGTTATGGTTTATTCGGTATAAATACCGGATCATTCATCAATGAAGAATATAGTTACGTCAAACAAATAATTCTCTTTTCTTCTCTGATATTCTTAAGGAGCCCGCGCCCGCTTGAAGTGGTGTCTTATCCCGATACAACCCTTAACCGGGTCGTATCAATTGGTGCTTTCATTGAGAGATTCATTGGGAGCCGAGCAATTCTAGGGTAAAAAAAAAAAAAAAAAAAAAAAAAAAAAAAAAAAAAAAAAAATTGTTCACGGTTCACTGTTCGTCTCCCAAATTTTAGTGTTTCATTGTTTTCATCGTTCTCATGGATGAAAACACGGTTCGATTATTGCTCCAAGAGCATGCTGATGCGGCTAACCTACTCGCACAACAGCAGGCTGCGGCTTTTCAGGAGCAATTGGAAGTATTACGGGCTGAATTGCAAGCTACTCGAGGACTAATCCAGGCTCGTAATGGGGAAGGTGGTTATCACAGATCACTGTTACCGCAGTCTATGCGGTTGGACGTTCCTAAATTTACGGGGGTCGATCCAGATAGTTGGATCTATTCCATCACTGAATACTTTTTGCAGCTTAATACTCCCGCCAATCAACGATTGCGGATTGTGGGTTTTAATTTAGAAGGTGCGGCGGTGGAGTGGTTTCGGTGGATGCAACGGAACGGTTTGATTACCGATTGGGATAGATTTGTGGAGAGTGTTAAAAACCGTTTTGGGCCGTCAAAATATGACGATCCACAAGGGGCTTTATCTAAATTATTACAAACTGGTTCGGTCGTGGAGTATGAAAGTGAGTTTGAAAAACTCATGAATAGGGTTACGGATATCTCGGATACCTTGCTCATCTCTTTCTATATATCTGGTCTTAAAATACCTCTAGAACGAGAGTTGTTGGTGGCAAAACCAACGTCTCTTTGGGATGCGTTTTCGTTGGCACGTGTCACGGAGATAAGGTTGGAAGATCGAAGTACAACTTCTATTGATTCCAGGGCCACTGGTATCAATGACGGTAAGCAATACCAACATTCTACATCAGTTATTAGCGCACCTTTGTTGCCAACACCTCCTAAACCTAATGTTAACACCACGTCACCTACCATCCAATGGATTTCTTATGGCTGTTTTGAGAACCAAATAGCAGCACCTAAAGATAAGATGAAGATGGATAGTGGGGATGTTATGTCTGGAAGTGGGGGGAAACCAAAAGTTGCATGGAAACTGTTGGTAAAAATGCGGGTGCATAGGAGATTGAAAGCTTCTGGTAAGGGAACTATACTTTGTATACATGTAGCCAATCAGGGTAGTATCTGGTCATATGTTTCAATAAGGAAAAAAGATATAGATGTTGATGGTTTTATGAGAAAGTACAAGAGATGGCATTCCTTCCACCAAACTATGGACTCTATTGGGTGGCTGGAACAAGATTGTTTTTTCGAGCCTCTCTTTGCACAAAGGACGATATGGCATCCTAGAATTACGTAAGAAGAGATTTCAAAGCAACACCTTGAGGACAAGGTGGTTTTTGAAGGAGTGGGGAATGATACGCCTCCTATCATGGATAACTATCTATCTTTTATTTATATTGCAATCGAGTCGTATTAGGAAACAGTTATGTTAGTCATTATCTTGGAAAGTTATCTTTTATTTTGAGAGTTTATCTTGTATCGACTTGTGATACAAGTTATGGTTTATTCGGTATAAATACCGGATCATTCATCAATGAAGAATATAGTTATGTCAAACAAATAATTCTCTTTTCTTCTCTAATCTTCTTAAGGAGCTCGCGCCCGCTTGAAGTGGTGCCTTATCCCGATACAACCCTTAACCGGGGTCGTATCATTTTATCTATTCTCAACAAAACGCTTAAATATTTTAAACAAATTACCCTGTTTTACCTTAGGTTGTTTTAAACATGAGAAAATGGATTATTTTAAAACATTAGTAGTTATATAAAAGAAAAAGTATTTTCCAAATCTAAGTGTGTTCATTATACGTAACAATAAATAGTCTTTCACATAAACAAAATATATAACAATCATGAAGTAATAAGTCAACTTTCAATCATATCTCATTCATAAATAATCTTAGGATTAATAGAACACACTATCAAGATGTCTATTTATTTTAAATGAGTGTTCGTGAGGGTCAAGAAAGATCTTGATATTATATCGATTCATTATTCAAATTATTTTGATATATTTATCAAATCTAATTGACATGCTTTTGTTTATGGACAAGAAATTGGATTCTTATTTGTTTAGTTTCAAGATTATATCAAATTACAACAAAAGATATAGTCTTGAATCTACATACTCAATCACACTAGATTGATATGAAAATATCTACATCCTTTGTAGATGGAAAGAATATGCATTGGATCATAACTCACACTTGTGTTGATAATGCCATATTGAGTCTACGTGTCCAATAGTTGTGTTCTAAATATTAGAATAACATGTTTAATACATGCATAAAACATACAATGAAGTAGGATTGACGACTTAGATGTTTCGTCTGAAATATTCAAGCAATTTACATTGCAATGCAATGGATAAATGTGTCATATCCGAAAAACCAAACATAAGCAAACTAACAGCATATATAAACTTTGCTCACTCTACTTAAAATCATCCCTTCAAGCTAAAATACACATTTAAAAATAATACACACTATATATTCTATGTATTTCATTTTATTTGTAGCGTGAATGTTGTGTTACAAGATAATGCACTACACATTCCTTTTTGAAATAATATAAGTTATTAGAATTGAATAACAACTTGTCACAATGCATAAACAAGTAAAATTCATTCTAATATGTGTTGGTGGTTAAGAGCCCAGAACAGGGTGGAGATAATCAATAGCCTAACTACGTACCAATTAAGGTTACCGGATATCACTTGGAATCGTGTTATCACTTTCCAAAGTAAACTATTCGACCCTAATGCCTAGGTATCACGAATATCTACTTGGGATAAGACCAAATGTTTGTTAATGACTTAGGCACAAATCAATAACCCTTTGTGTATAAGTGTTATATGTTTTCTGTATTCTTCTCATGCATGATTTGATCTTCCTATATATAGGCAAGATTACTCAACCCTAGTCAATGGAATTAAGAGTGATTAACGGCCCATTAATCCCACTTAATTTGCCTCCATAATAATAGGTATTAGTGGTTACATGACCAATTAAACGTGATCATGAGTGCAGATGTAACTGTCATTTGAATAGGTCAAATCAGTTACATAAACATATAGCACTCTATCAGCAGAAACTCTGCTCATCAGCAAGATCCTGACACTGGTAGCAGGAACCATCAGCAGGAACCAGCTATCAGCAGTATCCTGCATAACCACTATATGAGTTAGGGTGTTCAGGGACCTGATGGGTGTACACTCCGTACCTCCAAGCCTATTACCAGATGTGAACTAATCCCACAAGTGCACTAAATTTTCCAACAATATGGTATATAATATTGGCAAAAATCAATAAAATAATATTTGTTTAAGAACATAAAAATGTCTCATTCTAATATCATTTAAGAATCACAAACTCATTTAAATCTTAATGAGATTCATTTCACAATATATGCTAAGGAGCATTCTTAAATTAAGCACATTAAATTAATCAAGTAATATGCCATTAAAACCAAATAACTGGTAAATCATGAACAAAAGATTAAAATATTTTACTTACTCTTATCTAAATATTCAACACATCTCTATTGGGATAGTGAGTAAAATATATCATCTAGATTTACCATCATAAGAACATGATGTTTGAGTCACATTAAGCCAAGTATTAGTGAATCAAGCAAACTTCATATTTGGTACTCTTCGATAGGTAAATTTAGGAACTCAATTTCTTCTAAAAAAAGAATGACTACCGGAGAACCTATTGTCTAGAAACTCAATTTAACCTAACGGTTGAATTGCCTCTATGTGAGAAGTTGGGTGTGTGTAACCCGTAAAAATGGTCGTGTTTAGCCTTAATTAAGCACCACTAGTAATATTCTCATACTCATTCTCCAACTTGATTAAATGGCTCTTCCTAAATATACCTAACGCTAGTTTACTTTTATGAACTTTGCTTCTCATTAGAATTTTTCATTCCTAGATTTATGGCATCTCGCATATATGATATTTCTAGATGTTTATTTGCTCCTATGTGATTTGATTGTATGCCTTCGTAATTATTTGCTTAGTTATTGAATGCATGTTTATTGTAATAGTTTTTGTTTTTCTCTAATTATTTCGATATGATATATTTTTGCACTTATTTATCATACATGCCTAAATGCCTTTACATGCTTAACTCTATATGTCTCATTCATCTAGATATATATTTCTTGTCTTTAGATTTGATACCCTTATTTCATGAGAATCTTAGTGTCACAATCCGATAGGTTATAATAGTCTCAAAATTGTCTTAAGTGTCCTAGAGTCTCCATGCATACTCACTTCCTTATTTATCATCTTGTTTCCTTCCAAACAATCCACTTCTTTGTCAAGAGATAGTTAGATACTAATCTAATACCTCTCTAAGTAGATGTGACAACTTAGATATTTCGTCCGAAATGTTTAAGTATTTTTAATTAGCGTAATGCAAATTAAAATGTCACACATCCTTCGTGTCATTGTCAATCTTATCGCTTTCGTGTTGATTTTTCTTTGTTTTTGTCATCCGGATGAGCATGAATTTAATGGGAAGGGAAAACACACTCACTCACATATATCCTTCTACCTCACACTCAAACCACATAACCATTCGTCACTTTTGTTAATGACAAATAGTTTTAGTACATCCTCAAACCACTAAAGTAAAATGAAAAACCAAGTCGTCCTTTGTACTACCAATCTCGAGTCATCCACCATTTCCATGCCCTCAAAGAAACCAAGAATCAATATCATACCTTCTACCAAAACTCTATCACCTCAATCTCAAATTTCATCTCCTAGTGCGCCATCTAAAACACCCTCCACCATATCTTCATCTCCAACCATCAATGGATATATCAACTCACAATAGATATCTCCTAGTGCACCATCTAAAACACCCTCCACCATATCTTCATCTCCAAAACTCCACCACCTCAATCTCAAATTTCAATGGATATCTCAACTCATAATGGATATCTTCATCTCCAACCACTCCTCATTGATTTAACACAATTGTCTCCACCACCAAAAGTATCACCACCACCTCCTACCCAATAAATTACTTCCTTGAACATCGCTCTTTCGCTCTCACCAATCACACCAATTGGTGATCATTTCACATCTTCACCAATAAATCCACCGAGTCATCTTCACAAGAAGATTCAACCATGTAACCATTCCCTACATTCTACTAAGTGTGTCATCACTAATAAAACTTAAATCCCTGAAAGTCAAACCATCTCTCATGATACATAAACCCATGTTCATCCTTGTGTCGCTCTTTGAATCAAAGGGCAACCGTCATATCCATATTCTCATAAACATGTTTGCCTATGTAGTCAAAAGTCAAGTGAATTTATTTATGAAATGCGTCAAGTGTTATTGAGTCACCATAATGTCGTATCCCTTATTTCCACTTTCTAGCAAGTGAAGAACACAAAGAAGACATTCAAGCTTCAAGTGTTGTCAAGTCACCAAAATAGGCAAACAATTGCTACCACCTCATTTCACATATCCACTTTCGGTCGTCAACCAACAAAACACCTAAAAATTCTATAATTCCCAATCATCCACCTTTGTCAAACGATATATTAATCTAAACCATATTGGTCAACCTTATGTCATCACCTTCCCTTTCCATTCATGCTCATCCTTCCTCATTCTTCTACATTTTTTTAAAGAACGTACCATTCTCATCTTCATTTTTCTTTTGCATAAGTTGGTCGAATATTTGCATTAGATCCTAATCGTTGTCATGTCTTAAGTATTGGTCATGGTAAATTTCTTTTGGGATTTAGGTTGTTGTTTTTAAAACGATAATTGCATGTGTCATATTTTTAGTCCATATACCTTAGACATCCATATCTTGTTCCTCAATTAGAGTCATGCATATATCTATCATCATCATTATGTATTTGTGTATGAAGAATATGAGATCTATATTGATCTCAACTCCCTTGTATTGTTCACACAAGCTTTTATTTCCCACTCCACTGCCACATTTAGAAGCTTTATTAACCTTGGAGTTCATAGAAGTCATAAAATTGGCAGTTTTGTTGTATACCTCGAACATTTCACTATCACTATCCTTATTAACTGGATCATCAAACATTTTAGAAGCCACAGTAGAAGAACTAGAAAGCGTTGATTTACAAGGTTTGAGTGGCTTCCCATCATCACCCAATAGCACAAGCTTCCCATCAAGCATTTGACTTTCCAATTCATTAATCCTTACAATCAAAGGTGTAGTATTTGGACTACCAGATGCCGAACCAGTCACATCTTGGACAACTTTCTTACCTGATGAGAACCCCACCATTTGATCCAAGGACATCATCTTTCTCAATCGGATTAAGTGCATCAAAAGGATTAGTTGAGCTCATCTCTACTTCAGAATTCTTTTTCATACCACTTGAACTAGCACCATTCTAATTAAAGACAGCTTTGTTAATTTGCTTCTTAGGTTTAAACTGAAACTTAGATAAAACATTAGTACCACAAGAAGTCTGTCTAGGAGGCTATTGGAAACCATCATTATGTGGTTTTTCAACAACCCATTTTGGACATAACATATCATCGTGCCCAAATATCATACACACACCACATCTAGGTGGTTCCCATTCGTACTCCACCCTTGTGAAGAATCTCTCCATCATTTTCCACATTAGGAATAGCAATAACCATCTCCTCCTTTAACTCCTAACCAGCCCTAATATCAATCCATGCACCAGCATAATCCATACGACCCCATGATTGAATACATATAGAACTCGTATAGGAATCAAGCATAATCGGGTTACCAAGCTTAGTAGCCATTGCACTCAATCCAACTACAGTAGATGCCACAATAGGAATATCATGGAATTTTACACAAATGGGAACCGAATTCAGATCTTCCTTAAGCAAATTAGCATTAGGCGTCCATTTCTTCAAGATAATAGGTGTGGATTGAATAAACCATGAACCATTCTCCAATACCCCATTCATACCCTCAATAGAAGCAAACTTGAAGAAGAAGCCATCTGAGTTCATCATTACACGAACCAAGCCATACTTCTTCCATGTATTCTTAACATAGTACTCAACAACTGGGAACCAAGCCATACTTCTTCCATGCATTCTTAACACAAGTAGTTTTACGCCTACATTGTGAGATTCTCAAGTACTCACTATTAGTTCTGATTGCACTCATGAATTAATTGATCATGATCAATATGATATGTTTCAAAAGTATGCATTAATTGAGTCACAAATTCAAAATTATGTTAACTTGATTAAATTGGAAAAAGATAAGAATGCTTGCTTAGAGAAAAAAATCAATGATATGTTACATGATGAAAAGTCTGAAAGGCTCTTAGTGTTAAAAAGAGAAATTCTTGAGTTAAAAAGTGAAAATTTTAAACTTCAAAGAAATATTTGTACTTTTGATAACATTAAAAAGAAACATGAATCCGGAGTTTCAAAACTTAAAGAAAAAAAGATGATTGTGTTCAAAGAATCACCAAAACTTGAGACAATTCTCCGGAAAACTGGGCAGATAATTTAGATTGTACACATGTTAATCCCTAAGCCAGACTCACTTGTAGATCTAAAACAGGGACTTGGTTTTTCCAACTCATCTTATATCTTGATATGGCAAAAAAGGCCGAACATGGTTTGTATAATGTGGATTACATGAGACGTGATACTTTCAAAGGATATATGTTTGTGCCTAAAGAGATCTCTCAAGAGGAAACTGAAAAACGTTTGCATGTTTTACATAAGAACACCAATCTTGTAACCGATCAAACGGGAGGAGGCTCTCTATTTGCTTTTTCTCTTATCATCATGCTGACTATGGTTTGATTGACAAAGAAAATGTTCTTTCAAGAAAAGATACAAAACTGAAAAATCATATGGAACAGATTTTTGAAAACTCATATGATTCAAACAAATTTGAAAGTTTAGCAAGAAAAAGTTTTTGTAATCTCAAAAATCAAATAATTTCAACATTGTCAATTATTCATGGAAAGCAAGAATTTAAAATGCATGAACTATTGAAATCTAATTCTTATGATATAGAGATCATGAGTGAAGTCAAAAAGCTTTTAAAGGCTTATATAGAACCTTCCATGAAGAAAGTGAACGATAAGTTTATTGCTTTTGAAGAGGCGTTGATTTCTGAGAAGCAAACTGATCTAACTTATGTCACATCGATGAAGATGCATATGACAATCTCTGCATAAACTCATATATTCAAAAAGAATTTTTTATAAATCAAAATGAGTCGATCAAACCAGAGTCTTACAAGAGCAATATTAAGATTGAGGATTTTGAAAAAGTACAAACGTTTTCAGAAGTGGAAAACTTTTTACTCAAAGAAAGTATAAAAGAATGTTGAATTGAAGAAGGAATTGACTTGTTGTACTGCCAAATTTGAAACTGTTTTTGCTAAACTTGAAAAACAAAGTTTACATTTTGAATCACAATGGTAGAGGAAAATTGAATAAAACAAATATGACAAGTTTTCTTATGAAAATCTTTAAATCAGATTTTAAAAAAGAATGAGGGACTAAAATCTAAAGTTCTTGATTTGATGAAAAACAAAAATGTCGAGTGATAACATCAAATAAGTATTATATTATATACATCATTTATCCCATGTATGTGGCTCATTTATCATCATTTTATATAAGAATTGATACTTAATCACTTAATTTTCATATTTCCAATATTTAAATCGATACTTAATCCATACTTTTTTTTTTCTTGTCTGTCAAGTCAAATGGATGGGGGGTTGATTGTACAAATTAATAATGCAAACCATGAATGTTCTTGGCTACTAATACTATACCTTGGATGTCCCTTGAATACATTTTAATTTTACAGTTTTGCATCTTTGTTTATTGAATATGATATCTAATTTTTTATGCATGCACCATTAGCAATGCAATAGATACCATGTCTCTTTGTATATCTAGACATCCAAGTAAAAGTAGCCTACGATAATACTTTCTTAAAAAGTTAGATGCCATGCTCTTTTATACAAACAACTAGAGGTGACAAAACGGCCGGTCAGGAGGGTTCAGGGGAAGGGTCCAAACGGGCACGGGTCAAAAGGGGAAACTCTAAGAAAGTATTACCGTAGGCTACTTTTACTTGGATGTCTAGATATACAAAGTGCCTTCCCCAAACGAAACGTATTAATAAATGGCCTCAAAACATCTGACAGATGAGCTCAAATAAGTATAGAAAGATACTGTATCAATATGATAAATCACGAAAATAAGGAATTCGGACACATTATTTTCCCACACAAGCTACAAACAGAAATTACAATAATTAAACAGCGGCTCACTTACTGATCTTGTAAACAAAACTACTTCGCTTGAATATCTATTGTCATCATCATTTCTTGGTTCGAGGAAAGTTTAAACTAACTAAATACAATAAGAGTCACTATTCTCTCTTCTAAACCAATGGCGTAAGCATATACTACGTGAGCTACAGTTTACATGAAATCAATGCAGCATTGTTGAACATATTACGTGATAACGGAAACCAACGCTGATAGTCAAAACTTTAAAAACTGCTTATTATCAACTTAATTGCTACATAAGTGATTTAGAGACATACCCAAGACGATAGGATCATACCATCAGGGGCGAAGCTTCATAGGGGCCGGGGGGCGCCCGACCCCCCGAAATTTTTTTTGCGATGTAGGGGGTATATAGTTTTCGTGTAGAAAAATTTCGGTATATTCGGTTTCGACCACCCAAAAATTTCGGTATACCTGAAATATAGCCTTAGGAAAAAAAAAATTTAGATCCCGACCCCCCACTTACAAAATCCAAGCTTCGCCACTGCATACCATAAATCACTAAACGGAATTTAGCAATACACAATCAATAAATAACCCAATGTTTGCTAGTTTAAGGTAATAGACAATGACCAATTGCTGTTTTGCATGCCTACTGTTTCTGTATGTAACGAACAAGCTAACTCTTTTTAACATTTATATCATTACTACTCTACAGCAGACTGCAATATTGATCTTGTTTGTTTCTTGAGGGGCTGGCAGCACATATTGTAACTAGGAAAACTCTACACTGGAGTTGCATACCGCTTTCAGGAGCTATTGCCAGTAGGCTTGACCAAGGAGGTGAAACTGAACCTGCAAACAAGAAGATGGCTTGTTACAACATTTCAAGCAAGGAGTTGTTAATCTGATACGCTTCATAATTCATAAAAGATCGATCTATTGATAATCTTGGAATTTCATATTAGGGTTACTTTGTTTTCATAATTTGGGGCACAGCAGAGGTGGCAATTTTAATAGGAATAGCCGAATAAACCAAAACTTTAATATTGCCCATTATTCTTCGGAAATAAATTACATATGCCAAAAAATAAAATGCAAGAAACTGTTGACACTATTGAGAATCCAATAGCTCAAGTTTATTATGACTCATATGCTACCATTAAGCTGTGCATCAAGTCAAACACCCATATATATGTTGGGAGAGAAATTTAATAAATTAGATGTATTTAACTGACCAAATATAAATAAATATTAAACAAACGTTAATCAAGTTATTTATAGCAGATACATAAACAAGTACCTGATGATTGGCTTTTTCTGTGATGCAGCCGTAGCATGAACCGAACTCGGCAAGGGCACATCCAGTTCAGGGGCCTATAAACAAAGTAGGTAATTTAAACAAAATGTTAAGTATCGCGAATTGGTACAAAACTAATAGAGGTACGTGTGATGAAAAAGTATGACTTTTACACGAAATATGACTATCAAACTAACTCTGTTTTACCAACACACATATATCCACTAGAAACAGGCAATAAAAAAAAATCAAAAAGTGTATTCAGCTTCATGTAACACAACATTTCTGACAGAGTACCAGAAACCATACATAAACTGTTGGAAATAATGTTTATGGACTACTTGTAGGCCTAGTATCTACTGGCTCTATACATATTATAAATAATTGAAGCCTACAGATTATAACGAATGCTAAACAGATTACTATGGTTCCCAAAGCACATTCTTAGTAAACCTAAAACACCGCTACTTATAAGTGGACCCTCCACGTCAAAGATAAATAAGATTATACTCGCTCAAAAATTATCCGTTACTATTCTCCACAAATAGTAATTTTGTCGAAAAGAAGATTGTGATTGTAGCAATGGCGGCGAAATTTGAAATCGAAAAGTACAATGGGAATAATTTCTCGTTGTGGAAATAAAAGATGTTTCTAAGCAAGGCTATGCTTAGAAAGGATAAATGTTTGGCGGCCATTGGTGAAATGCCACTGCCAGGAGGAAGAAAACCCATTGGAAACAAATGGATGTATAAGATCAAGAGAAACGGTGATGATCAAGTGAAGAGGTATACCAGTTACGATAGGTAAAGCTTGTTTATTAAGCAAAGTTACTTCTAGGAATATTCACATTATTTAGGCAGCAAAATACAAGAGTAATGTGTTATTAGGGGGAAGTGATTTGCACACCACTTAGTTCAATCCATATACCACCAAATTTTATGTTTTTACCATGATACGCTCATACTAAAAGCAAGTCACCACTATCAAAAAGTCGTGTGAGGGCATTATTGTAAAATAAGAAATGGTGTATCGACAAAAAAGTGGTGGAAATCATCTCCCCTTATTAGGTCCTCAAGAAGAAAGAACCTAGATTCAAATCTACTTTGTCAAATGCGTGTACAAACATGCTGTTTGATTAATCCTCAACTTTCAGAAATTACAACAGGAAGACCAATGATGTATAAGAATATAAGAAACAACTCAATGATAAGTAGTTTACTCATAAGTAAAAGATATTGGTAACCAACCTCAAGTTCTTCTAAGCTCCCATTCAACTGCGAACTGGAAGAAGTACCTATAGTATTGCTAGCTGTCACAGAATTAGCTAGTTCTTTATTAGTTGAAAATTCCATGTTTCCCTTAAATAACTTATCTTGGATATTACTATTATTATTATCAAGTTCTTCTAGCTCCTCAAGTTCTGGTGGCGAACCCTGATGGGACTCATAAGGACTAGACATTAACTTCTCAATCGCAAGCTTCTCTGCTTCTTTAGAAGTTAAGGAACCACTCACATCCTCATTGTGTCGGTCCAAAACATCAATTTTGAATACAGATGTCCCTACTTGATCAATTACGTTAACGTCCTTGGAAGGATCAGTTGAAGGACCACCCACACTAATTCCCTTGTTTTCAATTCTAACGAGTTTGGGAGCAGTCAACTTAGTCAACACATCCTCATCCTCCCGTTTTCGTTTCCTTGTATCATCATCTGGTCCATCAACAACATTAACATCAACTGAAGTTCCTGCATCCACACTGACACTGCTGGCGGCACTAGTTTCTGGGGCCTGCCTTACCTCTAAACTCACTCTAGTAGCTCGTGCAGGTCGAATACCGCCAGGAAAAACAAAAGCAGGAATGTCTCGACGCCTTATATGGGTTACATATATCTCCATCCCAGGCTTCCATGATTGATATGAACGAGAACCGATGCTGGTTTTAAATTCTTCAACTGTTACTCTTATATCGAACTTATTTGATCCGTTCACAAGGACACCTTCTTTTCGTTGAAGACCTAAAAAGAAACAGCAGTGAAACGGATTTGACTTGTCTGAAAAGTCGCATGGATGTGGGTGACATTGCAGCATTTGGCTGGTGGCTTTCTCTATCTAAATTTATTAGCACAAAAAAAGTATTATAAATGGAAGAAAAAAGAAGTGGCATAATGGGTGAGTTAGTCAGCCGGTAAGTGAAAGAGTCAAATGAGCTCGGGTTGCAACGGGTCACCTTGTGCATGGGTCTGGTCAGGTCAGGTCAGTTGACACATAAACGCTAAATTAATCATTTTTACGTTTTTGTTTGTGTATAGTGGATAATTAATGTGTTACTGGTCGGGTCTGGTCAGGTCAGTTGACACGTTCACACTATTTTCCATCTTTGATAGTCTCTTATAAATAATTATTGTGCTACGTGTCTGATCAGGTCAAGTCAGTAGACACATAAAGTGATAAGTATAGGCTTTGGGAGGATTTCATCTGGTTTGACCTGTTCCTTTTTAACCAAATTTTGTCAGTGACCCATTTCAGAAAAACACAGCACAAATCGATCCAATTTTTCCGTAGACGGGTCAATATTACCACCCCTTAAAAAAACGCTCCAAGAGGAAGGCCAGAATGCGACTAAAGATATAATCAATCACCTTCAATACAAGCTGGCGTATGCGAGATTTGACCCAGCCTTTCCAGTTCATCATATCATCATCATTCTCAGCAGCTATATCTATCTGCAGATAATTCTTGTATGCTTCAAAGAAACGATAGGGCTCAAAAAGTTCAAGCCAGCTACCATTATTTAACACCATAGCCTACACCAGCAAGAAAACATAAGTGAAAGTGACCCCAAGCTCGTAGCAAATGAGCTAATGAATGACGGATCTCTTTTTCTATAAAGATCAAGGAATATGGGTACACATAGGCCACACGAGTATTCAATATGTTCCATTAAGACCAACCAGGTACCAGACAGCAAGCATCAATTTTGTTTCATTAAAGCTAGCTAGAAACTAGTCGAATAAATCTTAAAAGACAAAAATGCCCCTAATTGGAAATTGTTGCATGTGTTTTTAGAAAAAAGTACAACAAACCGATGATTATGTAATTGTTGCACGTGTTTGCTTAGAAGTTATTTAAAAACCTTAGCTGTTTAGAACAGTTTAGTTCAATCATATAATGTGTTTTTGAATTTTGGACGTCATTTAGCATGATTTGGATTTTTGGCCAAAATTTGGCAACAAAACAAAACTGGCCTGAAATGCTGTTTTGATAACCTTTGAAAACTTGGGTTGCAGGTGTACGCATTATTCCAACACAAAACAAACGCATGTACCATACCTCACAAATATCATGACCTCTTTTAAACTCTTCGGTCATTATCTTTAAAGTACTTGCTGACACATTGTAGCTAGAGTTCATGCTAGGATAAGCTGGAGTAATAATAGGCATTAAATGGGATCTATCCCTAAAGTAGTATTTTCTAGGATCCCAAATTTGCAACCCAAGTGATCCTTCCTCAATAGCACAAAGCATTACTGGATATGGCGATCGCCAATGAGTGTAAAGCCTGAAGAATCTAGAAACCAACATATTGGGCAGAGCATTAGGATACAGCTGGCAGATCCGTGCAACAAGCAAAGCCCAGTTTATTCCACCTAGAAATCCTGCAACCTGAATACCAATAATTTGAAGAGTAAGATGCATCAAACTACACATTTCTATTAATCAAATCTGCAAATATTATCACTGAAAGAAAATGGTTTACGTTTGAATAGACACCACGTCGCGTAGCCCAAAACCTCATGCATCTTAATGTTGTGCGGAAGCTCTGAAATACCAATAAAAAAGAGTAAATTAGTTGACCAGGAAAAGCACAAAAAAAAAAAGTAGATATTGTAATTTAACCCGTTTACATATAAACGGGTCGATTTGGATTGTGTCTGATCTCCAACAGGTCATTTCCTTTTTTAAATAAAGGGAGGAGGAGGGTAGACTTTACTGAAGATTTGAAAGTCGCCCCCAGTCTACTTTTGAAGAAGGGAAGCTCCTAAAAAAAATTATCAAAGATTTAAGTTCCTATTATAAGATTACTTTTTAGTAATCAGAATTTAAAAATTGTTTTTAGTAATGAATAAAAAAATGATTGCCGGTTTCCCAACCCACCCAAATTGTCACCTCTAAATAGATTTAACAGACACCCCATAAATGAAACAGAATTAAAATCACAAAATGCTAGACAATAGCCTGTTTATCTGTAAAGCTAACTACAGTATCTAACGAATTCATATTACTATACAGAATCACAAAGAAGGAGCAATTGCCAAAACCTGAATGTTGGGTACCAAACGCAGGATCTGGTCAGTAACTCTACATCCGTTAAGACTCCGAACTGTCTTGTCATCTGCATTTTGCAGTATTGAATCTTGAGAAATATCCAAATCCTGTAATATAATCCTTATTAGCAACCCACATAACCTTATCTAGTTTATCACCATTAATCTTTAACAGTATAAAATATAATGAAGGCAAGAAAGGTTTAATACTTACCTCAGGTATAACTAAAAGTGAGTCGAGCATATAGAAGATCAACTGAAACCCCATTCAACTTGAACTTCATTACAGGAACATAAGCATCAGGTACAGGATGCATCTCCGTTACATCGGGCATCTCTATGAGCATTCTTTTAAGCTCACCAAAGAAATCTTCCTGTGACAAATCATACAACCATTTATCAAGATGACTGACCAACAAATACGATAAAATTACAAGATTAGCAAAAGAGTGAAGCATATCGTACATCTCGGTCTGCATGTCTGGGTCCAACACAGAGTGTATCAATATCTGCACCAGGTCCATGCACCTGTTAACAGATATATATCAGATAAGGTGAGACCAGAAATAACTTCCAAATGGATGAATGACAATTAATAGTATTTTAAATCCAAATTACTTAGGGAAACCTACAGGCTACAGTATCATATTTTTTTGCCGATAAAAGACATCAACTTATCTTGGGTTACATTTTTTATCAACTGTCATTTCTCATTTTTTCCATTCTAAACACTTCAGTCACACCGTTTGCAGAGATGTTTAAATTTTAGTCATAAAAAGTAAGATGTCATGCTCTTTTATTGCAAACAACTAGAGGTGGCAAAACGGCCAGTCGGGCGAGTTCAGGTGAAGGATCCAAACGGGCACGAGTCAAAAAGGGCAAACTCTTACAACCCCATTAGCTTTTACCAATACAGGCAGCAGTAGCACTACTAACTTTAAGCCATTTCTACTACCAAGTGCCTTCTCCCAAACGAAACGTATTAATAAATGGCCTCAAAACATCTGACACATCAGCTCAAATAAGTATATAAAGATACTGTATCAATATGATCAATCACGAAAATCAGGACTTAGGATTTACAGTATTTTCCCACACAAGCTACAAACAGAAATGACAATAATTAAACAGCGGCTCACACACTGATCTTGTAAACAAAACTACTTCGCTTAAATATCTATTCTCGTCATCACTTCTTGGTTCGAGGAAAGTTTAAACTAACTAAATACATAAGAGTCACTATTCTCTCTCCTAAACTAATGGCGTAAGCATATACTACGTGAGCTACAGTTTACATGAAGTCAATGCAGTATTGCTAAACATATTACGCGATAACGGAAACCAACCCTGATAGTCAAAACTTAAAATCTGCTTATTATCAACTACATTAGCGTATTAGAGACATACCCCAAGACGATAGGATCCAGAGGTAAAAATTTTGGCATTAGATTGCTGTACAAGCTGTTCATTTAGCCCTCTCGCTCGACTCACCTTTTTCACCTACGTTTTCACAATCTGTTCAATTTACAAAAACCATTAACAAAAACTATAAAACCACAAAACTCGAATAAAAAAGGGATTTTTGCACATTAAGGTAACGAACCATGGGCCAAATCCTACTTAGGGTGTCAAAATTATCAAAAATGGTACTCAATTGCCAATTTTGGGCAACAAATGGTTAAATCGTAAAATAAAATGTAAAAGATGGCGTTTTTGCATATAATTTGAAACTCGAATACAATTTTTTTCATTTTGATCAGCCCAAAGTTCGTTACTTTTTTATACGCAAAACCTTAAAATCCAACCTGATCCAAGCGCCCTAAAACCTCTTCCCTACTTATCGCCTCTTCGTGACTCTCATATAATCCAGCATCCACCAAAAACTAAACATAACAAAACAAAACAAAACAAAACAAAAGTAAACTATGTAGTATGTACTTCCTAAACCACCTATGTTGACAACATTAAAAAATATAGAAACCTTTTCGAGCTCGTTGGTCTTAATTACATCAAACTCAGTCGGTCCAGCCAACGATATAGGATCAGTTATGCCCAAAGCCATATAGTATCTTGTTACTACAATTTAAACTTTGTCTTAAAATTAACAAAAATATCGATTTTTTGGCCTGATCAGTAATATATCACAAAAATATCATAACATCGATAGAAACTGTCACAATAAATCATCCTTATTATTCTCAATCTTACTATTACAATATAAATTTCTAAAAAATAAAAAAAAAATAAAAAAAGAAAAAAAAATTATAAAGTTACAAGTGATGAACAATTTGTTGATGTAGCTCTTTGACAATATCAGATTCTGTAAAATTTTAAACAGAATTAACAAAGTTATAATATTGTGTGAAATAAAATTAAGTAATTTGAATTAAAATCACTAACAAAACGACACCGTTTTGGGAGTTTAAGTTCCGATTGTTTAATTGTGCAAAACTTCAAACTGAACACGGGTAATTTGAGGGAAGATGATTAAGATACTTCCTGGTCCAAAAATATCAGGTGCATGCATTTGTTACATAACAAAATGTCATATTTACCCTTAAAAGGATGGGAAAAAATCCGAACTTTCCTCGAAACCCGAAGTTTTTTGGCGAGGCGGGGCATGCAGCATGCTCATCAGGTTTCGGGGTGGGGAATTTTATCGGGTTTGGGGTGAGAAGCGAGAACTACATCCTTAACCCGCCCCGCCCCGACCCGAAACATTATATACATATGGTCCATATGGATATATTATGCTCATTTATTGGCATGTTAGTATTTCCGTAATAAAAACAAGATTATCGAATTTCTATAGTTTTGTATTTTTGAAAGATCGCAGAGTGTGCTTAAAACTTTTTCTTGTCATACTACCTCCGTCTCACAATTATAGTCTGCTGTTGACTTTTTACGTATTCATTTGGCAACTTTGACCTTATATATTTTTATTTGTGTTATATAATACTTGATAAAAATTATACCAATGAAAAATACATTCAAAACTCAATTCATTCATATATTACACAAATAAAAGTTGAAAACTAAAGACTTTAAAAGTCAACAGTGGATTATAATTATGGGACGAATGGAGTATATTTTAAAGAAGTTTTGATTTCTAAAGGATGATTTGTCATTATTTATGTTTAATTTGTTGAAAAACTTATTAAGGCTAGTACTTAATATATTATTAGTGGGTTTTGATTTTTCACGTTATTACATATAATCATATTGCTAAAATATGATGTAAAACTGATAATATACGGGGGAACAACATATATTTGGTGGAGCATTGTGCCCAAAAGACGCCCCGATAAAAACCCTACCGGGGATCGGAGTGGTTTGGGGAGCATCTCGCCTCAATTGTGCGCCCCGATAAAATCCACAATGGAGATTGGGGCAGTTTGGGGCATGATTTGCTAATCGGGTTTGGGGATGAGGATGGCCACTCTATCCCAAACCCGCCCCCATTGCCATTCTTATTTAAAATCAATAAATGTAATAAGTAATAAACTAATAATCAACTTTACAGTTTTGAAATATTTAATGATGGTTAAAACAATCAAAGAATCCAATTAACCAAACTAAAATAGTACTCCCTCCGTCCCAAATTTATTGTCCAGTGTTGACTTTTTTAGTTTTTCTTCTTCAACTTTGACCTTAAATATTTTTGTGTGTGTTATATAATATTTGATGCAAAATATATAAATGGATTGGGTTTTAAGTCTACTTTTCAATGATATAATTTTTCATCAAATATTATATAATAAAAAAAAATGTGGTCAAAGTTATACCATTTTGACTTTGAAAATTCAAAGTGGACAATAATTTTGAGACGGATGGAGTAATATGAACACCTGAAATGGGATGGAGAGATTATAATTTTAGGACCATCATATTTTTAAATTTTCTTAACAAGTTCCTTAATAAAATCATGTTACAAAAATGGCCGCTTGTGTTTATCAAGTAACTTATATTGGTAAAAAGTTTGAGTTCTTACAAAAGTAAAGTTTATGCGGGTGCTTTTAGCTTTTGTGATGTGAATATGTGATGATATATTGATAGTTAGGTTTCATACTTGATGTATCAGCTCAAAACATATATTTTCAGATATTTGAATGGTTTTTTAAAAATGGAACATTATCATTTTCGAAAGTAATCATGTTTGTCAGAAGGAACGATCATTGGACAGGTGGGTCGATCAGAGAAGTAACATGAAGAACAATGGGCATGACTATGCATTAATGTCGTATTGCTTTCACATTAACCTCAAGTAAAAGATTGATAGACAATTAAGGAGTGTTTATGACATGTCATTTTGTATTTAACTTTTTGTGATGAATATATTTTAATGTGGTAACCCTTTATCCAAAAAAAATGTTGTGATGCTTCCTAAAAACAAGTTGATTAAGGCATTTACCTGAAGATTGAAACACCGAATAACGGTTTGTTTCCCTTACCTTAAGATTAGAGCACCGAGTAACCAAATGTCAACCCAAGATAGTAGTATCCCATATTCGGACATCCAATAAAAGATCATTCATCAAGGTACCAAAGCAACTTTAGGTCGGCGATCCAACAACTTGTGCATCCACTTGGAATTTTGCAAATTCAAAATATATAAAGTTTTCCAAGCTATTTTCAGTGTAACCTTTTTCATTTATCCTTCACACCACAGTAAGCCATCATAACATATTGTTACATCATATGCAAATAAACCACTCAGGGATGGCCTAGTGACAAAATGTCTTGTGATTATCACTCTAAAATATGTGAGGCCTCAAGTTCAATTCCCACCAGGTGCAAAAAACCTGAAGTGGTAAACCAATCTCCTAAAGAAAAAAAAATGTTTTACCCTGTTTGAGTATGTGTGACGATGGATTCAAACCCCGTAAATTCGTCGGAAGCAATGGCTACCAAAAAATAAAAAAAACATATGCAAATACACCCTCACACCCTCTTCAGTCTGAGACGAAGTGTTGTGTAGACAAACATATCTTGTAAAAGCTCGGCAATTACGCGTTCTTGGGCATCGTAGTTGGGTAAACATTGTCAATGGTTAGCCATTAGTATTACATCTGCAGTTTGTCATAGTTTAGGTTGTGTAATTAAGTACATTTGTGTTTAGGTCCTGAATGTATTGGGCCAATTCATCCTATGTAGTCAAACTAGTTGGAAAACCGCGCGTTGCCGCGGGGTGTTTTCCGAATAGAGAAAGTGTAATAACGGCCGGTAGCTACTTAACGTCAATTTAGTGACTAAGGATTGACTTTGCAATGGACGTATAACATGAAGGACCAATCATGTAAATTATGAGAGGACTAAATATGCAACGAACTTCTGAGATGAAGGACCAATTTGGCATGGATTTTTAAAGAAAATGTTAAAGATAACGATCGTTAGCTAACAGCCGTTAAATATCTAACGACCGTTAGTCCCGCCCCGCCCAAACCCGACCCGGGCCTAAGTGGTTTCTACAGTGTTGGCATGGGTGGGGTTGCCATAAAGGCTCCCAACAAATGTATATATGTATAATAAGTTCATGTAAAGTGTTCTAAGATAACTTCAAGCTCAAGCTCAATTTCATATACAAATAACTAAGATGTCGAATAACTTCATGTAAAGTAGGTTTCTGTCCAAAATAGGTCAATAGTAAGTTTCGAGTTCGGGTCGGTAAAAAAGATCTAAGTTGATAAAAAGTGCAATTCAAGTTTTTGGTTTTTATCGGTCCAAATTCAGTTTTCAAGTTATATATTTCAATCATATATACTTTTATGCAAAATGATATTTCTTCCTACTGTTTGTTCCTACATATCCTCCTAAGATTAAAACAAGTGTAAAAATTAATGAATCAACCTAAAAAAAATGATTAGTGGATAGTCATAATGTCATATAGTAATTGTATTGGTATAAGGGGGTGGCATCGTAGTCGGTATTGGGTCGGCAACCATCGGCGTGAATCGGCAACACAAAACCACACACTTGGCATGGCCAAATCGGCATTCCATCCGGTATCAATTACCGATTCGATGTGAGAATTTGCATTAAATATTTTGGATCGTTGCAATGGTTTAGGGAGTTACCAAAGGCATGAAATGGACTTAGGCATCGATCGGCATAACATTGCCACTAAACATATGGGCTTAGGCATTTAAAGGCATGAAATTAGTTGGCTTAACATGATTGGCTAATTACAATTATTTTCTAGGCATCATTAGGCATGATTGTCACCCCTAAAAATAACATTTGCCTACAAGAGAAAAAAGTGCACATTAACCAACAACAAATTTTGTCTGTGTAGTTAATCTCCATTAAACTTCAAAATGACGTAGGGACATACCACAAAAAAAACTCATGAACCAAAAAACTCATGAACCACAGTTTTAGCCTAAAATTGTAGCCAATTATCTATAACAAATTATGGTTAATATATTCCCTAAATATATTGGTAATCCTTTTTGACAAGTGTACAATGCGAGTTTGATCAAATAATATGATCTTATACCAAAACAATTAAATGGTCAAAAACCGATACGTAATAAAGTATAGTCTACAGTAAAAGTCGGATGGATAAGGCACGGCATATGAATCCAAACAAATAAACACGTGTTATGTTATACGCGTGACAAATCCCACTCATTGTCACATGACTTTTTCGCCACATTTTTAACAACCCATTTTTTTATCACTTTAAAAAATCAATATCCACAATGTCAACATTATTTAGTTACGGATCAAAATATAAAACAAAACACAAATTAATAACGAAACAGTGGAAATTAAAACCTAATTATTCGATACTGATATCACATTACTAGTTCAACTTCATCAAACAAAACCTCATGATGAAATCAACAGAAACACATATTAAACCTCACACAATCACTAGACATAACACGAAAACACGGATTTAAAGCTAGTAAAATCATAGTAATAGATCTGAATCCAATCAGATCTGACCACAATCAGCAATAACAACAGGCTTAGAAGTGGTTCCACTCTGAGATCCAACTTTCTCAATAGCTTTCACAACATCAAGCCCTTCAACAACTTGACCAAACACAACATGTTTACCATCTAGCCAAGCAGTTTTAGCGGTACAGATGAAAAACTGGCTTCCGTTGGTGTTTGGCCCAGCGTTAGCCATGGATAGGATTCCAGGTCCGGTGTGCTTTTTAACGAAATTCTCATCAGCAAACTTCTCCCCGTAGATTGACTCACCGCCTGTTCCGTTGCCTCTGGTGAAGTCCCCTCCTTGGCACATGAAGTTTGGAATCACTCGGTGGAATGATGACCCTTTGAAATGCAGGGGCTTGCCAGATTTACCTATAAAAATCATATCAATTTAAAATATTATTGTTCAATTCATATATATTTTTTATAAAATATGAACAAATAAATATAAACTAACAAAATCAAGAACAACAATTTTACAAATTGATATGATCTTTACCTGTTCCTTTTTCACCGGTGCAAAGTGCACGGAAGTTTTCAGCAGTTTTGGGAGTGGTGTCAGCGAAAAGTTCCATCACGATCCGGCCGGCCGGAGCACCGCCGACGTTCATGTCAAAGAAGACCTTAGGGTTCGCCATTTGTGATTGATGATGGTTTTTTAGTTTACTAGGGTTAATTGTTTAGTTAGGGGTTTGGGGGATGGGGTTTATATAGTGGGTGAGTGACGTGGTTTTGTGTACGTGGAGATATGTGGGCCGTTGGATGGTAGTATAGGACGCGTGCTGAGATTGTGAGGGGTTCTAGAAGTTACCAGAGGTGTAACTGTGGTTTGGTCATTGGTGTAAGGTTAATTGTCACGGATGGGTCACGTGGTATATGCTATAGATATATTCCCAAAACTATTCTTGGATTATATTGAGAGATAAATAAATTTAAATGGGGAATTGATCCGTTTTAAATAAAGTAAAGTATCCTTTCTTTAAAAAAGATATGTTAAATAAATGTATGTTTGCGAAAAGTACCGGTTGTATCAATCAGTAGCTGTTAATAAAGGCAGTAATTATTTGTGTAAAAGATTTGTTAATTTTTTTTTCCTATTACTTTTTGCTTTAAATGTTTGTATAAGTACTCTATATTTTTTATATGCTTTGTTCTTGTATAATTATTTTCATGCCATTTTTTAGGCCTATGCATGACATAATTTTTGTTTTTTCTACACATTTTATTAACTAATTTTTAGTTTATGTATATTTTTTAACATACACATGGTCCATTCTTGGTTTTAGTTGTTTTGGGCTTCACTTTTTTCTGTTTTTTCCCCTCAAAACAAAGTTATTATCTGATGAGGCTGATCTGTGATTTAAGAGGCATTTAATCATTTTCTACTGCTAATCACTTCTCCCTATGTCAGCCTCCATAGTGATTTCTTTGGTATTTAACAACCTATTTTGCTACCATTTGTTTGCACTCTTTGTAAACACATACCAAAAAAATAAGTAAAAGATAATACAGGAAACAGCTGATCAGTTTGTTTTGTTGCAAAGATTGGCTGAAGATGCAAACTCAACACACGTGGAGAGGCAAATGCTCGTTCATTTTGAGAGAGCATGTAAAGCGGCTCTCGCAAATGCTCGTGATGCTCTGAGGATGTGTTTTGAGATACAGGAGCGTATGAATCACAGGGTGTTGATGATGGGGGAGCTTGAGATAGTAACTGGTTCGGTTCCTGCTTTTAGGAGCCTTGTTGCGCTGAGGGTGGCGTAAAAAGAAGATGCGGAAATTTTAAGGTTTTACAGGTTGAGGGTCAACGAAGCTCGCCGCATTGCCAATCGGATGATGGCTTTCATAGCTACTCTTCTTGGTCTGTAGACACGTTTCTGCTTGTTGGTTGGGTCTGTAGTCTGGGTTTTTTGTGTAGTTGGGAATTTAGATGTTATATGTTTCTGGTATTATATAATTATGGTTGTAGTTTTGACATGAGTGTTATAGTATTTGTTTTAATACTTATAATCTTAAGGTTGGTTCTTTTTTTTTTTTTTTTTTTTTTGGGGGGGGGGGGGGGGGGGGGGGTTAGTGGAAACTTGTATGTGGCTTTTGTTTCTTGGATAGTGTTTTAGGGCTCAAATAGGATTTTTTTTTTTTTTTTTTTTTTTTTGGGGTTCAATATTATGTGGTTATAAGCCGCTTGTATTTCATTAGTTTCAAACCTGTTTCTGCACAATATGAAAAAAAAATGCTAGTAAAATAGTTGAATAGGTTAGTAACCGATAAAACAAAAGGCTCATGTACGTTAGTAATTTACAAAACATGCATTGCACAATATGGCTGCAAATGTAGTACGTTGCCATCTCAACATGCACCGCCTCTTAGTTGTATTAAAGCCCATCTAGATTTATTATAGCCAATGTGTGTATGGCCATACAGAAATAGGAAGAAAAAAACCCATTTTAAAATGTTCAACAGTGAACTATTCTTGCAAAAATTTGGAAGTAGCGTAAAAGTAGATAACCATTAGTATGAAGCAGTTTGTAACATATATTTAGACAAAAAGTCGTGACTGGAATTCCCACAAACATATTTGAACACATAACTACTTGTTTCACAGAAATTCCCATTACTAGAATTTTTTGGGCATATGTTTCAACTCTTCTATTCTCCAACAACTTATCCGTGTTTAGAGCATCAGACCTGATATTCTGGACATGGATAGTTGTTCGAGAATAGGCATGTCTTTGCACGCGAACCGTTACAGAAAATGAAGGTCTAAGTACAACTACGATGTTCAGGATTACTGAATACACTCAAAGTCATTACAACCTTCAAAAATATTATTGGGAACTTGTCACGAAAAGAATCGCAGACCAGCATATTGACTACTCAAAGTGCACACCAAAATCGGTAAAACATCTACAATTTTAGACTCACATAGTACAACTAATTGAAATATGGTAGCAGTTTGTGATTTTTGTGAAAAAAAAAAAAAAAAGAAAGAATAATAGGTATGGTGCTGAAGTAGCAGTTTAACTGACCTTGACATTTATGTTGGAGCTAAAGTTCAGCCTTTTGCGATATGCTATTTTTTGTTTGAAGTCCTACCGCAAAGTTTATCGCTGATTAGTGTATCAGTGTACAATTTAAGTTATAAAGTATGACAGCAATAACGATAGGGCTAAATGTATTTCGGTTTTGAAAAGCAAAATTAATTAGGTCATTATTTGATAACAGTTTCTATTTTGAACGACAAAAAGGCAATGCCAAGAATAATATGTTGGAGCTAAAGTTATGCCTTTTGCGATATGCTATTTTTTGTTTGAAGTCCTGCCGCAAAGTTTATCGCTGATTACTATATCAGTGTACAATTTAAGTTATAAAGTATGACAGCAATAACGATAGGGCTAAATGTATTTCAGTTTTGAAAAGCAAAATTAATTAGGTCATTATTTGATAACAGTTTCTATTTTGAACTACAAAAAGGCAATGCCAAGAATAATATAGCTTCATATAACAACGTATGGGTAACAGAACATGACATGGCAAAAGAATTTGGACCAAACTTGTTTGTATGACATCCTTTTTTGTTTCGCGTCTGTCGTTAAGTCAAGTAACTTTATGAATGGTATCGGCCTTGTATTGATCAGGACGTTAACTATTTTAAAAACATACTCATAATAATATTCCTTTTCAAAAAAAAAAAAAAAAAAAAAAAAAAAAAAAAAAAAAAGAATACACCTAACACTATCATCACGGGTGCCACATTTTGTGATTTCATAGTTAACTGACCTTGGAATATCTGACGGCGTTAATGCTCAATTTCATGTAAGTCAGTGTACTTTGTTTCCAGAACTGCCATAAAGTTTGTTACTAATTATTGTATCAACATACAATTCGAATATGAAAATAAATTTCATGTTATGCTATTTCACAACTTTTGTGAGATTAACATGTAACATCTGATAAAGTTGTAAAATATGACAGTGACGATTAAAGTACTACTGTATTTCAAATTTGAGAAGTAAGATCAATTACTTCATTATTTGATAAGAGTGTTTATTCAATTTGATAAAAAGTCAAGAACTATAATAAATGAGCTAGGTATAATGTAGAACGGGAAACATAATATAACGTGGCAAAACATTTTGTACCAAAATTATTTATACGACATTCTCTTATGTTTCGCGACTGTCATTAAACATAACAGGATGTGGTTACATTTATACGAAAATATAACAATCACGATAGCTAAACATAAAGTTTCCATACAAGTTTTGACCCCTTTAACATTCAAAAGTGGGTATGATCGGCTTTTCCATTTTTACCAAAATGCTTTAACTACATAAACTTTTTTTTCATAGCACACCCTGGACTTGACACTTTAAAACAACATTTACAAACCATTTTTTCGATGCTTGGGGGTTCAAACTTAATTAAGCTCGGTCAAGATCTTCTAGTTACTTGTTAAGCAAAAAATGGGTAACAAACTTCTACATTTAAGCCTTCCTACTTCACTCCTTGTCTTTACCTTTTTCTGTTTTACTTGAACCTATAAAACACAACAACTATAACATGTAAGAATAAAGCTTAGTAAGTAAATGGTAATACATACTATTACAAAATCTCATCATACGCATTTTGGTTAGCTAAGCCCATTAACCAACTATAATGGAAAATTAGGAGCAACTAAAACTATAACATACCTTAGCTAATTCATATTTAGCTAAATATAGCAAGCATTGGATCAAAGCTACTATAACAAGTTCCAAATATAAACTATAACATATCACATATCAAAATCATGAATATGATAACTATAACAAGTATTAACCATGTTACTTACCTCAATTCCACAATTACTCTATTTGAAATGTCCAATCTCTATCACTTGGTTCTTGTATGAAATTAAATTCATATTTAACATTCTATTTCAACTATAACAAGTGTGTCTACTATCCATCCTCCAAACGAAATACCCATTATTATACATGCACATGATCTACAAATGTGATCATATGAATCCTTTCTTTATCCCAAACACTCCATTGTTTACATGTGATCATCACACAAGATTAGTAGGAAAAATACCCATTTCTTCTAATTAGGCTAAAACACTAAATCATCACAATCATTATACGGACTTCACCCATTATTTTTTAAACATATTAATTTATTTCAAACTCTAAATTTAACCAATATCCCCAAAATTCATCTAATAAACCCTAATTTAAAACACAGTCAAATCATAAATTAATCATCACTCACTTGTAAGGAATGGTGTTTAGGAGTTAGGTCTTGACAACAATCTCTCTATCTTGATCAATTTCCCACACAAGACTCTTTTCCACCATTATTCCTTGCTAAAGTCAACACACACTACTAGGGATGAGCAAAATCACCCAAGAACCAACTCGAATCGACAAACCAACCAAAACCGGGCCGAACCGAACCGACCTTATTTGGTTCAGTTTTCGGTTTTGTATAAATATTTCGGTTTTACTCGGTTCGGTTTAGTTCGGTTTTGGTTTGGGTTTAAACACATTTATTTGTTCAAAATAGCTTTTTCTCGGTTTCAGTTCGGTTTTGGGTTTGATAATTTTTTCTCGGTTCGATTCTTTGTTCACATTTTAGCCTTATTTGATTTTTGGGTCGGGTCGGGTCGGGTTTGACCCGTTGCTCAAACCTACAGACTACACAAGTCTAGAATATTTTGGAATAGTCAACAAAAGTCAGGAGGTGGATATTTATCCAAAATAAATCTGGTACAAGTTTGAATTTGTGGCAATTTTGATCCCTCAAATCCCATTTTTTATAATTTGGCCACACTAACTTTCTACACTTAGCACTTCATCATTTAACTTTTAACTTTAACTTCTTTTTTATTCTTAAATGATAAACCAAACACCAAAATTATTCTAATACTTACTAAAATGGTAAACTTTAAATATACTACCTCCGTCCCATTTTAATTGTCCGCGAGCCCGAATTTGACCGTAAATATTTTTGTTTGTATTATATAACACTTGATGAAATTTATATTATTGAACTTTTCAATGATATAAATTTCATCAAGTGTTATATAATACAAACAAAAATATTTACGGTCAAATTCGAGCCTGCGGACAATTAAAATGGGACGGAGGGAGTAGTACTTTATTATATAAAAGTACTTTATCGGGTTCCAAGATGTAACAATATCTTTAATTAAGACGCTACTAATTTCATCATATTTTTGTTTTCTAAATATGCAGACTGGCGAAAGAATCTATTCATTCCACTTCTAACTTTTCTCAAAAAAGGAATTGTGAAACTATATGCCTAGATTTACAACACCAATAATGTTTGTGACTCAAAAATGCGAATAAGGTAAAAGTGTGAGATTTTGGAATACTAGTATAAGTCAAGCATGTAAGGTTGCATGTAATAGAACGCAACTAACGTGTCCTACATCCCTCTTGTCGCGTCGATTGTTAAAACTCACACCACCAAGGGCACGTTGATCAATCGACTTTGTGAGGAAGTTGGTCGTTGGACCAACTAACTTGTGGAGTGGGACAACCGAATTCCTTTGGGTGTGTGTAAGTTGTGATTTTGGTTTTTGTGAAGTATACTTATATGAGCAATGATATAGAGACCTAAAATATAAGCTTAAATTCATACCTAATCAGTTCATTGTTTAACACATCACATGCATATTTTCTCACTCCTAATCTCCATTTTTTATTTTGACACATGTTATAATCTGGTTGTTAGGCATATCTTTAGACATGCATTTTAGGCATGCATATCATTTTCCTATTTATATTTAAGCGAGGTATGTTTGAGCGATTATGTTAATTGTGTTGTTATACTACTATGTTAATGACGTTGTTGGTGATCGGAGAGAAACTGATCTCACACTAGTATTTGCAATCACCATTACACCTAGTATGACTTTAAAAGTTACATGGTTAGAAAACAGAATATGGTAAAGAGTAAATGGGCAAAACAAAATATTTTAAGAAAAAAAATACAAAAAGAGTTGGCCTAAGATGAGATCAAATTTACCCGTGGCTTAATATTCATTTGTCTTTAGTCTCGAAGATTTTATCAAGAAGATGTGAAACAAAAGTGCAAACACGTAATGTCAAGTCAATCAAGGCCAGCTTATACTGGCCCACATTAAAAAATTACTCCCTTTTTTCACCATTTACTCAAAGTTCATCGATAGTCGAATGTCGACACATTTTCTGAAAATGACAAATATGAAAAATAAAGACAAAATCAGAAGTTTTATTCCAAACGTGTGATAGCGAAAATTCCTGCAGAGGCTACTGTTGAAACAGGTTGCCTCTGCGAGGGGTGTTTTTTTTTTATTTTCTATAAGGCCACATAATTCGCTTCAATTTTGCAGTGAACAACAATATGTACACGTGTCAGACTCTCCTTAATTCCTAAAAAAAAAACAAAAAAATCTTGTACCTCGTGTTTAGTTTGCAGCGAGATACATATTAATGAATAAAAAAAAGAAAAAAAAACATGTAATTCACACACATGTTGCAGCGAACAACAATAGTTACCACATGCGTCGCTTTCAACAAGTCCAAGTTATCTTTTTAACCCTAAACTTTTTAATATTTACAAGTTTTTTATATAACAAACTTTATTTATCAAATGTTTAACAAATATATAGCAAATTCGTTAATAAAAAAAATAACGTTGCGAAGAGCCAAATATTTTTTTTATAAAAAGAGCTCTTCGTAACGTTATTTTTTTTATTAACGAATTTGTTATATATTTGCTAAACATTTGATAAATAAAGTTTGTTATATAAAAAACTTGTAAATCTTAAAAAGTTTAGAGTTGAAAAGGTAACTTGGACTTGTTGAAAGCAACGCATGTGGTATCTATTGTTGTTCGCTGCAACATGTGTGTGAATTACATGTTTTTTTTTCTTTTTTTTTATTCATTAATATGTATCTCGCTGCAAACTAAACACGAGGTACAAGATTTTTTTGTTTTTTTTTTTAGGAATTAAGGAGAGTTTGACACGTGTACATATTGTTGTTCACTGCAAAATTGAAGCGAATTATGTGGCCTTATAGGGAATAAAAAAAAAAAAACACCACTCGCAGAGGCAACCTGTTTCAACAGTAGCCTCTGCAGGAATTTTCGCTCAATACTTCATGACTTTTGACTGGTACAAAAGTCCAAGTCATGTATCTCAGTTAGCAGAAAATATGAACAACAAAACGAAAAATGAATGAAGATAACATCATTCAATGTACGAGTAAATTTTAACCATTTGCTTAAAAAGATTGTGGCGATGCAGTTTTCCAAGATAAATCATACTCATAAAAATTCAGTCCATCCATCATATACTAATTACAAATCTTGTTACTCGTAGTATTAGTAATCTATAGATGATATAAATCGTTTATCACATTGTTGAAAAAATCTGATACGACCCGTTAAGGATAGTATCGAGATAAAGCACCTCTTTAAGCGAGTGCAGGCTCCTAAGAAATCAGAGAAGAAGAACAGATATATTTGTTGGCTAAAAACTTGATAATTTCATTCATACGATGAGCTTAAATACTCGAAACAAGATAATCCTAAACGAAGACAAATACTTATCCTAATATGATATGACTTGAACACAGACTCAACACATATCCTAAACACTTCGACACTTATCCTAAACAGAAAGATAATTACGATGGTTATCCTAAACACAAACTGATGCAGGTGTTATCCTATTGGCTCGTTCCATCCCTTGAACCGCTGGTGTGTAACATTCCCCCTTCCATCAAATATTACCTTGTCCTCAAGGTGATAATCTGAATTGGCAGCTTCGGCTACTTTCTGTTCATCCACGTTCGTCACTTGCCTAGGATTGTCACCATCATCTGCCATTAATAATAAGAACTTAGCAGGACACTTATGACCTCGCATCCACTTGTTATCACAATTGAAACATAGCCCTTTGTTCAGGCGTTCTTGACGTTCAGCCGGTGAAATCCACTTGATAGCAAGTGGCTGAGCACTAGTGTTGGTGGTAGCTTGCGTGGGCGTTGGTAACAAGGGTGGCTTACGTACGTCCACGTCGGAACTAGCAATTGAAAAACACATCGTAGGCTGCGTTAGAGTAACAACACTGGTCGCGGCATTAGTTGTGTCGACAACGGTGGGAGACCGTTGGTCTTCTAATCGCGCTTCGGTAATGCGTGCCAAAGAAAAGGCTTCGCCAAGTCTAATAGGCCTGGAGACCAGAAGTTCCCGTTGCAGGTTCGGCTTAAGGCCGGATATATAGAATGATATGAGTAAGGTTTCCGAGATATCCGTGACCCGATTCATGAGCTTTTCAAACTCACCCTGGTATTGGGCCACCGTACCAGTCTGCAAGAGTTTGGAAAGGGCTCCTTGAAGGTCCTCATACTTAGAAGGCCCAAAACGATTGCGGACATTTTCCACAAATCCGTCCCAAGAAGTGATCAACTTGTTGCGTGTCACCCACCTATACCACTCCGCGGCATCCCCCTCCAAATTGAAACCAATAATACGAAGTCGTTGATCTGCTCGTGTCTCAAGAAGCTGGAAGTATTCGTTAATGGCGAATATCCAACTCTCGGGATCGGCTCCATTGAATTTTGGAACATCTAACCGCATGGAACGCGGTATCGGTCCTTGATCGCCACCTGATCCCGATTCGTGACGTGACAAAACCAATGCTTTGGCTGCTTGCAATTCTTGGTTCAACGCTGCAATCTGTCCCATGAAGGCATCAGATTGTTCCTTCAAAAGTAACCGGATGGCTTGTTCGTTCATGGTAACTCGATGAAACAGTCAATTCCGGCGATGAACAGTACTACGGGATGAATAGTTGTCGATGAACAGTAACCAGTAACCAATGAACAGTTTTTTTATAGCAATGAAAGCACCAATTGATACGACCCGTTAAGGATAATATCGAGATAAAGCACCTCTTTAAGCGAGTGCAGGCTCCTAAGAAATCAGAGAAGAAGAACAGATATATTTGTTGGCTAAAAACTTGATAATTTCATTCATACGATGAGCTTAAATACTCGAAACAAGATAATCCTAAACGAAGACAAATACTTATCCTAATATGATATGACTTGAACACAGACTCAACACATATCCTAAACACTTCGACACTTATCCTAAACAGAAAGATAATTATGATAGTTATCCTAAACACAAACTGATGCAGGTGTTATCCTATTGGCTCGTTCCATCCCTTGAACCGCTGGTGTGTAACAAAATCGGCATAGGAAAATTACTTGTATGCCCTTTATAATCTCTTTAGGTATATATGTCGCAAGTAGTTTTTGCTGTAACTTGATATGTAGTTGTAGAAAAAAATTGATATTATTTTATAGGGTTTTTTTTTAACGAAAGCCCTTACAATGCCAAACATTCAACATAAAAATGATACGTTATTATCATATATTTTAGATTTTAGATATTTTTTTACTTTTTGTGAATTACAAAACTATAGCCACAAGACTATTTTTAAGCAAATATCAAATACACTACTTGATTATTACATTTTATAAACATGCTGTGAAGCATTAATGCCTACACCGAATATGAACCGGACTATCTCACGAGTCACGACATTCTAACATCCGTCTTATTTTTTACCATTGCATCGCACGAATAACGTGCTATACAATAACAAGGACAATTACAATGCAATAGTTGTCTTCAACAAATAAAAAGATCGGATTGTAGTATTGTATACCATAAATAGGTTCATTTGTACAAGTAATTTTTTGAAAAAGGGGTCCAACGTATAAACAAGATTTCGCTAAATTTATTTTGTTAAAATTATAGATAATTGATTCAAACTCAATTATGGGTGGACACAAACATATACGTAAAAGAAGAGAATAAAATAAATAAAAGACAATTCTTTTTCAGCTTTTCTCTTTAATTCTGCACCTCATGAATGGAGCATGTGACTTAATGGTTTTAGTTCTAATTACTTTCTCTTTTTATTTTGCAAAAACAAATAATATGTTGATTGAAGAACATGTGACTTAATTGAAAAGGTATAGAAGAAATCTTGTTACGAAATGATAATGGTCTAAAAATATTTATAATTTGACACTTATTTTATTAGTTTTTGTCAAATAAATTATTATATATACTAAAACCCATTGGGATGAATAGTAAAAGCACTGTTTTGCACTGTTCAACGCCCAATTTTCGCTTTTAGATCCTGTGGATATAGATCTATTACGAAGTTAGTCCTTAACGCCCGTTAATATTGTATAGAAAAAGCCCCTCAGGTTAACTTTTAATTTCAGAGTTAGTCAACATATCGACAATCTCAGGCCGTAAAAAATCATATTATTTTCATAAACACTTTTCGAATATAGTACTTGCGGTTATCAACCTTTAGCATATATAGTCCTTAATAACAAAAATAATTTTTTTCCAACCGTTTCATTAATGGTTTGGATTAAACAAAACATTCCCGCAGCAACGCGCGGGTACCCCACTCGTATATATAGTAAAGGATAAGAGGTTGCTGTAGCAAACACTGTAGCTGCCACAGTTGTTTCTACAGTAACCATGATTTTTTGACACTTTTAGCCCCTAACGTTATAGATCAATTGCAAAGTTAGTCCTTAACGGTCGTTACCAGACAGTTATGGATTAAATTTGCAACGACCCAATAATTTCAGGGACATAGTGCTATCTAGAGTACAAACTTCTTTACCAAATTTAAAAAACAGTCCCTGCATTTGCGATAGATTACACAGTTAGTCCCTAAGGACTAACTTTGCAAAATTCTGATAACTTTAGGGGCTTTTATGTAAAAAACTATACTATTTCCATAAATTATTTATAAAAATAGTACTCGCGGTTATCGATCTTTTGCATAGTTAGTCCTTCAAGAAAAAAAATAATAAAAAAATACGACCATTTCGTTTCGAGTTTAGATTAAACACAACATTCCCGCAGCAACGCGCGGGTACCAAACTAGTTTTCTCTATTAGGTGTAGATACTTTTAGTTTGTCACATTGTTGGTGGTATACATCTAACTGGATTATCATTTCAAAATGTTTCAAAATTAGAAAATGCATATATCAAACCAGCAGGTACCCGCACATTGTGGTGATTGATACCCTGAAATATAAATTTTCGGCGAACAATGTTTTGTGACAATAAATTTACATGTCAAGAATTCTATATGATTTACTTCAACTCTTTAACAAAAGATAATGTCTTTCATGATAAAATTGTGATAATAAATATTTTAGTGAGTAATATTTCTCATTTGTTCAAATAAATACTTGGTTTATATAAGAGTTAACTACATAAATGGTCCCTGTGGTTTCTCGGGTTTTACGAATTTAGTCCATTTTTCAATTTTGTTACGGGTTCAGTCACTGTGGTTTTAAAATGTTACGGATCAAGTCCATTTTGCCTAAATATGTCTGTTTTGTTGTTAAGTCGAATAAAATGACAAAATACCCTCATTTTCATCCTTTTTTTTTTTTAACTTTTATTTATTTACTTATTTATTTATTTATTTTTTTGTTAGACTTAACTACATAAATGGTCCATGTGGTTTGACTGGTTAAACGTTTTCGTATGTTTTTATACGTTTTAGCCGTTTTCATACGTTTTATCCGTTTTTATACGTTTTGTCCGTTTTATTACGCTTACTTACGTTTTTATCCGCTTTCGTCCGTTTTTATTTGTTTTCATCCAATTTTATAAGCTTTTATACATTTTATTACGTTTTATTTCGTTTTTAGACATTTTCGTTCATTTTTATACGTTTTCTTCAGTTTTTATACGTTTTCGTTCGTTTTTATACGTTTTCTTCCATTTTTATACGTTTTCTTCCGTTTTTATACGCTGTTTTTATACGTTTTCATACGTTATTATACAATTTATTATGTTTTACGTTTTCGTCCGTTTTTATAAGTCTTCTTACATTTTCATACGTTTTCGTCCATTTTTATACGTTTTTGTCCATGTTTATATGCTTTCATCGTTTTTTATACGTTTTCGACCGTTTCTTATCCATTCTTATACATTTTCGTCCATTCTTATAACTATAAAATGGACGAAAACGTATAAAAGCATACAAAGACGTATGAAAAGGTAAGAAAACGTATAAAAACGTAAAAAACCGAGTGGTCCCAATGGTTTGTATATGAACAGATGAAAACATATAAAAATGGTCGGAAACGTATAAGAAATTAAAAACAGATGAAAACGTATAAACACGGACGAAAACGTATAAACATGGAATAAAACGTATGAAAATGTAAGAAGACGTATAAAAAAGGATGAAAACGTATAAAAATGGAAGAAAGCATATAAAAATAGAGGAAAACGTATAAGAATGGAAGAAATCGTACAAAAATGAACGAAAACGTATAAAAATGGACGAACATGTATAATAACAGAAAAAATGTAAGAAAATGTATAAAAATGTATAAAATCGGACGTAAACGTATAAAAACGGATGAAAACATATAAAAACGGACGAAAACATATAAAAACGGACGAAAATGTATAAAAACAGATAAAACGTATAAAAATGGCTAAAACTTATGAAAACGTATAAAAACGAATGAAAACGTATAAACACGGGCGAAAACGTAAGAAAACGTATAAAAACAGACGAAAACGTATAAAAACGTATAACTATTCAAACCACAGGGACCATTTATGTAGTTAACTCTAAAATTAAAAAATATATATATGAAATTGAGGGTATTTTTGTCATTTTATTTGACTTAACAAAAAAAACTAACAGATTTGGGCAAAGTGGACTGGATCCATAACATATCAAAACCACACTGACTGGACCCATATTAAAATTGAAAAAGGGACTGAATCCGTAAAACCCTGAAAACCACATGGACCATTTATGTAGTTAACTCTTTATATAAAGTTAAACTTTATGGATATGGTTGTTTAAAAAAATCTATGAAACCGACAAACCGCTCACTCCAATACCATAAAAAACGATAACCAAGAAACCGAAATCGAAAAAACCCAAAACGGAAAAACTCTGTTATCACGGTTCAATTTCAGTTTTTATTTTCAAATAATTGTGGTTACCCGAACCAAACCGTGTTTGATATACATGTAGTTTTTAACAAAATATTCGTAAAAGTATTAGAATTAACTATATGTGATAAAGTTTAATTATTTGTTTTATTTTATTTTATTTACATGTCTTTGTTGAGTTAGATGATTTGTTTTTTGTGTTTAATTGGACCATACCTTTTGCTTTATTAATGCTTAAGATTGTATTTATGAAATGTGTTAATGCATTAAATGAAGTGAATGTTATATTGTCATCCCTCTATATAGGTACCATAAATTATAGACAAAAAGAAAAAAAATCCATTATAGGAATAGAGAAGTGATATCGGTGCTTTTGTTTAGGGAAAACACCCTTGTTTTCTACAAAATATTTTATGAAAAACAAAGAAAACAGATATCGCGTTCGAATCAACGTTTTTCAACAAAATGATTTGCAAAACACAAAATTCTTTATTTTCTAATTTAACAAGAAAAACTACAAAACAAATTTTAGTTGTTTTCCTTATTTTTATTTGTAACCCACAACTCTTCTTCCCATTTCAACATAGAAAATACAAACATCAACTAAACGCGTTTTCTATATTTTCAAGTGTTTTGTGAAAATGAATTTCCTTTCAAATTTTTACAAAACTAGAGATTCTCCAACTAAACTCGCCCTATGTATTCCTACTTTATATTCCTACTAATCTTTCTACCTAATAAGTGAAAAAAATTGACGGTTTAAATAAGGGGATATAATGAGTGAAATACACATTTCAGAATTTTATGTGAGTAGAAAGATAAGTTAGCAAATGATATAAGAAGATATAGCAATGCTCATAAGTATTAAGCAGAAATATTTAATGACAAAATCTAAATATTATTTTCTTCTTATCATGTAGTACTAATTTTTCTTGCACCATAAACCTTTCTTATTAAAATTTTTGTACTCGAGGCACCTAACTTTTCAGTTAAATATCACTCGACAGTCATTCATTTTCTTCATCACACCACACCATGACCAAAAGCTGCTTTGCCGACATCTTGTTTATTCGTATCCACATTGATTCTTTCGTTAGCCCAGACCTAAAAGGCTCAAACCCATTACAACATGCTGATCCAAATGCATCTTGGAGACCCGTGAACCAATCAAACCAGAAAGACCTATTGAATATCGATAGTCCACATTAGGCGAAAACAAATATTTAAGACTCAAGGTTCCTCAAATCAACAATTGCCATTTCTTAATATCCGGGGTGGCAACAAAGTCCTATTCGGGTTGACCTACTCGGGTTTTCAGGGTGGCAGGTTTTTGTAATATCTACGCCAACACGGCCTATTTATTAATCGTACCAAAAAACTCAACTCTAATCCAGATTTTTGTAATATCTACCGCAACACGACCTATTTACTAATCGTGTCAAAAAACTCAACTATAATCCAGACATGCATCATATAACTCGTTTTTGACCCGTTTAACATATTAAAGTAATAAATAGTTCAAACGATGAAGAAGGTTACTACTGGTTTGTCGGTTGAACTAGTTCTAATCCAAAAATAATATAATGATTTGATAAATGATAAAAATAATATATAAATAACTATACAATAATTACAATTAATATCTAAGTTATGATCATAATTAAATGTCATATTTTTATGATCATAGTTCAATGTAATATTAAGTAAATAAGAAAATACATTTAAATCCAAATTCCACATTATCCGAGTAAAACGAGTTTACATACTTAAACGAGTTTACGAGTTGACATGTTTAATACTGACTCAACCCAAACACGACCCGTTTATTAAACAAGTTAGACGGGTTGACCTGTTTTTTAACACAACATGTTTATCCTCAACCAAAGCATTATCATATTGTGTCGAGAATTGCCACCTCTACTTATATCAGTTGTATATAAAATACTCTAGGTTCCTTGCCATTTACTTCATGTCTTCACACACATTTCTGTTTTGTGGATCGTATCCCCAGAATTACATAATCTAGCAAGGTAAATTTGACATGGACTCTTGATTGATATCTCAAGGCATACAAGATAGTGAACAAGTATGCTAAATGTTTAACAAATAACTAAATGAGTATTAAACGTGGCTCAACATGTCAAAATCTTCAAGAAACCGATTTAAGTAAAAAGTGTGTCCCTCATTCTACAACAGTGTAGTAGGTATACTTGTCTAAGTGGCGTTTCTCAACTAAACATAACTTACAAGAATATATATGCCAACACAGATCTACTTCTTCTTCTTTGACTTGCTGGCCTTTGATTGAGTGTAAGCAGTTCCCTGGAAACATAAACCATCGATTAGTCAATCATCTTAAATACAGAATATCCAGATGCGTGACCTACTTATTCCAAAAAGGTTTTTAGGAAGAAACTACTTTTTTACCATCATATCTTAGCATAAAACCTATTAGCCCAAACTAGATTGAATAATATGAAAAGCTTATTTGGTTTTTGGTCTTATTGCTATCTTCTACAGAATAAGCAAAACCCAAACAGGTAAACCCGCCAAAAACAATATAGTTTGCTAGCTTGTGGTAACATTGGAAAAGCTGTGGACGAATAACGCAGAAAAGTAGAAAACTACCATCCAATAAATTGTTGCTTTTGCATCCCTAATCCCTCTTTTTTGCGAAGTGTGGTGCTCTTTTCCATTTCCTAGAAAATGATGGTTTAAATATGGCAAACTATAGTGTTTTTTTGCATTCTTGGGCAAGAATGTTGGTAGATTCATTAGTCAACTGTTGAACATAAACTCACATGCTTGTAGATTATTAGTTTTTTAGTGATCATAGATTCATTACGGTAACTATTTAATAAAGTGCAAAACTTGACCAAAAAAAAAGGGTTAAGGTAGGCCGCCTGAATAAATGTGACCAGTTATACCCAACCAACCCACTGTTCGTTCGCCACGTAACCATCATGTATAGTATCAAAAGGTCAAGAGCTAAAAAAGTTTACTATAATTAAAATATATAAATGAGCCTAAAACAAATGAAGACAGATTTTGTGAACTAGGTAAAATAATGAACAAAAACAAGGTTGAGGAAGCTTTTAGGTGAGAGGTACCAACCTTCAACCACTCATCCATAGATGCATCGACGTTCCGAGTTCCAGTTTCCACCTTTGGCGCCCTCTTTGTTTTCTGAGTAATAAGCAGCAGAGGGTTTTAGCTTACAAAAGCTTGACTAAACGCCTCAATGATAATACATAAATTATACATGACACAGTATGTCACTATTTCTATCTACAAAGATTATTAACATCGGTTCCATTAGACCCAAAACCATTTTAACTTGTTCCCCAAACCACCTATTTCTCCAACTTTTGCATACAGAACCAAATCATGGGCGTAAACATACCTTGGACAGGTTTTGTATTTGACCGCGAACCCACAGACCAGCAAAGGCAAGAAGAGCAATTCCAAGGGAAACTAGAAACACGGTCTCGACGCTAACAAAGCCACCGGCTTCAGTAACTTCAATGGTACCATTGTAAAATGTATTTTGGTATGGTAGCTGATCAATCTCATAAACTATTGTTCCAACAAGATCAAATGTTCCAGCCTGCAATAACAAAAACATGTTTATCAGCGCTACAGATTTCTGCTCATATATACCTAACCATGGTTATGAACAATTGTAGTAATAGTGATAAATCTACCTGTAAGAATTTGCTGACAGCAAATATATAGGGAAAAGTAGCTTGAACTGAAGGAGGAACCGATGCATTGTTGAATGCCTGCGAAGATAAATATCATGAGTGTGTAATAACATAAACCCAAACCATATAACTTATATAAGACCTTCCAAAATGGAGGGGAAAAAAAATAATATTTCCATCGAAATGATTGTTTCAGGCAAGAGTTCAAGACATCATGCTATAATGCATGTCTATTAGATAGATGTAAACATAGATTATGGGGGTGTTTAGGTGTGTGTTTTAAAAACGGTTATATGATATTACATAAAAAGAATTATTAAATGGGTTGTAATTAAATTGACCGATAAGACTTTGGATGTGCTATTGCTGTTTGAAGTTATAATAGAAACTTTTGAGTGTCTGAAAACCCCGAGTATTTAAAGAATTGAGAGATAAAATAAGCAAATAAAGACCTTCAGTTATATGGGAGCAAAAGCTTATTCATGAATGTTTGAAAACGTTATATAGGTAATCTTTTAAATGGTCTCAAATATGTATACAGGTATTTGTAAAACTCAAAAGGAAAATTATTCTTGGAACTCAATTAACCACAACTAGGAGATATAATTTGCTCGAAGCGTATAAGATTTTTTGCAAACAGCTAGCATTACCACTGAAGATAGATTCTGAACCAGCATACGGTGATCAAAAGGCAAGTGTACACTAGCATGAACCGCAAGAACCTTCACATGCTGGTCCCCTAATCATCAATAAACAGTAGCCAGTGAGATTGCTTCTGCATATGCAGAGTCACAACTAACATTGACATAAACAAATTGATGCATTAACAATGGCAAATCGCATAAAAGTGAACGAATAAAATACTTATGCTTAAAAAAGAAAACAACTAAAACAATACTGAATGAACAAAATGTTACCCTCATTTTTCATTCCAATTAAAAGCTCGGTTTCCTGCCCTGCTACTACCGCTGCAGACACAAAAAAGAATAGCGAGTCTTATAAGTAATTTATTCCTAGAAACTAAAAAGCTTCAGTAAACAAACTTTCTGACAGAAATTTGTATACAATTTTTTTTTTTTTTTTTTTTTTTATGTGTAACAAGTAAAACAGTAATATTTACTTACTTTTTGCAGCGTTCTTTGGGAAGACACATACTGTTTCGACACCTGGAGCTGGGCTATAGTTTCCAATACCGAAATCCTGAACCTCGTCATCAACAATTCCAAGATTTCCTTCCTCAACGGTTTCAGCAACAAGTTCAGCATCTTCTGAGTCAGACTGACACCTAGCAACTACAGAGCAACAGCATCAATTAAAACAATCTCGAGAATAATCACACACACATATGATCAACACATACACATCATATGAAGATACAGGTGGTCAAATACTCAAATGAGTTGAAGGTAAGAACAGGTTGGACTGACCCACAAACACTTTAACCATCTATTGACCTTCTAAAATGCAACTAGTCATAAAAACTATATTCTTACAGAAAACAAAACTCTGTAAGATGAATCTACGATTTATATGCATCGAATACACTTCAATGTCATTTACTGATTTACCCGTTCAATCCAACTGAACAGTTTCCATTTCTTACTTGATATCGATCCATTTATATGTTACATGGTCAAAATTCAATCCACATCATTAGCAACCGATATAGCCATTTCAAAACCAAATCATAATGTAGCAAACTTAAACCATCACCTAATAGGCTAATATCAGCAAAATCATACTACTACCAAACAAGCTTCACAAAATACATACTCGTATCTAACATGCTCCCAATTCGTCAAATATCTACGGATTGCAATAAATACTTTAAATCACAAATAAATAAAAATCTAAAACCACTACATGAAGTCAACAACAAACCAATAAAGTCAACCTCAAATAACACTAAACATATTAAATGTACCCAATTCTTAAACTTCCAACAAGATTATAACAAAATCCTTAAAACTAAAATTTAATTCATGCAAAACATAATTCCTAGAATCACTACATCTAGTCAACAACAACCAAATATTTAAGTCAACCGAAAAAACAACATCAAGATTATTACTTTAATAGCTTATAGATCTAAAAACATAAACATTACAAAGAATCAATGATAATTCAATAAAGGGTCACTACAAATAATTTAAAAAAAAAAAAAAAAAAAAAAAAAAAGGATCTTGATCGAATTAGAAGGGGTTAGTCGGAATTAGATGAAGGTTTAAATGGGCGTACCTTGAAATAAGAAAGAAGATGAAAGAAGGAGAAGGAGAGTGAAGAAGATGGAGGAAACCCTAATTTTCGCCATGTTTTTTTGTTAGATATCTAAAGTCAACAATAGTGTGTTGTTACGCCAATGGAAGTGGTTATTTTGAAGACCAAAAATCTGTAGTAGTTTTTTAGGTTTGGTTTCCATGTTGTGTTGTTTTGACTCAAATCTTAATATATTACAACTACTACCTCTCTCCTATAACTGTATTATTTTAACTTTCATCTTAAATATTTATTATTTTTATTATTTTTTTATAATACGGGATGTAAAATATATAAATAAATTAAATTTTAAATATATTTTAATTAATATAATTTTCATCAAATATTATATAATATAAACAAAAAATATTTAAAATCAATTTTTTCTTTTTAAAAAACTTCAAAAAGCCAAACTGAATGCTTATTTTGAAACGGATGTAGTATTTATTTATTATGCAAGTATAAAGAGACATAAAAAATAAAATGATTATGGAATTTTAATAGAGATAGATATGTTGGTAAGTGAGGTTTATTTTTTAATTTTTTAATACCTTTTTCAATGCAAAATAATAATAACAATAATAATAATACAAAAAAAAAACAAAAAATGATGCAACAAATTTGCAACTTGTTAAAATTTGATGCACAATAAAATTGTAAAAAAGAATTTTGATGTAAATACAAACTTTTGATGCACAAAATACCGCTTTACAAAATTTTAATGGGCAAAAATTTTTTAACAACTTTTCTCATCAAAACTATATACTTTATAAAACTTCATTTACAATTTTATTTTTATCCACCAACGTCATTTATTTCATTAAATTTTTTGGGATTTTTTTAATCCTTTTTAACTTTCTCATATATATATACTAGCTTATAGACCCGTTAACACCGGGTAATTTTTAAAGAAATAGAGAAAATGAGATGATAAGAAAAGTAATAACGTAAACATTTTCTATTTAAATTATGAAACAAAGAATGAGACAATGGGTCCATTATCAGATAAAAAATTATTTCTGTTACAATTACACTAACAAACGTCGAACTTTGGGGTCTCCCATTATCAGATAAGAACTTGCTTATGTTACAATGATATGAAAGCTGATAACGTAAACATGTGTCATTTAATATATGAAAGAAAGAATGAGACAATGCGTCAATTATCCGATAAGCAATTTATTTGTTACAATTATACTAACAAACGTTCAAGCATTGGCGATTCTAAAATTGATTGTCTCGAACATAAAATGATGTGTGTGAGCGCCTATCGATTCAAAACCCAATGTCCATGCCGTGCACACCTAATAGTCCATAGATGATGTAAGTAAAAGCATGTTGTGACTAGGGGTGTAAACGAGCCGAGACAACTCGCGAGTAACTCGAGATCGACTCGAGAAATACTCGATTCGACTCGATTTTAAACGAGTCGAGACAACTCGCGAGCTACTCGACTCGACTCGATTACACATTTACACCCCAATATATATATATATATATATATATATATATATATATATATATATATATATATATATATATATATATGTGTGTGTGTGTGTGTGTGTGTGTGTGTGTAAATAGGGGTGTAATCGAGCCGAGACAACTCGCGAACAACTCGAGATTGACTCGAAAAATACTCGACTCGACTCGATTTTAAACGAGCCGAGCTCGAGCATGTCAATACTCGGCTCGACTCGGCTCGTTTACACCCCTAGTTGTGACTGGTAATATATTATGATTGAGAATATGAGAAAGATAAAGGGACAATTAGTTTGAGGGACCAAACCCGATTACGGGTCTCAACCATAAGGACCAACCCCGTTAAAGAAAGTTTAGAGACTATTTACGTTAAACTCGACAGACCACATGTACCATTTATGAAATTAACTCTACTTACTATTATTTTCTATTCTAATCATCAAAACTAAAAAATGATCACAATAGTTAAACCATCCAAAGTTATAGGTTTTTTATCGGTTTTTTCAAGCATAAAAACTTAAATCTAATAAAAATAATGTATAATACAAAAATAATGAAAGTTTTTAATGTGTATTTTTAGCACAATATCCAAATGTTATAATGAAGAAATGAAATAGCATAATTCAAATATAACATCTATCATTTCCATGCCACGATGAACAACATGCTCTCCAATAATGACCAACTAAACAATGTCCTTATTATATAAATGAACTTCACAGAACTATGCTATGCCAAAGCAACTATGTCGGAACATTTCATTTCATATCAAGCTTGACATCAACACTTGTGACTTTCAATGAAGTGATTTAGTGATGTAAATTAAACCAACTTGTGCCAAAAGATCCATATACACGAAACCAACATCTCATTTGTCGTTTCTTTATTCATCAATGTAGATATTAATGCTATTAAGCTATTGACTTAACTTCACTATACATCGAGGCCTGCAAACAATATATACGCAATTACTATTTATAATTTTTCTTTCCAAAAAAACTAAGGGTCGTAAGTAAGCTTATCAAATATTAACCATTTACTATTTATAACTCAAATTAATATTTATAATTACTATATTTAGATATTAACCATTTACCTAAATATAGGTCCATGTGTAATTTTGGGTTGCATTATGATGGTAATATTCGACATAGTTACATGAAAACGGATCAAACGGGTGAACGTGTGATACCTGTCAAAGGTGTAACATTTTTTTAATATGCTCTAACCTTAATCGATTTATTAAATATAAAAAGTAGCATTCTACATTTTATAATACATCATTTAATTGCAGTATGCTTCACCCCTTTGGAGTGTTGTCATTGCAGTATGCTTCTCCACTATCTGCTTCTAATGCTCTCAATCTATCCTTTATAACAAACACCTCTCATTTAAGGGTTGCCCTATTTTCTTGATCTGCAAATCCACAATTAAGCCATTTTCACCATCTTTGTAGTAATTCGAATAACTATATTTTCCAAAAAAAAAAAAAAAAAAAAAAAAGACAATAACTTCAAGTACATGTATTTGCATCTTCATCATCCCATTCATCATCCAATGTAGATGACTCGATGTGGTTTTCGAGATTCTTCAGCATACTGTACAGCTGATGTTTATCAGTTTCAAAATCCAACAATGGTTCCTCAGAAGTCTCCCTTTCGATTTCTACGGATCTTCTTGAGTGACTTTTGCCACTTTAGTCAAAATGACTCATCAAAATCCTTTCCCAATGGGATCTTAAGCACGTCTTGGTTCGTTTCAAACTGTCTCTCGGGCACAACATATTCCTTTTCAAGCGGGCTTACATGCTCGGGTTTCTCACCAAAAGATGATGAAGATTGAGATTTCCACTCCTGGTAATATTCATCAGTATCAGCTTCAACTTGGTCGCTACCTACATTCCTAATGTCTGCATTTTTCTCTCTATGGCTCTCGAGTTCTGATTCTATATCTCTTATGTGGAAAACTAGAAGGGGGTAGTTTTCCCCTCTTTTTAATTTTATAAAAACTTGGTTTCAAAATGTTGATTCAAATTTATTCAATTGTTTGTTTGAAAAACCTTCAATTGGAGTTTAGTGTGAAAACAACATATAATCAATAAGATCGGTTATATATATACGCTTATGAATTAGTTTTGGAAACTTAGTTTTATGAATGTAACTTTGGTCGATCTTTATGTGAATACGTTTTCCTTTTGAAATCTTAAAACGTTTTGTATCAAATTATCGATTAAGTTAAACTTGATATGAGAAGTGTTAATAATATATAAGTCCATTAGACAATATCATACAATGTTATATCCTATCACAATATTAACTTGTAACTACACCACAATCAATCATCATGACAATATAAGCAACAATCAACACATATTTGCAAGCATAGATATAACGCGATAAATGCAAGAATGAAAGTAAAAAGATAGGAGAAAGAGGATGCAAACCGGACACGATGATTTATAGTGGTTCGACTACAAGGACACCTTCCTTGCCCTACTCCACTCCCCGAGTCACCTACTCGAGAGTTTTCTTCACTACTCAACAAGCTCCCTTTTGGCGGAGAAAACCTTACACAACTTTTGCTTACACCATTTAACGACACTAAGCTAAATGTCGAGTTCTAATAGTAGCTAGAACCAATCTCACACCACAACACTACAACTACACTACTTAACACACCTTCACTACTTCTTCTTCACAACACACATATTTCTTCACGGCTTCACGACTTCTTCATGGCTTCAAAACTTCACGACTTCTTCACTACTTCACAACTTCTTCACACTACTTCTTACTCACTTATAAACTCACTACTAAGTAAGATCATCTTGATCTACTTATCACATATACAAAGCTCATAACTTTACATAAGCACTAACTACATCTTTGGCTTTATGATGGGGAGGATTCTTCTCTTGCACTTTGAGTTATGAGAGATTGGATCACTTGAAACAAAGATTAATAATCTTATGATCAAAGGGTTTTAGAAGGATGTTTAGAGAGAATTGGATCTGAAAATCTTTGTGCAAAAAGTGAGAAAAATACCAGGTTTGAGGTGGTATTTATAGGAGAAGATTTCTGACAGAGGAGCGTGCCGGTCCCCTTAATTATTAAGGGGGCCGCCCTACTGAAACGGCCAGAAATCTTTGTCTTTTCTGGTGAAAGTTTATTTGGTGAAAAACTAACTGATTTTTGTTAAAAATTTGAATTCATATATTTGTTATGAATTAAACATTTTTCTTTAATTACCAAAATTATTTTTCAAAAAATATATAACATGTTTATATCATTTTATAAACTTTGTAATGTTTAAATAAAATCTCTTTGATCATAAAATGTATTAGACATTTGTTTGTACATACCTTAAGTGATTGTTGAGGCAAACTCGAGACGTTGAGATGTCGAGGCTTGTTGACGTAAGAATGCAAAGATGAATTGTGATCACAAGTAACTTAAGCACTTTACGTTATATGTTGTAACTTACATCTTTGTCATCATCAAAACATGAAGAGAGAATGTTTAAATTAAATATCGTAATATTCATGCCAACAATCTCCCCCTTTTTGATGATGACAAAGTATGTAAACTATAACTCATAGTAAAATGTATAAGTTACTTGTTTACACTTCTTCTCCCCCTTTTGTCGAAGCAAAAAGGTGGACACTTAGACGAGACTTCAACTACGCTTGAACCCTTGAGAAAGAATGTAAAAGGCGAGCTTGCATCATCGTAAGTGAAGCCTTGATCCAATCAACCTTAATGCTTCCCCTTGGTGTATGCTCCCCTTGGTGTATACTCCCCCTTGGTGTATGCTCAAAACTAGTTTTGGCTACCAAAGAATCGAGCGATGAAGTAATCCTTCAAAACAAAGTTAGTAGACAAGTGCAAATATATATAATGATGATGATAGGTATATGCATGATACTAATAGGGGAACAATATATAGACGTAATAGGTATATGCACTAAAAATATGACACATGTAATTATTGTTTTAAAAACAACAACCTAACTTCCCAAAAAAAAATTACCATGACCAAAGCTTAAGACATGATAATGATTGGAACCTAATGCAAAGATTCTACCGACATATTTTGGCAAAAGATACCAAAATATATATACTAAAAGAGAAAAAAAAATGATAATGATGCCTTCTTTTAAAGACGTAGAAAAATAAAGAAGGATGAGCGTGAATGAAAAGGGAAGGTAATGACAAAAGGTTGACAAATATGGTTTAGATTAATATAACATTTGACAAGGGTGGATGATTTGGAATCAAGGGATTTTTAGGTGTTTTGTTGATTGACGACCGAAAATGGATATGTGAATGAGGTGGTGATGGCTTGACAACACTTGAAGCATGGATATCTTCTTTGTGTTCTTCACTTGCTAGGAAGTGGAAATGATGCATTTCATAAAGAAATTCGCTTGACTTTTAGGGGTGTAGATTTAGGAGCGGAAGAGGTTGATTGAGAGTTTGGATGTTGTTCAAGTGATGATGTTTGTTGAGATCTTGTAAGAAGATACTCAATCTAAGTGAAGTGCTCATTCAAGGCAATGGTTTGTTGTTGAAGGAAGATGCAACAAGGGCAATTGTTGACATGCTTCTCAACTTGGTTGATGTTGTGTGGTGATGATGGTGAGCTTGATTGGGTTGGATCCAAATTGCGTTGCGCAAGATGTAATGCTAAAAGAGCACTAAGCTCATGAGCCTCTTTTAGCTCCTCAACGAACTTAAAGTGTTCGGAGGAAGGTGATGATGGTGGAACATGATGGTTGTCTTGGGTGAAGGTTTGAACATGCAACATAGGAATGCCATGTGAGGTTGTAGGATGTGGTGGTGGTACTCTTGGTGGTGGAGACATGGTTGAGCTTGGGTAGTCGTGAAAACATGAAATGGGTGGAAGAGGTTCTCCAAGAGTGAGTGGTGTTTTTGTTGAATGAGCAACATGTGAAGTATTGATTGAGAGATTGGGATTGTTGTTTTGGGATTGAGCATGCTTGATGAGTGTCTAAATACTCATCATTTTATACCAATCTGAACTGCCAAAATATACAAAAACACTCAAATATGCATCAAAATACTAAAAATATCTTAGAAGTGTGTTTTATATGTTTCAAATGCAAAATAATCAAAAACAGATGAAAAACGTACAAAGTTTGCATAATTGGCAGTTTCAGTCCCTCAAGTTTCAAAAGTTGTCAAAACTAGTCCCTGGTTATTCTAAAAACATGAAAAAATCACCAAAGGTCCTTTTTAATCATAAAGTTACATATTTAGTCCTTTGGTGCAAAGTTTCACAAAATTACAAGTTTAGTCCCTATACTTTGGAAATTGACATAAATGGTCCCTGGGATGTTAAAAACTTTGAGAAAATCAATTTTGGTCCTTGTACTAATAATCTTTTGCAGAAATGGTCCTTGGGTGATAAGTTTGGTGAAATGACATATTTGGTCCTTGAAGTTTCAAGTTTGGCAAAAATAGTCCTCGGATATTTAAATAATGAAAAATATCAAAAATACCCTTGTACTATTCATTTATGGCAACATAGGTCCTTATGATTACTTATGGGAGAATTACATTATCAGCCCCTCAACTTTGCCCAAAATTACAAATTTGGTCCTTGTTAAGTTATTATACAAACGGACCCTTTTTTAATATTGTTACCACCAAATCCAATCCAAACCAACTACCCAAGCCCACCCTTTTATTTATTTTAGGCCCAAAAGCAACACAGCCCACCCCCTTTAATATTTAAACGGGTCAAATGGTCAAACCCACACCCCAAACCGCCTTACTGTTCACCATCTTCCACCTCACCCCCCACATGGCCTCTGCAACCTTTCAACCTACACCCCCAGCTGTTACCTACTCTCCTCCACCTCACACAACCCTCCAAGCCCCCATTAAACCCTAAAAACGTCTCCACGCAATCTACAGTGGCCAAGTTAACGTGTGGGACTTTTAGCGTGAAAAGTTAATTTAAACGGTGTGGATTGTTTTGACCATATAAACGGCTGGGGATTGATGGAAAAGTCTCACAAAGCTGCAAGAAACACAAAAGATATCTATAAAGAGAGAATGAAGCAGCAGAGAAGAAAAAATTAGCTTAGTCTTAGTATAGCTTAATCGTAGGTAGTGTAATTTACTCATTTAGTTGTATTTTCAATTGAAACAGCTTGTACCAGTTAATTTCATGTATTTCAATCTTTAATTCAAGTCAATTTCAAGTTTCAGCTTGTATATCAGTTGGCGTTCAATTTTACTCAAAATCTCATTATTAGTTTAAAATTGTTGTTTATTGTTATTAGGGATTGAAATAGCTCATATAAGCCCTGACATAGCTTATTATAGCTATTAGAAACCTAAATTATCAGTTTCATTTAGAAAAAGAAAAATACTAAAAAATTCAAGAAAATAGTTGAAAAATAAAAAAAGAAAGGAAGAAGAAGCTGTTGAATCAAGGTAGCAACAATTGTTATGGATCATGGTTTAGAGTCCTATGGGGGACACTAGGTTATGATTTGGTTCACTGGTTCACTCAGTTCTCAGCTTGGACTCATTTATAAGTCACAATTGTAATCTTTGTTTTTTATTAAATATAGCTTGTAATCTGTTTTAGATATGTTTAATTAAGTTTATTTAGCCTTAATAAATAGATAAAAAGTAATTTCATAGTCATAAACAACCATTGGTTTTGTAAATCTCAAAACAGATTCACAAAAGGGGTGTTTGGCTCAGCTTGATACTGAGTGTATTGGGTGGCATTAGTTATTTAGGTTAGTTTAAACATACTACTTTAGGTCATATTAGGTTGTAGTAATCTTAAAACTCAGGCCTCAAACAACAAAAAGTCAAAATCACACTCCCAAGCCTCCAACAGTTGACTGTTGTGGATTTGGGATCTCAAACTCCACACTTTGGCTCATAACTTTCATCTTCAGCTTAATATAGCTTAATAATAGCTTATGTTAACTTATTTAGTAAGTAGGATTCATTAGAAGTTCAATAAAGTCAAATCTTAGTTTTTATCAAAAGTCAAAGTTTGCACATCTCAGATTTTTCCAAATATTGGGGAAATTGTTTTGAATTTTTATTAAGGTTTTAGGAGTTGAAACTTATTCCTAATTGTAGCCCACCACCTCAACTTCAAGGTCTCAGTACCCTCTTATTTTTTTGATTTTTGTTGTGGGTTCCACAGACCTCCAAAGTAGGTTGCAGGGAAGAAAGCTCCCCTGCATCAGCAGATACACATCCATCACCACCACTTTGGTGGTGATTTGTGGCCATCTCAGTGGGTCCCACTTGTCTAACTTAGTTCCTTTGAACCCCCCTTCTACCAGACTTTGAGAGTTGACCACTTATTTGCCCTGAAACCCTGTGGACCCCATCTGAATTTGGCCATCTTGTTTGTCCCAATTCTGTGTAGTATTTGAGTTTTGGAATTGCTTAATCTAGCTTATTAGCTTATCTACTGAGCTTATTTGACATATTCTAGCTTAAACATATCCAACATACTCAATTAAACCAAAATAACCCATAGTGGGTCCCACACAAGCTCATTTGAACTTATTTGCTTCTTTGGTCAACCAAAGTCAACTGTGGAGGTAATAAGCTTCCACAGTGCTTAATAATAAGTTATAAATTAGTTGTTTTTACAAAAGTTGTTTATTTTTAAATATAAAATAGGTTGGAAAAAGAAAATTCAAGAAAAAACAATATAATAATAAGTGATAGTTTCTATTTAATATAATTTAATTTTAATTTTCATTTTTAGATTTTTATTAAGTAAGTTGTATTTTTATATTTTTATTAATTTCCTTTTATATTAAAGTATTTTTAGTAATTTTATTAGATTTTTATATTATCATTTAGTATTTATTAGAAATAAAAATAGTTTTATTAATAATTAATCAATAATTAAGTTATAAATAGCATAATTAGTTTTTATAAAGCAACACATAGTTTTTATATTTTTTTTCTAGCTTTTATATGTTGTAAAACATTTTTAGAAATTTTCTTGTAATTTTTACTGTTCATTTACTAGTTTTTATAAAGTAAATAGTTTAATTGGTAATTAAATAATAATTAGAATAATAATTAGTAAACTAGTTTAAAAATACATAAAATAAAGTTTTTATAATTTTTTAGGATTCCTGTGATGGTTAATTAGATTTATAAAAATCTTCTTAATTATCTAAGTCTTTTTAGTATCTATAATAATTTAAATCATATAAATAGTTAAATAATAATTAAATAGTTATTAACTAATAATAATTAGATAAATAGCCTTAAAAATATAATTTTATTTTTAAAATAAGTTTTATAATATTTTAGACTTTTAGAAATTTTAATTTTATATTTTCTAGACTTATTTCACATTTTCTTAATTATTAGTGTATTATTAAATAATTATAAATAGTTATTAAATAATAATAATTAATTAAATAGTTAGTAATTAATAAAATAAATATTTTAAGTTTATTTAATTTGCATTTAAGCCCCTAAGGCATGCAAATTACTACTTTAGTTAAAATTGTTTTTGTTTCGTACGTTTACATAGATTAAATTAAACGTACGCGTTTCTAGGTTTTAAACGTTTTTAAATACCTGGCTTTTACGTAATCATTAAAATAGTTTATCTAAAGTTATTTTGGTTTATAAAACCCTACTTTAATCATACACTCACACTTATACCATTTCCTGTTCATATTCACTCGATCACAGATTCATTTTTAATAAAACATCGCACACCTCGTTGGGACATTACGACCCGGGGAAACACTGTATTCCTCGGAAGCATTGGCTTGATTAGTTTGACTTTTACGATTGACCATTCATAAGTGGTTGACTAATAAAAGTTGACAAGTTTAGACCCAATCAAAATTTGGCGTCATTGCCAGGGAGGTTGTGCGCTTATTCTAAACGATTTTGCGTATTAGTGAACCTGAATACACGCTCATTGTATATTTATCCGTCCTTGTTCATATTATTATCATATAAAAACATAACTGTTCCCGAAAACTTTTTAAAATTAGTTTTCAACGAACACAAAAAACCCAAAAATATTTTCCTTCTTATTAGTACTACAAAAATTTTCAAAAATACCAAAAATATTCACCTTTACACTCCTACCTATTTGATTCTTCATTTCTCACCTCCTAAACCCTTTGATTCTTTCTATGTCTTATTCTCACCTTCTTGTCTGTCAATGGTGTGGTAGTCCTTATAATGGTGGTAATTGCCCCAGTTGTGGCATGATAGAGTCAGGAAACGGGTCTGTCTATAACCAGAATCCCTATTCCTACCCTGACATGACTGATTCATTTCATCAGCTTCCACACCATGAGACTCAGCAGTTTAACTGTTATGAGTATTGTGGTGGTTCACACTACAATTCTGATTGTCAATCAGGAAACACGCTTGTCTATGAGCAGGTTCCTGTTAACAATTATGACTCAAGCACATATGGCTCACAACCACCTCAGTTTTACTGTTGTGAGTACTGTGGAGGTCCACACTTTAGCTCTGATTGTCAAACAAGGAATCCATTTCCTTGTAACAATTACGACTATTCGTTTCAAGACCCACCTCCACAGTGCCAAATGATCCAAGCAACTCCTCATGAAACTCAGCAAGACCTTTGTTTAAAGGCTCTTGAGATATTAAAAGAACTTAAGGAGGAGTTGGCTACTATATCGTTTCAGAATTCTCGTGAGACATCTATTGAGTTACTTAAAAAAAAACGAGATGTTAGAAACGGAATGGAGGAATTAATGATCAAAGAGCATGCAGCTAAAATGCATGCCGCATTTTGCAATGCTGCTCTTTTAGATGATGATGATGACAGTGATGATGATAACATTGTTATTATTCAAAAAGATTCATCGAGTTCATTAGTTGTGTTTCCTTCCATGGATATACAGGGAGAAATGAGTATGGGAGAATTACTAGTAGCAGAACAAATGGAAATTATAAAATCCATGTATGCTAGTCCTTCTCAACTCCCTCAGTTGGATGTCATCACACCCGAGGTTCCCACTCACTCTCTGAGCATGGGGGACGAGCATCTTGACACTATTCCTGCAAAGGAATCGGACGAATTCATAAAGTCTAGTGTTGAGAACCTTGTCTCAATCCCAAGTGAGTCACAGGGAATTCTTGATCATATGTGTGATATCCCTACCCCCCTGATAATCCAAATGATCAAATTGAGAATGTCTCTAATTCCAGTGATGATTGTATATCTTATGGAGACATTGAGTATGTTGAGGCATCACTGCCTCATTCTGATATTGATCCTCTTCTTGAGGATTTCACAGAGGAACTCACTCACATCATTCCACTTCTATCTAGAAGTAATGATGATCTCTTTGACTTCGAAGCCGATCTGGAAGAGATGGAAAGTCTCTTACATAATGATCCTTCACTCAGTGCTTATCCTAACAGTCCAGTAGAGAATGTTAATCACATTGTTCCTGAAGCATTCAAAACTGCTATCACCAATCCTCTATTTGAATTCGAATCTGAATTCACTTTGATTTCTGATAACCCAATATTTGGTATTCAGATCGAGGATAGTGATGAGTCCACAACGGAACATGAGTTCACAGATTTACATATTGTGAATGATTCTCTTTACAAGGAGTTCTCCTTTGAACTCACTCATATCATATCTCCTCCGGAGTATGATAACTTTTATTTTGATCTAGACATACCCATAATATGTCTTTATCAAACGAGCTTAAAAGAGGAGATTCATGAAACAATGAATTCTCCTATTGAAGATGAGGAGTTAGTCATGATTTTCATCATGACTTTCTTTCTTTTCTTCATATATCCTGTGGCTTCTCCTGTTCTTCACTCTTTTGGGAGTGAGGACATTATCTTTGACCCCGGCATTCTCGTTTATAAATTATGAGCCGGGTACTTATCTCATCGGTGTGGAACTTTCACGTGCTTCAAAATGTTTATCCAAATATTTTGAATGAAAGTCCGATGCTGATTGTCTCTTCCACATCATGCTTCCCCATGGACCAATGAATTCGGGGTCGAGTCAAGCTAGCGACTCGGTAATCAAAAACAGTAGCATGTACTTAGGGTTTTCACCCTAAGTGTGGGGGAAATACTAACCCACATGTTGTATATATGTATATATCCTCTATAAAAAAAAAAAAAAAAAAAAAAAAAAAAAAAAATGTGTGTACATAAACTTAAATAAAGGCTATAGAGTATTTTCTTCTTACGTTCTAAGTGTTGGTTTAACACCCGGTACTTTGAATATTGAGGACAATATTCAGTTCTAAGTGTGGGGGGAGATTCGTTATTCTAACGAATTTAAACACATGTTCCATCAAGAACCCCCATTTTAGCCAAAATTTTAAATTTTTTTCTCACTTAGAACGCAATAAATGGTTATCAGTCCGTCATGTCTAACCCTGGTATGTGTTATTTTACACATACTTTTGACCTTAGTTTAGAGACCAAAATGACCAAATACTAACCAAATATGCCAAGAGAATGTATGTTTTTGTATTTGTGTATGTGCAGGTACGGATATGTGAAAAATGAACAAAAACAAAGCAAAACCGACAAAAACGAGCACGAGACTTGGAAAAGTGTCAAAAGCCGAAACCAGGAAAGCAATCTATCTAAGAAAAAGCCCAAAACGACAATTCAAATCCTTAATGATTCAAAGAATGACAAAAGAGACCCTTAGTGGAAGCGTGAAGATATTAACAAGAAAAATACTCCAAGTATTCACAAGTTGTCGATTTTGATCCTTTGAAGAACTTAGGAAGAAAAGTCAACTCACATCCTCCAAGTTACAAGAAATGCATTAGGATCGTTCTCGATCGTTACGTTTAATATTAAATTGTATTAGTTAAATTTTTTAATGTTTTAAGCTTGAATTTCATGTTTTGTAAAGGTCTAGGGGCTAATTATGCAACAATGTCAAAGATTAGAGAAGCCCTAGCCCCTAGCCTATAAATACCCCTTAAACACCAACTTTGAAAGGTTGGTTGTTGAGGGTTGGTCCTCATAATAGTAGGAGTAGTGTAGTTTTATTTTAATGAAGTATATGTGTTTTATTTTACTTTCTCTTTCTAAAGCTTTCTCTTTCTAAATTTTATGATTTGTAGTTGTTAAAATCTTGTTTTTATTGGTGGGAATTAAAGTTTATGGTTAAACTAGTTAGTCTAGTGTTAAATTTGGTGAAAAACATTAGTTTTAGGCTTTATTTTGGATCAAAATGGTGTTTTGATATGTTTTTTTCGAGTTAAAAAAAAAAGTTTCGAGTTTTAAAAAAAACATATCGAGTTACAGGATTTTGAGCTAGGGACTAAAATGCAAATAACTTTCGAGTTTGAGATTTTTTTGAAAGTTTTCGAGTTTGACTTTTTTTTTATGGTTACCGAGTTTGATTTTTTTTAGTTTCACCGAGTTTGAGTATTTTTAGTTTCACCGAGTTTGAGTTGTTTTTTTTTTTTTTTTTTTACTTTTTATTTTTTTTTATCAAGTATTGTTTTTACCAATTTTCATTTCTTTTGGCGAGTTAGCCAAGATTATCGAGTACGATAATCATTGCCTCATCGTTTATCGAGTGAGGTTCTCTTATGCTTTATACTTAGGCGAAACTCTGCCGAATTTTATTTTGGCTTATCTAGTTTGTTTCTTTTATCGAGTCTTTTTCTTTTATCAAGTAAATTTATCTTATTAATATGAGTCTCGAGTAGTTTTTTTTAGTGTTTGCTTAGTGGCACAAGTTTGTGAGTTAAGTGTGTGATTACTTAAAAAGATATTGTGATTAATAATTAGTGAGATTATTTAGATTTGTAGTTTTATTATTTGAAGGGCAAAAGCCGGAGAATAATCAAATTACACATCTAGTAATTATTTTCTTTTTAAAGGATTATTTTCAAAATAAACTAACGTTGTGAGAAAATAGTTTTGTTTAAGGAAAATAATTCATCGTCAATCCTTGACCCACACTTGATGAACTTATTCACGTCGCCTAGCAAACATATTGTTTTTAAAGTCTTTTCCCGTCTTAGTTTTCTTTCTTGTTTTAAATCTCTTGTCGTTTTATTGTTTTTACTTTAACTGCGTTTTAAATCCTTTTAGTAGTGTAATCAAAAACCAACCAAAATATCTCTTTTAAAACCCCATTCACTTCACAATCACGCGACTCAAGCCGACTCAATCGCTGTCTTACCTTCGTTGGGACATAACGACCCGGGGAAATACTTTCACGAGCATTTCTTCGGTTAAAAATCTAATATATTATAAAAATGAACAAATCAAACCCACATAAGGATTGGCTAATCCAGGAGCAAACGGTTCTTGGTAAATATAACTCAAATCCGTTTATGGCTTGCAATTTTCCCAAAATTGTATGGTACCTCAACTCGCCATATCCTAAAAAGCGAATGAGTTGGCTAGCCCGCAAGATTATGGCTTGTGGTAAAGGCAGTGGAAAATCCATAATTGGTAATCAGCTCACCATGATGTTGACTATTCCATCAAGAGTTGGCTAGTCCAGAAGCAAACGGCTTTTGGTAAAGACAAATCAAATCCGTTGACAGCTGGCGGTTTGCTCAAAATTACACGGTTATCAGGTGTGCCACAGTTCTTACATCTGGCTACTCCATAAGTGATGGCTTTTGGTAAAGAGTTTTTCAAATCCATTAAGTTTTTCTCAAAATATTGCTAAGGACTAGCAATGTTTTAGTGTGGGGGATTGATGAGTGTCTAAATACTCATCATTTTATACCAATCTGAACTGCCAAAACATACAAAAACACTCAAATATGCATCAAAATACTAAAAATATCTTAGAAGTGTGTTTTATATGTTTCAAATGCAAAATAATAAAAAACAGATGAAAAACATACAAAGTTTGCATAATTGGCAGTTTCAGTCCCTCAAGTTTCAAAAGTTGTCAAAACTAGTCCCTGGTTATTCTAAAAACATGAAAAAGTCCCCAAAGGTCCTTTTTAATCATAAAGTTACATATTTAGTCCTTTGGTGCAAAGTTTCACAAAATTACAAGTTTAGTCCCTATACTTTGGAAATTGACATAAAGGGTCCCTGGGATGTTAAAAACTTTGAGAAAATCAATTTTGGTCCTTGTACTAATAATCTTTTGCAGGAATGGTCCTTGGGTGATAAGTTTGGTGAAATGACATATTTGGTCCTTGAAGTTTCAAGTTTGGCAAAAATAGTCCTCGGATATTTAAATAATGAAAAATATCAAAAATACCCTTGTACTATTCATTTATGGCAACATAGGTCCTTATGATTACTTATGGGAGAATTACATTATCAGCCCCTCAACTTTGCCCAAAATTACAAATTTGGTCCTTGTTAAGTTATTATACAAACGGACCCTTTTTTAATATTGTTACCACCAAATCCAATCCAAACCAACTACCCAAGCCCACCCTTTTATTTATTTTAGGCCCAAAAGCAACACAGCCCACCCCCTTTAATATTTAAACAGGTCAAATGGTCAAACCCACACCCCAAACCGCCTTACTGTTCACCATCTTCCACCTCACCCCCCACATGGCCTCTGCAACCTTTCCACCTACACCCCCAGCTGTTACCTACTCTCCTCCACCTCACACAACCCTCCAAGTCCCCATTAAACCCTAAAAACGTCTCCACGCAATCTACAGTGGCCAAGTTAACGTGTGGGACTTTTTGGCGCGAAAAGTTAATTTAAACGGTGTGGATTGTTTTGACCATATCAACGGCTGGGGATTGATGGAAAAGTCTCACAAAGCTGCAAGAAACACAAAAGATATCTATAAAGAGAGAATGAAGCAGCAGAGAAGAAAAAATTAGCTTAGTCTTAGTATAGCTTAATCGTAGGTAGTGTAATTTACTCATTTAGTTGTATTTTCAATTGAAACAGCTTGTACCAGTTAATTTCATGTATTTCAATCTTTAATTCAAGTCAATTTCAAGTTTCAGCTTGTATATCAGTTGGTGTTCAATTTTACTCAAAATCTCATTATTAGTTTAAAATTGTTGTTTATTGTTATTAGGGATTGAAATAGCTCATATAAGCCCTGACATAGCTTATTATAGCTATTAAAAACCTAAATTATCAGTTTCATTTAGAAAAAGAAAAATACTAAAAAATTCAAGAAAATAGTTGAAAAATAAAAAAAGAAAGGAAGAAGAAGCTGTTGAATCAAGGTAGCAACAATTGTTATGGATCATGGTTTAGAGTCCTATGGGGGACACTAGGTTATGATTTGGTTCACTGGTTCACTCAGTTCTCAGCTTGGACTCATTTGTAAGTCACAATTGTAATGTTTGTTTTTTATTAAATATAGCTTGTAATTTGTTTTAGATATGTTTAATTAAGTTTATTTAGCCTTAATAAATAGATAAAAAGTAATTTCATAGTCATAAACAACCAGTGGTTTTGTAAATCTCAAAACAGATTCACAAAAGGGGTGTTTGGCTCAGCTTGATACTGAGTGTATTGGGTGGCATTAGTTATTTAGGTTAGTTTAATCATACTACTTTAGGTCATATTAGGTTGTAGTAATCTTAAAACTCAGGCCTCAAACAAAAAAAAGTCAAAATCACACTCCCAAGCCTCCAACAGGTGACTGTTGTGGATTTGGGATCTCAAACTCCACACTTTGGCTCATAACTTTCATCTTCAGCTTAATATAGCTTAATAATAGCTTATGTTAACTTATTTAGTAAGTAGGATTCATTAGAAGTTCAATAAAGTCAAATCTTAGTTTTTATCAAAAGTCAAAGTTTGCACATCTTAGATTTTTCCAAATATTGGGGAAATTGTTTTGAATTTTTATTAAGGTTTTAGGAGTTGAAACTTATTCCTAATTGTAGCCCACCACCTCAACTTCAAGGTCTCAGTACCCTCTTATTTTTTCGATTTTTGTTGTGGGTTCCACAGACCTCCAAAGTAGGTTGCAGGGAAGAAAGCTCCCCTGCATCAGCAGATACACATCCATCACCACCACTTTGGTGGTGATTTGTGGCCATCTCAGTGGGTCCCACTTGTCTAACTTAGTTCCTTTGAACCCCCTCCTACCAGACTTTGAGAGTTGACAACTTATTTGACCTGAAACCCTGTGGACCCCATCTGAATTTAGCCATCTTGTTTGTCCCAATTCTGTGTAGTATTTGAGTTTTGGAATTGCTTAATCTAGCTTATTAGCTTATCTACTGAGCTTATTTGACATATTCTAGCTTAAACATATCCAACATACTCAGTTAAACCAAAATAATCCATAGTGGGTCCCACACAAGCTCATTTGAGCTTATTTGCTTCTTTGGTCAACCAAAGTCAACTGTGGAGGTAATAAGATTCCACAGTGATTAATAATAAGTTATAAATTAGTTGTTTTTACAAAAGTTGTTTATAAAATAGGTTGGAAAAAGAAAATTAAAGAAAAAACAATATAATAATAAGTGATAGTTTCTATTTAATATAATTTAATTTTAATTAAGTAAGTTGTATTTTTATATTTTTATTAATTTCCTTTTATATTAAAGTATTTTTAGTAATTTTATTAGATTTTTATATTATCATTTAGTATTTATTAGAATTGAAAATAGTTTTATTAATAATTAATTAATAATTAAGTTATAAATACCATAATTAGTTTTTATAAAGCAACACCTACTTTTTATATTTTTTCTAGCTTCTATATGTTGTAAAACATTTTTACAAATTTTCTTGTAATTTTTAATTTTCATTTACTAGTTTTTATAAATTAAATAGTTTAATTGGTAATTAAATAATAATTAGAATAATAATTAGTAAACTAGCTTAAAAAAACATAAAATAAAGATTTTATAATTTTTTAGGATTCCTGTGATGGTTAATTAGATTTATAAAAATCTTCTTAATTATCTAAGTATTTTTAGTATCTATACTAATTTAAATCATATAAATAGTTAAATAATAATTAAATAGTTATTAATTAATAATAATTAGATAAATTAGTCTTAAAAATATAATTTTATTTTTAAAATAAGTTTTATAATATTTTAGACTTTTAGAAATTTTAATTTTATATTTCTAGACTTATTTCACATTTTCTTAATTATTAGTGTATTATTAAATAATTATAAATAGTTATTAAATAATAATAATTAATTAAATAGTTAGTAATTAATAAAATAAATATTTTAAATTTATTTAATTTGCATTTAAACCCCTAAGGCATGCAAATTACTACTTTAGTTAAAATTGTTTTTGCTTCGTACGTTTACATAGATTAAATTAAACGTACGCGTTTCTAGGTTTTAAACGTTTTTAAATACATGGCTTTTACGTAATCGTTAAAATAGTTTATCTAAAGTTATTTTGTTTTATAAAACCCTAGTTTAATCACACACTCACACTTATACCCTTTCCTGTTCATATTTACTCGATCACAGATTCGTTTTTAATAAAACATCGCACACCTCGTTGGGACATTACGACCCGGGGAAACACTGTATTCCTCGGAAGCATTAGCTTGATTAGTTTGACTTTTACGGTTGACCATTCACAAGTGGTTGACTAATAAAAGTTGACTAGTTTAGACCCAATCAATGCTCATCATAAGAAGAAGCATGAATGAGGGAATAAGTGGGTGATAGGTTGTGAGATGAGTCATTATTGTGGGTTTGAGGTTTAGTAGTTGGTTGACTTGGAACAACATCACTTGAGTTATGACAAGAATCAAGTTTCCTCCTCCAAACGGGTTTGACGGAGTTCCTTGCGGTTCTTGAAATCTTAGGTTTTTGGTTATTGGGAGATGACATGTTTGGGTGTAAGGTAGAGGAATATATGTGAGTGAGTGTGTTTTCCCTTCCCATTAAATTCGTGCTCATCCGGACATAGAGTTAAGCATGTAAAGGCATACAATCAAATCACATAGGAGCAAATAAACATCTAGAAACAACATATATGCGATATGCCATAAATCTAGGAATGAAATAATCTAATGAGAAGCAAAGTTCATAAAAGTAAACTAGCGTTAGGTATATATAGGAAGAGCAATTTAATCAAGTTGGAGAATGAGTATGAGACTATTACTAGTGGTGCTCAATTCAGGCTAAACACGACTATTTTTACGGGTTACACGCACCCAACTTCTCACATAGAAGCAATTCAACAATTAGGTTAAATTGAATTTCTAGTCAATAGATTCTCCAGTAGTCATTATCTTTTTAGAAGAAATTGAGTTCCTAAATTTACCTATCGAAGATTACCAAACATGAAGTTTGCTTGATTCACTAATACTTGGCTTAATGTGACTCAAACATCATGTTTTAATGAAGGTAAATCTAGATGATATATTTTATTCACGATCCTAATAGAGACGTGTTGAATGTTTAGATAAGAGTAAACAAAAAGTTTTAATCTTTTCTTCATGATTTACCGGTTGTTTGGTTTTGATAACATATTACTTGATTTAATAACTGTGCTAAACTTAAGAGTGCACCTTAGCATCTTTTGTGAAATGAATCTCATTAAGATTATTTATCTTAAATGAGTTTGTGATTCTCAAATGATATCAAAACTAGACATTAATATATTTTTAAACAAATATTATTTTCTATGATTTTTGCCAATGTTATATATCATACTTTAACAAGTATTTGATAAAAAAAATTATTTGTTTATGGATTGTGACAAGTTATTTTTCACTTCTAATAACTTATATTATTTCAAAAAGGAAAGTGTAGTGCATTATCTTGTAACATAACCATTCATGCTACAAAGAAAATGAAATACATAGAATATATAGTGTGTATTATTCTTAAATATGTATTTTATCTTGAAGTGACGATTTTAAGTAGTGTGAGCAAAGTTTACATATGTTGTTAGTTTGCTCATGTTTGGTTTTTTGGATATGACACATTTATCCATTGCATTGCAATGTAAATTGCTTGAATATTTCGGACGAAACATCCAAGTCGTCAATCCTACTTCATTGTATATTTTATAAATGTGTTTAAAATGTTATTCTAATATTTGAAACACAATTATTGAACAAGTAGATTCAATATGACATTATCAACACAAGTGTGAGTTATGATCCAATGCACACTCTTTTCATCTACAAAGGATGTAACTATTTTCATATTAATCTAGTGTGATTGAGTATGCAGATTCAAGACTATATCTTTTGTTATAATTTGATATAATATTGAAGCTAAACAAATAGCAATCCAATTTCTTGTCCACACTCAAAAACACGTCAATTAGATTTGATGAATATATCAACCATAATTTGAATAATGAATTGATATAATATCAAGATCTTTCTTGACCATCACGGACACTCATTTGAAATAAATAAACATTTTGATAGTGTGTTCCATTAATCCTAAGATTATTTATTGGTGAATGATTGAAAGTTGACTTATTATTTCATGATTGTTATATGCTTTGTTTTTGTGAAAGACTCTTCATTTTTACTTATTATGAACACACTTAGATTTTGAAAATACTTTTTCTTTTATATAACTATTAATGTTTTACAATGATTCAATTTCTCTTATTAAACATCTTAAGGTAAAACAAGCTAATTTGTAGAAAATATTTAAGTGTGTTGTGAAGAGTAGATTAAATTGTTTGAAATGTTTAGGTGACTAGATTGAACTCATTTACAAGATGTTTGAGTAACATTAAGCCATCTATACCTATATGTAATGCAAGCATATTATAACAATCCTAACGCAAGAAATCTAGCATAAGATCTAGTTAAGTATAAATCGGCAAACTAGCTATACACTAATAGGGCACATATGCATAGATGTATACATAGCTAAACTTCAAATAGCAACAAGCATTTAATATATTCAATTAAAAAAATAAAATCACAAAGAAGTTCACATAACACATAAAACACTTGTCGTCGTTTTGTGTATTATATACACCAACGTTTACTTAGCTCGAATTTATTTGAAAATAAAATAGTTTCCTCCCATTCTATAATTTAATTAAGATCAATATTTTGAAAACATAAATACTTAATTTTTCAAAAGTATATCAACTAGGAATACCCGACTTGAAGGAAAAGGTAAAACAAAAGTTTTACGTTAAAACGAAACACAAATTTTTGACCACCGTATAGTATTTGGACTTTCTTACTTATTTAAGTTTATAATGGTTACTTGTAAGTATTTTTAAATGAAAGTAGACTCAATTACCTTTAAAACGCCGGGTGGCACGACTTCTACGGAGTTAAAATTAATTTTATATGATTTTTCAAAGTTTTCGAAAAACTGTCGAACAAACAGGCGGACCCCTTAAATAATTAAGGGGACCGCCCATCTGGTACTCAAAATTTCATTTTTTGTAAAAAATTATTTTCTGACTTTTCGGAAAGGTGTGTAACTTTCTGATTTTGATACAAAACATATACACTTATTTTAAGTATAATATTATTTCGAGCTAGTATAATTAGTGTATATATCATCAAAACTAATACAAGTCAATCAACAAAACACTTTTCATATTTAATCCTCCTTAATGGGTAATTTGATACATGGATCGTACTAAATTTTTAAAACCATTTGTTTAGAAAATTTGAGCGACGTGGCTCTAGTACCAATTGTGAAAAACTAGAAGGGGGGTTGAATAGTTTTCTCCTCTTTTTAATTTTATAAAAACTTGGTTTCAAAATGTTGATTCAAATTTATTCAATTGTTTGTTTGAAAAACCTTCAATTGGAGTTTAGTGTGAAAACAACATATAATCAATAAGATCGGTTATATATGTACGCTTATGAATTAGTTTTGGAAACTTAGTTTTATGAATGTAACTTTGGTCGATCTTTATGTGAATACGTTTTCCTTTTGAAATCTTAAAACGTTTTGTATCAAATTATCGATTAAGTTAAACTTGATATGAGAAGTGTTAATAATATATAAGTCCATTAGACAATATCATACAATGTTATATCCTATCACAATATTAACTTGTAACTACACCACAATCAATCATCATGACAATATAAGCAACAATCAACACATATTTGCAAGCATAGATATAACGCGATAAATGCAAGAATGAAAGTAAAAAGATAGGAGAAAGAGTATCGATTACTTGTTATTTAGTTACGAGTAAATCTCGTGTTTGTTTAAGTGTTTAAAAACAACGTTATATATAATTATATCTCGTAAGTAAAAATATCGATGATTGATATAAAGTTAGTTTTTATAACAGAAATAACCGTATCGTTTTACAAGAAATAAATAACGTATTGTTATATCGTTTAAATTTGTTTATCGTTATATAAGTTTTATTCGTATTATATATATATATATATAATAAGTTACGTTTTATTATTTATCGTTTTAATCATATATATATATATATATATATATATATATATATATATATATATATATATATATATATATATATATATATATAGAATTATTACTAAAAGTAAATATTTCAATTTGATCCTTAATGTTTTCTCAATTTTTATACTTTTTACCCTTAACGGAAAATATTTACGCCGTTAGTCCAAAAGTTATATATATATACATTTTTAGTCCAATCATTAAATATACACGTTTATTATCCTTAAGTTTTAATATTTACAGTTTATACCCCTTATAAAACAGTTTTTATACTTTTCACTAAAGTTTACCAATTTGTCAATTCTAGTCCCTAACTTTCGAACATTTGCAAAAATAGTCCCAACTTTACCAAATTCAAAACTTAGTATTTTTATTATTTCATTAAGCTCAAAATATTTAGAAAAGCTTATTTTCACAGCTTATTAGCTTTTTATTAGCTTATTTCTTTTCTTGGGCTTATCGATCCAATATTAAGGGCCCGTTAAGGTTTTATGATCCAAAGGGTTTGGGGGAACACTAGGTTCATAGAAATCCATCATTTTAAGTTACAAAAACGTTTCAAAACAGCTTGTACCCTCAGCTTATCGTAATAAGCTGAAAAGAGCTTTTTGGGCTTTTAAGCCCACGTAAGGTTTTAAAGTTTCTGAAAATAGTTTCAATGTCGGTTTACTTTGGGTCTTGTTAGGTGATCAAACGATGTTTCTAACTTCAAACGTTTATCAATCCTATTTCTCTACTAGTAGAACTATTAGTATACGTAAAAATATATGTAGGTTATGTGTCGAAATAATTATATACAAGGTCAAAGTAAATGATAGTTTCGAATTTGAAAATGGTTAAAGACTTAGAAAAATATTCTAAGTGTTTTGAGATTTCGAATAGGTCAAGTGAACTTTCTAAACGTGGCCAAAACTTGGTTTATATGTTGATATTATGGTCGAATCTTTGTTGTATCTAATTGTTGGTATGGTATACATATTGTACGTGCAAAAATAACTATACTTTACTAATCTCGTTTACTAAATAATTAGCCAAAGTAAACGTGATAAATTTGTTTTGTAACATTTCAAAGTGATCCAAAATAATCTAAGTGTTTGCAAAATACGATTCAAGTGCCCAAACAACCGATTTAACGTGTTGATTAAGTTAAGTAAACGTTATTTTTAGATTCAAATCTTTGTGGCTCTCGTTTGTTAGCGTATTAATCATCTCAAATGTTAAATAAAACGTATATGTCGCATTCAATATTAACGAAATATTAGTGTCATGTGTTTGTGCAAAACTGAAAATAACAAAAGTTATTATATGGAAAAAGGAGTGAAAAGGGTTTTACCTCACCTAGAAAAGGTGGTGTAAAACGAGTGTATGGTTCGTGTGATGGTTCAACAGCTCCGTGGTTCACTTCACGTTGTTCCAATGGTCCAAGAGGTACTTTGTTTGACGTCCTAGGTTCTCTTGACTTGTGGTTCACTTGAGCGATCCGAGCGTCCTCCAAACTATTCCCTTCGTTGTCTTTGATGAGTTTTTGGTACGTATATGTTTAGTTATTGTTTTGAGTTTGCATGTGATCGTTATATAGGAGATTTTAGGGTGGTGAGGATAAGTACAAAAGTCACAAGACTCATGCGTTGGCTAGTATACACGATGGCACCAATTTCTTCACCAATCGAGACTTAGCAATAATAGGAAATGTTGCATGCAATCTCTGTTCATTATCTGACATTCTACTGTGCATTTGAGTTGGTCTAGAAGTCATTGGGCAAATGTGGTGGCGTCTAGGAATATTTGCACACGTTTTGAGTTATCTTGTGATATGGTTTTTGCGTTTTACTTTGGTCCTTTCTAGGGTAGTAAACGAGTGTGAGGAAGTGTAAGTTTTATCGTTTGTGATTATTGGGCACTAGGTGAATTGAGATGAGCAAAAATATATAAGTGTTGTGTATAGAAATCGTATGAAATAGGGTACGTTTGGTTGTGTATCGCGACAGAAACAAAACAAGGAAAAAAAATATAAAGGGTGCGTTTGGGCTTTGAGCCCTTTGGGCTTGTGTTTGGTTTCGGCCCAGCAGAAGGAAGAAAAAGAAATTAGTACAAGGGTCCGTTTGGTGTAGCTGATGGGTTTAAGGGTCCAAAGGGTTAACGGGGCCCACCTGGAAATTTTAGGGAGTCAGAATAAGTTCAAGTAACGATAGTGAGTAATCTCGGGAATTTTCGTAGGTTCCGGAATATATAAATATTGTACGGTATAGATAACGAAACGTATAAAATATAAATATTTTTAATATATATACATTCGCGATAATTTAGACTATCTAGGTTTGTGTGCAAGCAACGTTCCTAAGCAAAAGATAATTCATAATTTACTGTTGTGAATTATATATCAAGTCTAAAAAAAAAATTTTGTCATACGTAAAAGTGGGTATTTAAATAACGTAATAACTAGTAAGTATTTACTAACCGTTGGGAAAATTACGAGAGGCTACATTCACTACTTCTTCTTCACAACACACCTATTTCTTCACGGCTTCACGACTTCTTCATGGCTTCACAACTTCACGACTTCTTCACTACTTCACAACTTCTTCACACTACTTCTTACTCACTCATAAACTCACTACTAAGTAAGATCATCTTGATCTACTTATTACATATACAAAGCTCATAACTTTACATAAGCACTAACTACATCTTTGGCTTTATGTTGGGGAGGATTCTTCTCTTGAACTTTGAGTTATGAGAGATTGGATCACTTGAAACAAAGATTAATAATCTTATGATCAAAGGGTTTTAGAAGGATGTTTAGAGAGAATTGGATCTGAAAATCTTTGTGCAAAAAGTGAGAAAAATACTAGGTTTGAGGTGGTATTTATAGGAGAAGATTTCTGACAGAGGAGCGTGCCGGTCCCCTTAATTGTATGGCCGGTCCCCTTATTTATTAAGGGGGCCGCCCTACTGAAACGACCGGAAATCTTTGTCTTTTCTGGTGAAAGTTTATTTGGTGAAAAACTAACTGATTTTGGTTAAAAATTTGAATTCATATATTTGTTATGAATTAAACATTTTCCTTTAATTACCAAAATTGTTTTTCAAAAAATATATAACATGTTTATATCATTTTATAAACTTTGTAATGTTTAAATAAAATCCCTTTGATCATAAAATGTATTAGACATTTGTTTGTACATACCTTAAGTGATTGTTGAGGCAAACTCGAGACGTTGAGATGTCGAGGCTTGTTGACGTAAGAATGCAAAGATGAATTGTGATCACAAGTAACTTAAGCACTTTACGTTATATGTTGTAACTTACATCTTTGTCATCATCAAAACATGAAGAGAGAATGTTTAGATTAAATATCGTAATATTCATGCCAACATCTTATGTGTTAGTCTCTTTTAGCTACTACATCTTGGGAGTATATGAATCGCATCTTGATCATACTCAGCTTGCTCTTCCATCATTCTGTGATACTGTAACGCCTCCATTTGAACAACTACTTTTTCAGCTTGTAAGCGTCTGATCATTGCCTTAACGTTGTTAGCCACGAACTCTCACACGGTACATCTGAGGCATAAGATTTTGACATTTTATCTTGTCCATTCATAAACACGGAAGCATGTCTGCATACGAAAATTATGGAATGAGCATATAAACTTCGACTAAGAACATAGTGGGATCATAAGCTCAAGTTAATAAGCACATAACCAATTAAAAAAATAAAGTTATTATCTTTTCACAAAGCTCGTAAGCCCATCAAATAAGGTAAAACAAACACTTATATTATATTAAACACAATAAGCTGCTTAAGCAACGGTTCTTGATCAAGTCAGAGATATGAGTTCTCTGTCGTAGTGGCCATTCACATTCATAAAGCCATTTAACCCATCTCCTACAACTTTACATCTAATCTGCTATGGTTTCTTTACAACTCATTTTTACTCCAATTCTATAATATTCAGAATTTATCTAATGATCTATTATTATAAATTATTAGGTGCAGATCCAAGCAACCCCTAAAAGAAAATGATATATAAAATGAAAATACAAAATAACGTACAACATAATATGAGATTAAGTAGATAAATGCATCTGTAACCCATTAAATCAAAATGGTGATATATCACTTTTTAAACTAATCAAATGAATAAAAATATTGGGTGGCTTCTAGTGTGACACTATCTATTCAAGCCTTTACTATACAACTCACACAACCTAATTTTGATATTTTTATGAAAATACTCAAATTTCAAACACAAAGCCATCATTCATTACGCAAGAAATTATCCTATCAACCTATAAAAACCTAATCATGTATCAGTACCGGCTCAAATTTTAGTCCCAAACCATAGTTAACAGTGAAAATATTTACACAAAACGATATAAATCTTTTGAAAAAAAACAGAAGACGAAGCGAAAAGATTTCAGCTCATTTTACATATTTCAGATATACACTATAAAAGAATTACAACAACAAATAGAAATGAGGCAGGGAAATTTGATATAAAAGGAATCATACCTTCCTGATACTAACCCGTCATTGTGAATTTTATCCAAAAAATGCACTTTTGTCACTGTATTTCCTTCATATATCTCTAAATAATAATTATAATAAAAAAAATTAGACGTTAGTGCGAATAGTGAATAGATATACAGTAATCGGAAACGGAATATTAGACTCCTTTTTTACCTTTAACGTTAACATCAACCATGGTTGAGCCATCACAGTTTGCATTAACCTCTGTAGACGCATTTAAAAAACGGTATCGTTTGTATCACAGACGACCTGCATGTAAAATTTCATTATTACATTGAAGTCTTTTTTACAAACATATTGACAGAATGGGCTAATATGCACACAAACGGGCGGCGTTACTTGAATTTCGATTTTGTAATATATGATCAACAACAGCATGTAACAACACGTCATCTCGAATGCACTGTTTCCATTTTATACAAATATAAACATATGCTTCAGTAAATGCATCTTGTTAAATAGATGAGCTTAGAGATCACTTACAATTACAGTAATGAAAATGAAAAAGTTAGAGATTATTCTATCAAGTTGGAGATTTATTGTTTGAATTTTGGATTCAATGATAAAGCATGATACATTACCTTGATCAATTGCAAATATATAGAACCCATAATAATAGTCTTCAATTATCCATCATCATCATGCACTTACGTTTATACACCTGAAAATCATTGATTTCAATTTTAGCGATTTAAATATATGTGTACCTTTGAAATTAAATGGGTTCATGCATACCAATTAATGTAATAAAAAATGATACATAACACGAAAGCTATAAAATAAGATAAAATTCAAGCATTTGCTAAAGTGGATTAATATATAGTTTATGTTTTGCATCATATATCATATTATCATTCTGGTTGTTTCATCAGTAGCTTCAATAAGTAATATAATGTGACCTTAATCAGTTTTTGGATAGATCATTAAACACCTTAGAGGTCATATGCCCCAGGTCTTTAAAATATTTATTGGCTCAGGCATCATTAATCACATTAGCAGTATATAGTTGCCATTTAGGATCCAACTAATGAAGAATCTGGGTATAACGACCGTTCACCGAACAGGTTGCGGCATAATAGTTTTGGTTCAATCCAAATCAATGATGAATCGATTATAACTTGATTCAATAAAATGTCTTTACCTTAATAGCCACACTAACTTGGAAAATGTATAAAACAAACCAATCAAGATACCACGCTTAAGAATATTAGAAAGTTAAGCTTAAACGCACATGAGCATCAATTAAAGATTACCATTGATGAGGCAATAGACTCGAAGTGACTCATTAGTTTTCCAACATATTTGACAGTTTTTTGAAGTATAGATCATGGTTGAAAACCTTCTCAGCCTGCAAGTAATATCCAAACATTTATGCATTAGTACCGGTTCAGAAAACATGACAAAAATGGGTCGATTTAGATGATCTATTCTTTAGCGTGTTAAATAGGCATACTAATATAGTTTAGCACAAAAAGGAAATATATTAGAAGTTGCAGAAGCTATATTTGTTATGTACTATACATTATAAATCATTTAAGCACATAACATTAGACTGAAATCAATATTACTAAGCTTGAATTCTTGAAACATATCATAATTATTCAAATGGTAATTGTGGTCGTAGCGTTGTGGTGATAAACGACATACAATTCTTATCCAATTAAAAGACCAATCATATTCCATTGTTTTTTTAGTACCATGTTGAAGGTTCTCAAACACAACAAAAAGAATATAGTACAGTTATATGATACATTTTTCATACAACTAAACTAAATTAATAGAAAGCTTACTTGATGAAGCCCCCTGCCATAGGATTTTCTTGTAGAAATAGTTTCTTTTTTGCTGATAGTAGTATTTGTGTATATCTTTTAAGAATCCACTTAGCTTCCTTTTTCACATGTGCATACAGAATAACAGCACTGGTTCAAAAACCATGACAAACATGGGTCAATTCAGGCGACCTATTCTTTAGCAGGTCAAACAGCCATAGTAATTCCTCATGAAAACATGGCATGTATATTATATGCATACAGGGAAAACATCAGTAACCGTTATTCCAAAATTTCTCATAAACAAATACATGGCATCATGGCATGGATTATCTGTTACCGTGGTTTAAAAAGCTAACCAACTAATGAGCCTTGAGGAATGAAAGACTTCTTCTCAAACTCAGAAGGCCAATTCATTCAAACAGAAGAGGAACATACACAAACTCCAGCATTCAAAAGAATAATTCTCTTATACTATCAGACTTTCCAAAGAAAGAGATATTGCCTAACGGAAGAGGTAAAATTCGGCGTACCTGCATCGGTAGAGGCTTGAGATGTGAACTTCAATTCTGAACTGTCGACTATGTCATTTAAAAACAAATTTATCGGTGGGCATATATATGCAAGTATCTTCTAATACTAATGACCTAAGAATTTATAAAATTCACTTTGTTAAGATATGCATTTAGGACCCTTTTAACCTATGTGGCGCCATTGACTACCAACTTGTTTTTCATTAATATTGATTGGTCCATACACGGTGCAAACAATCATATAACTTGTTAAGACTACTCTATTTTAAATTTGTGAGTTATGTGTTTATGTTCAGTCAAATTAAACATATTGTCAATTCAAAACAAATTAGCCACGTCAACCATAAAAAAGATGCATATATCCCATGGCACAATTCACTAAGTCATGGTATAATGGTTACTGATTATAAAAGAAATCAAACTATCATTGGCCTATGTATTGTGTCTTTATATTTTGTAATATTGTAATTTTCTTATGTAAATGAATGGATGAAGAAAGACATAAGTATACAGACATTACGTGCATATAATGAAGAAAAAAAATAAGCACCTTCATATCTGCTATTTCTTTGATTAATCTAACTAAAATTAGTAATACAACATTCCTCATGACAACATGGAATGTATATTATATGCATACAGGGAAAACATCAGTAACCGTTATTCCAAAATTTCTCATAAACAAATACATGGCATCATGGCATGGATTATCTGTTACCGTGGTTTAAAAAGCTAACCAACTAATGAGCCTTGAGGAATGAAAGACTTCTTCTCAAACTCAGAAGGCCAATTCATTCAAACACGTTTTATACCAAAATCAAATAGCATTTGGAACATTTGCTCCAAACTATATTTTAGGGTTTTCGTAAGCAACAGACTCAAACAAAACTTGATAGATATTCTAATCAAATACAATAGATGGACAATAATGCACATATTATAATGAATTTGAATACAAAAATTGTAAAAAAAAAAAAAAAAAAAAAAATCAAAAAAAAAAAAAAAATCAAAACAACTTACAATCACCTCAATATATGCCCAAAACATCAATCCACGGGAATTACCTAATCATTTCCATATTTTAGTTTTGACACTCACCTCAATAAGCATCGTGCACAATCCAAAAAATGGGTATTGAACCGTTTTCCCGACCAATGCCCATATGCTTCTTGTAGACTCAAATGAAAACGTAAAGCTATTCTTGGTGCATTTCACTTTATCCCGTTTATTTCATTATCTGTGACAGGAGCAGGAACCAATTAAGTTGAATCGAAACATGTCATAAAAACTAATTCAAAGAATACAAAAATTATAAAAACTAATTCATGCAATGAATTTACACCCAATTTAACACCTCTAAATTATAATCATATCAACCATAACACAAATCAAACTTAATATTAACACAATGAAGATTCTAATAACAAACGAAATAAAATTCTTACCGGTGAAAATGAGTTGTGTATGGACCGCCAAATCGAACCTATTTCGTAATTCCTTTTGCCCTAAACAAACACATGAGTTGATCTGAAACAAACAGCACCAATTGAAACCCATAAATCTTCCAAAATAAAAAACTGAAATGGAAAACCTATAACTAATGATTTGGGCAACTTTGTCCTCTAACAATAGCTACCTATAACTAATGATTTGGGAAGCTTTGTCCTCTAACAATAGCTACCCATAACAAACGATTTGTACAAAAAAATGTATCATAAGAAAAAAATAACAAAATTAAGGAGAAGATTGAGAACCTAATAGAAAGGGAAAAAAAACCTCATTGAGTTGGATTCGACTGACTTAGGGTTGATGAATCCTTGAATCAAACATATATAGACCAATTGGTAGGTTATTTTTGGATGTTTTTTTAATACATTGAATTTGGTTGGTGAATTGAAACTGAAAATTAAGCGTATGAAAGAAGCCATGGGGATTTTGAATTGTTGAGATGAAACTGAATATTGATTTGAAAATTTTTGAATGATTCTTCTTGTACAAGAATGTGTTTTTAATGTTATTCAATACCTTACCAAAATAAACCAAAAGTGGAGCGTATATTTTTTTGTTTGACTTTGTCATTGTGTGTTTGAAAGTAGGAATGCATTAGGGTACTTGTACATTTTGTTCTAAATAAGGAATTTTAAAAGTGTAATTAATTTTATTTTTTAATGCTCCTGCTTTAGGGCGCTTGTACAAAACCTTATTTTATTAGTTTATATATATATATATATATATATATATATATATATATATATATATATATATATATATATATATATATATATATATATATATATATATTGACTCTACCCACCTATCTATATTATGTCACAAGTATTATTATTATTATGAGTGTAAACATATTAGAGTTTAACTCGATAACTCGAGAGCAATGGTTATATTGGCTCGAGAAGGATTCGTCTATGTACTTGCGTAAACATGTTTCGTAAAACAAAACTTGACAAAATTGTTATTAGAAGGAACGTAACAACGTTAAATAGCAACAATAAATAATGTTTCTACATCGCTTTTATTGGGTTTAAATAAAAGGTTTAGTTTAAGTAAAAACTCTTTAAATAGAACGTTAGACAAAAAAAAAATGTTAAATTAAATGTATACTCCGTATTTTAGTTTTCTCTTGTATCAAAATAAGTGTTTATTTTTATATTTCAACCAATCAACGTGGTTTCCAATGGTTACGATAACATTCAATTGGTCCACAATGCATAAGTCTTATTCTTCTTATACTATTTGCAATTTGAAAATGGACATTCATTTTGTGAATGAGTGAATATCAATTTTAGGTTTGGTTTATTTATGTTTTTAATTAACTGTGTGCAAACTAAGTTAATTAGCCTTGGTTATGTTGGATTGCTCGAGAATGATTTAAAGTTGATTTGAACCCTTTATTTAAATAAAAAAACTTGAGATTTGTATGAATATGATTTGTGCAAGCAAACTTGAACTTGGGATAGATAAGTTTTCGTCAACATGTTGTCACATGTATTGTTTTTTAAGGGTGCTTTTGGTTTAAAAATGGTATTAGGATTTGGGATTGATTTGAGAAAAGTTTGAAAAAAAAGTAAGAAAGATAAAATATATTATTATATATAATTAGATTTGATTTATTCAATTTATATTAGATGTAAAATATAGTATACATAATTAAAAGAAAACATAAGTCAGTGATCAAAGAAAAATGTACAAACTTGTAGTTGAGAAATTTTAGAAAGCATGAATTGTCAGGACTTTGGTCCATACCGACCAAATTAGAGTGGTATGGTTTTTGTAGGTTGAATTCTCTATTTTATTCCAAAAGTTTGAACCAAATTATTCTTTTTATCTTTCAATCTAATCTAACAATGCGAAACATGCATACCAAACACTTCCTTAGAGTTTAAAGAGAAACCTGATTTCACATAAGAAATTTTTTAGAAATGTGTCAAAATTAAATTTGACAATGAAATAGTTATTCCTATTTATATATGTGTACATTTTTTTATTTTTTATTTTATTATTATTATTATTTTTTTTTGCCAAAATAGCCGCACAAAAAGAACTTTAATAATGCAAAATTCCACTACAAAAATTAAACCAACCTTAATCTATTTATAAAAAGTCTCGGCTATTTCAAAATTATGTAAGTATGCTCAGTGACGGAATCAGGACACAAAACGATCAGGTGCACTTAGAATAAGCTAAACAATACTACAAACACAATTTTTAACGACCAGATGCATTTAAGAAAAATCGATGTTTTTTTTAACAAAATTAACACTACGCCACAAAATTCCATGGGTGTCCCGGACACCCCTTGGTTCCGTCACTGAGTATGCTATTACATATCGTCATTGTTTTACATTGATAACATACTGCATTTAAATGAAGAGTTAGATGAAATAAAAATCTCAATTCATCATTTTTTTAAAAGAACATCAACAACAACAACAATATTAGAAGGTAAGATGGAGACAATCATACTCTTATCTGAGGGTAAAGGAACTTGCTTAGTTGCTTTCAAAATGACCTTTGGCAAATGTGTATACAAGACTTTATGTGTTATATGTGTGCGGATGGAAAAAACAATAACACAAAGAAAAAACATACAAGCATGCAAAAAATAAAAAAAATAAACGCATAACTTTTTTTTTTTTTTTTTTTTTTATATAACGTCAAGGTGACTTTATTCTAAAGCATCTACTCGACTATTTTGGGGCAATAATGGTTATATTAATAAAAGCTTAAAAAATATATATATATATAAAGATCGGGTAAAGGTTGACCCGAATAAAAATTAACGGGTATATCCACTTGCAAACTTGCTGGATCAGATAATAAACCCTCAAATTAAAAAACACAGAATCAATTAATCAATCAGTGAATGAAATGGATGATAATAAATTTCATCTTGTTCCATTTGATAACAACAACAGCACTATTACTCAATCAAGGTATTTATTAACTCGTGTTTGTATGGTTTACTTAAAGTCTGCATTTTTATCATGATTGGTTGATTATACTTTACTTGGGAATTTTAATAATCTAGTTTTTAGAGTATTTTGGAATTTGGATACAAATTAAATATGCTTGTTGAGTTGCTTAATCAAACTGCTTATTTGATTCTGTTTAATTCTATTTCTATATCTTTTAAAAATGCGTAATTGTCAATCACTCGAAGAAATGCTTATGCTTATTTAGGTTACACGAATAGAATAATTGTTTGCAATATGTGGTTGAGTTATCGTCGAAATTACATTATGTACTTACCTGTTTCAGCTAGCTAAGTTTTGGAGAGGGAGGGGGGGGGGGGGGGGGGGGTAGTTTTTAGGGGATTAAATCTATGTATGTCTTGAAACTGATTATTGTTCATTGAATCACATATCTGCGTGAATGAAACTATGGATCGGTAGCTAAATTTACATTTTTTAACAGTTTTTCTTGCCTACGGCAAGCTCGTACATTGTACCGCAAATCTGAATATTTGGAACCTAATACGGAGTAATAAGAAAAGATCACCGTAAGCACTTTCATCCTAAACTTAAGAAGTTGCTTACTGTGCCATCATCTTGTAATGGTCATTTTAACTTGTATACTGACATGAAATATTTCAATAGTCGATATGTTTTATTGCCACTTCAGGTTGTAATAATCACATAGTTATAGTGCTTATACTATCTTCTTATTGGGAGTTTGTTACTTCAAGTTTTAAGTATTAGTTTAAACTTCTAACGCAAAAGTCTAAATATCCCTTTCTACGTTTTCCGGGACTTGATGATGTCCCTTTATGTACATACATGAAAACTTTACGAGAATAAATGTTGCAGCTTCATGGCCTTCCTGTTGTTATTTGACCCTCAATAATTATAAGATTAACCAATACTATGCAAACACTCAAGATTGGTTATTATGACGTCAAGTTGTAATAATTAGTTTAAAGTCAGTTGTCAAATATCTTTTTCACCCCATTCGAGACTATGACGATGGCCCGTTATGTATTCACTGTGAAACTTTCTGCCAAAGGGAATTTCACAACGGTTATGGGTGCTTAAAAACTAATTCTTGGAATTTTTTGGAATGTGGAACAGTTTGGTTCAACCAGTTATCGCTTTGCTTACCTTTTTTGACATCTGTTTATTTTTGCCGAAAGGCCTGCACCAGAACCGAAAGACAGAAAGCTTCAAAAAGCTGACAGAGAGAAACAAAGAAGGGATCGTCTAAATGAGCAATTTACCGAATTGGGAAAGACACTTGGTATGTCAACTCAAATTGTGTGTGTGCCTTTTATTAAAAATAAAATCTTCTCATATGCTGTTAAAAAAATTGTGCTTGATCATTAGTGTTGGCATATTGCTAGAATATAAAATAACAGTAAAATAGTGTTTATTTTCATCTCATTCATATGAATGAGAATCTGATATCGAACGCAATATTCTGTGTCGTTTGTTAAAAGTATTGTTCTGCTTCTGTTTGTGCTACAGGCGATGTTATTAGTTACTCGTAAATGCTAAAAATGTTAAAATATTTGCGCAGATCCTGAAAGACCAAAATTTGACAAAGCAACTATACTTGGTGATACAATCCAGATGCTAAATGATTTGACTGCTCAAGTCAGCAGACTAAAGTCTGAGTACACGACACTCACTGAAGAATCTCGTGAGGTAATTTTTTTGTTTCAGTAGAATCAGTTGCGGCTGTGAGACATCAGCATTGTGGTCATTCACGACTTTTTGGAGGACTTCCTGCCACTTGTTATAACAACTCAAAACAAACTTTTTTGGCAGTTAGAAGACATAGTTTAAAACTTGAAAATAATAGTCTTTTGCAAGTGAAAGGGCAAGTTGTGATCCACTCTGATGTATTATTTGGCAATGATTGCAATATATATTTCCATATGGAAAAATATGGTGTTTGGCGATGCTTTCCATTTCCAACAAAATTTTTTTTTATTTTTTATTTATTTATTTATTTTTTTTATTATTATTATTATTATTATTATTATTATTATTATTATTATTATTATTATTATTATTATTATTATTATTTTTTTAACTTTTACTGATGGTTTTCTAATCAGAAGACAGGTTTGGAATTTCAACTTAATTTAATCAGTTCAATAATCAAGCAAAAATTGCAGCTTTGAAGATTGCAAACCAGTAGTGTACTAAGCTGAACCTTAATAGTTAGGAAAGTTGGTGGGTCGGGCAGGTTAGGTAGCAGGTCATAATGGGTTATTGTGTACAGTCGGTTCTGCTTAGCCCTGAACATTTCTGCCCTAAATTAGTGTGCCAGCTATGATTATCTCACAACTTAAATTTTTGTACAACAATAATCTCATTGATTAATGTAGGTTGTTGTATGCATCAATAATACACTGTGTGGCTCATGACCCTTCTCCGTTTAAGCTAACTTGATCTATTTCATTTTACTGGGTTGACTCGTCATATATTATACCTAACCGGAATTGACCCGTCCATAATAGATCGGTCGAAATTCTGGACTTTTAATGAAACTTTTTTTTTTCTTTGAATTGTAACAGTTGACTCAAGAGAAGCATGATTTACGAGAAGAAAAAGCATCCCTTAAATCAGATATTGAGAATCTTAACCTTCAATACCAACAAAGGGTTAGGGCTATGTACCCATGGGGTCATATGGACCAATCAGTTGTAATGCACCCCACTTCATACCCCTACCCGGTCCCAATGCAAATGCCGATGCCACCTGGATCTATTCCAATGCATCCATCCATACAACCTTACCCCTTTTTTGGAAGCCAAAATCCAGGGGTTGTTTCCAATCCTGCTTCCGCTTTCTTTCCACCTGTTCAATACGTATCTCCAGTTGTGCAGACAAGTACTAGGTCACAGGTCTCTAGCAGACAAGGTTCTAGAAACAAATCATCAGAGCAAGGGGAGAACGGAAGTGGAAAAGATGGGGATTCTAATGATGTTGCAACCGAATTAGAGCTCAAGACACCCGGATCTACAGGAGATCAGGTCAGCTCCTGCACTTCATAAATTTTGTTACTTTTATAAAATTTTGACGTTTTATACTAGAAATATCGGGTTACGGCCTAAAATGGTTAATGTTTTTGTGCTGGTTGAAATGGGTCTGTAAGGGTTGACTTGAGCTCTATGTTACTGTGTCAAATATGATTACAAGTTTACAACAATTATCTGAGCTAGCTTTTTGGAGTGAGTTCTACACCTAGCTTGTGGCTTGATGCGATCTAGTATGGGATGGGTTCATATCAGTTTTATGCATAAAAAATACACTTGCTGTGACTTTTAAGCCATTTCCTTTTATGCTTAGTTCTTTGATTTTACATCTTCGACTTGTAAGAGATGGAATCATAAACAGCATCGACCCATTTATAAGTAAATAGGTCAAAATTGCCATCTGTAGATCTTAGCATTACAGAGTAGATCGTAGCATTACAGAATCGTGTGTTGCAAATAAAATATGGTTCTTGAGAAGAAAATTCATGGTTAACGAGTCATTTTGGGCGAAGGATGCAATGTGCTATTTTATCTCTTGCGCTTCAACTTCCAGTGATTTCAAAGTCGCTTTTTCTATAAGCTATAGTCTTCTTTTGCATATTCAAAAGAATGATCGCTTTGATTACAAACCGTGGTTGAAAAAGTTCAGGGTAGGGAGGGAAAATTAAGGAAGAACGACATAATTTTGTGAAAGAAAATGAAGGAAAAAGAGCAAAAACTTTCTAGTGATACACAAACGCAACTAGGATATGACATATAGCATTTTAAAATACTGCATTTTTGACACTTCCAATATCAACAAACATAATATATAAAAGGCTGAAAAAATACTTTAGCTGAGAGTAAATAGTGAATAGACACACGGCTGATTGAATTTAGTAACCAAAGTGTCTCTTATGCTAGATTCTGCATGGGTTATTTACCTTTTTTTTCTGCATTTCGACAACTATGTTGGTTCTTTGGAAACCAAAAATGGTTCAATATGCTAAGTTGTCTTAAAGATAGAAGTATAGAATATGTTATCTGATAATGTTGGTAGGCAATTGCAAAAGAACAACCAAATTGATGTACAATTTGCAGCAAAAATGGCAGTTAGCGGCTGAAGTTGTTGCATGCCATTTACCTTTAACTGAATTTCACTCGCTTTTCAATTAAAACTTCTTTTTAAAATTTTCACTTGTGTAAGATGTAAATTATTTATCATTCCAATGTAAAAAGCCTACATGCTTAATAAAATATGAGAAAAGGGCACTTCAGTGGCAGAAATGATTAACAGAATAACTGTCGGTAGATAAATTGTACAGTTTCGATTTTCCTATAGGACTTTAAGAGCACTTTTACACTGTTATTCAAATTTTAATAATGATACAGAGTAAAAAAGAATTAACGTTGTTGATTATTCTGCAGGATGGTTCTCCAGGTCAATCAAAACCCAAAAAGTTACATAGGAAGGAGACTAGCTTTACAGATGAGAATTCTGCAAGTGGGTGTTCGTCATCCGGTACTGTACAGGCTACCTCATCAACTAGTGTCATTGGCGGCGCAAATGGTGATCACCAAAGATCAGCATCACCACCCTGATCGTGTTATTGATTTGCATAGATTGCTAACTTCTCACAAAGAAAACACACGTACTGTAATTTGCTTTCACCCCTTGAACCAGGTGCTTGACATGTAGTTATTGAATTAGAATGAATGCCCTCCCAAGAAAAAAGAAAGTTATAGAAGAATGTAACATTGTAACACGTCTTGCTTGTATCGACCATTGTATGTAGTAATATCCTACCTAAAGAAGTTGCGAGTATTTAGTGTATGAGTCTTATACCTCAGAACTACGTTAATTTGTTTTTTCTCTTTTCTAAAAGACCCATGATTCTCACTCTGCATTATATCGGTTGGGTACCTTTCAGACAATATTACTACGATATTAATTTGAATGCAAAGTTTTAAGATGTATGAGTCAGACTTTGGACGACTTTAACTCGTCTGACATTGTGTGGTACAATCTGAGGATGTAGAATCTATTATAAGTAATCATGAGCACTTGAGCAAGCTGAGACGGGGGAGTTGCGTTGAATTATGTTGGTTCTTGATAGGAGGCTAATCTTTCGAGTGGGAGTATGAACTTGCACAAAAGGTTTAGAATGTTGGTTCTTAAATGACTACTGACTACGTTAGATCCCAAGCCTAATTGTGGGCTTGAGTTAATTAGGTTTAGGGTTAGATCCCAAGCCTAATTGTGGGCTTGAGTTCATTAGGTTTAGGGTTGTGGTTGATTATCCAAGCACAAAAGCCAACTTGAATCACCCCTTTGGCTGACGGACGAACGCATAGCCGGAAGTCGACTGCTGCAAAAAAAAGTTCTATGCTTTGCTTTTATTTTTGTTTTTGCTTTTGCTTTTCCTTCTGCTTCTGCTTCGGATGTTGTTGCGTGATGAAGATCGATTTCCACTTGCTATTAGATGTTTTCATCAACAAATATGTTATTTACTTTTGCTATTGCTGCTCCTTGAAGAATTGCTTTCGCGTGCTGTCAAATTTCTTCATAAAAAAAGTTGTGTTTTTAATACGATAATGTTTCTTTGTCAGTTTACTACTATAGTCGGAGCTTTCGCGATTTCGCTGCTCAGCGAGGAAGTATTAACTGATAGATATGGCCCATGTCTAGTTGTTGATTTAGGATCCATTAGGGTTTTCTATGCATTGTAATCTATAAATACTCGATAAAAAAACATGATATCCTACGGGGAATTCTATTATTTGCCTTTTAATGATTTTGGGTTTAACTAAAAAACAGTTCATATTCAATTCTGTCCATTTTGGCCGTCTATGATTCATACCATTTGTAACCCAAGCTTAAATCGAAAGAGTGGCCTAACACTTTCGAGTTTATACTAAAAACGAGATAGAATGTAGAAGGAGCTATGGCATATGTGTTTGAAATAGATTCCAGTTTGAAAGAGTTGAATTACTGTATTGTTTCGTTGAAAAGTTCTATACGCATGCCCTTTTTTCAATGCATTTGACTTTGTTCTTTTCTCTTTTCGAATGATAAATATTTTTGAGAACATGGATTGTGATGGTAATCTTAACTTTAGGCTTGTGAGGAGATTAAATTTCTCAAAGTTTGAAAATGTTGGATGAGTTGTTACATATACATATTTCGTATATGTCATAAGCTAGCAAAACAATTTGGTTTTGCTAGCAAATATAATTGTCAATATAAAGCCTACAAGTATCAAGAATTTCGGCCCCACGAATGGGGAAATTTAACCATTCTGAAACTTGTTGTATCTACATCATCACCATTGTATAAACTATAAAGCCATCCATCTTTGTAGCACCTGTTAGATTAATTAAACATACACAAGATCAATCTCATGTAATCATATCATAACAATAACATTAAAGTAAACTTACTTGATGATAGAATCGACTGATGATTAAGATTGGATGATGAAGCCATATCGTTAGGGTTAGTCGATTCTGGTAGTGATGTCACCAGTGACGAAGCCAGGAATTTAGTTAAGGGTGGGCCAAATAATAGATTAGCATCTACAAAGTTATATCACTAAAGAATAGTTTTAATGTAAATTGTATTTAGTTAATTAGCTATCGGTAAGGGGAAAAAAGGTTTTGTTATTTGTAGCCCAAAAAGGTACGTTTAAAAGTTAAAGACGCAAAAATGGTTGTACATTAAATAGGTCGAGAGTAGTTATACCAGTCAAATTCTTTAAAGAAAATCATGAACAAACTGCATTATATATACATGTTTTAAGGTAGAATAATGAATAAACTGCAAATTTTAATCAGTGAACAATACATAATATAAGGTATTTTAAGTCAATCTATAAAGCAAAAATAACTGAAAGGTAAATAAACTAATCTAGTTTAAAAATGCTATAGAATGCATGAAATATAAATGTTCAAGGGTGGGCCAGATAATTTTGAAAGACTAATATAATATAAATCTAAGAAATACATATGCTTTTGCTCAAAGGTTTGGGTTGGCCATGGCATACCCACATCATCAAGTAGCTCCGTCACTGGATGTCACCAATCCGATGGATTGATTTATCTCACAAGTTATGGTGTTATTAAGAGAGTTTTGTTATGTGGCAAGATACAGGAAAACCACCACACAACCTGGTGATTTATTGTTATGACAGTTATTCTCATCAAATAACTGTCAGTTAGGGTATAATATATCATTAGAGCATAATTAAAGGGTCTAAGTGGTCAAAGGTCATATTAAAAGGGTTATTCTAACATTCTCCCACTTGACCGTAGGACCATTTATTTATGTCAAATCTGAAAATTTATATTGGCCGATTACAAGTTTATATCCCTCAATTTCTATCTGTAGATTTATGCGCTAGCTTGCGAACCCTTACCGGTTAAAGGTGAGCTCTATAATCTAAATTTTACATCCCTTAATTTTTATCCGTAGATTTATATCGTTTAATGTAATGAGAATCACATTAATCTTTATTATTCAGAACCCATGAAATGAGATATCAAGTAATGGTTAATCCAAGTACGGGTTGGTTGAGGTCAAGACTTAGTTCGTGCACAATCATAGGATCATGACTTCCCAAGCTTCGACCTTTGAATCGACTCATTAGCATAAACCCAATATCCATACGCACTTATTTTGATCGTGTAACTATTAAATCTTGACTCAAGTACAATACTACATTTGATAAAATATCTTAAAAATATCGTAGTCGAAGCGGATATAATTTGTTCGGGCAAAGGTTGATTCGTAGATTGGGTCCATTGGCATTTCGATATTGTTGATGCCAGCCACTCCCTTGTTATCTATCGTATATCCAGATGTCAACATTACATTGTAAGTAACCCCACTATTTATATACTTTGTCCCTTACCACATGAATGCCAGAATGGTGATTGACGGAGCCATGACTAAATATAACTGGGTGCACAAAAAAAATTGAACAATAATACTAAAAACACATTTCAATGGACCGGGTGCATTTAAGATGATTTTATGAAAAATCGGTGTTTTCTTCAAAAATTAACACTATATCGAAAAATTCCATAAGGTGCACGGGTACCCGCGGGAACCCCTGGCTCCGTCCCTGGAACGGGTTATTTCCATAAACTATTACTTCTACACTGATTTATTTTTCTGTTACGTTCGGTTGAATTTGTAGTTTGGTCACATGAGTTTGAGGATCGTTAGAAGTTCCTTTAAACTCTTAGTAAAGCTACTTTGCTAAGGACAAATGAGATTTTACGAAAAATATCAAAACTCGGGTTGGTTAACCTTTAACAAACCTAGTTTGACAATTTTCTTAAATTCATATTAAAGGTTCTTCTGAAATTGTTCACATAAAACTGGCCGAAAAATTACAACCTGGCCAGACGTCAAGACAATAAAATGCAATGTGATTATTAATGTTTAGAAACGATTTATATAAGTTTTTACATACGACACATAACGAATTTAGATTATATCGTTGAAAAATGGTTGACTACTTGACGTAGTTAAATGACACGTCCTAATTTTATGCATAGCTTATTCTAATCGTTGGATATGTTGTGTGCAATTTCTTTCTGAATGTGTTAGTATTTAATTATTAGATGTGTCATGTGTCATTATATATATATATATTTTTATCAAAGAAGTATAAAATTTGGGTGGAAAAAAATGTAACAAGAAAGAATACAAAACATGTCATGTATGTGCTTTGCAGACAAGAGTTGGTTTGGTGGGTCGGGTACACAGAGACTCCCATGAGTCCCATCCATGTCAAACCCATATTTCACAAGACACGTAGCAGCTGCAGGTGTCATAATTCGTTTATCCACATATCCTATGTTTGTGTATGTCTTTCCACATCTTATTTTCTTTTTATTTGGTTCCAAATTACCGGTATTTACAAAAAGCTTATACTTCAAAAACCGGATTTACATGTTTTCTTAGAGCACAAGATGCCACGGAGCTATAAAGCTCGTTTAATAGCACTTTTGTTGATATCTCAGTTTTTTCTCTTATAACTTATAACTTAACTCAAATACACTCTTTCTTCATCATTCAAGTTATAGGACACCCTTGACTCCACACATAACTCAATAAAATACAAATACAACACACACATAAAAGAAGGAGAAAAAACTATGGCTTGACTGGTCACTATGACGCAAACCCTTTGAGGGAGCGGGAGGGAGGAGGGGTTTGAGTTATAGGGTTATAACATGCTCTTAACTCACGGTAACAAGTGCTCTTATAAACCATATCAAGGATTGTGACTGATTGATCTTAGCTGTTACATATAATTACCAACTCGCACATATCATTTACACTAGAATAATGTGGCGAAAAAACATCAAATAATGACCTAGTATGTGACCTATAAGTGGTGTTTTTACTAAGATGTTCGATGAAATGCGTCGATTTTAAAGTAAAATAGGGACATAGAGTTGACAATGATGACGTGAGGTGTTAGATAAATTAAGGAAATTTGACGAATCTATGTAACTATAAATGAAACTAGTCATGAATTAAACATTCATGCTCACAAGTCACACTATTGTCACACCATCTTACATGGCTCTAAGCTAAATGCACGCCATGATACCGAGGACCCTAGGCGCCAAACGCAACGCTAGTTCCTTGGCTCAAGTCAAGAGACGTTTTTGTTTTATTTTTCTTATTTTAATTGTGTTTTTGTGACGAGTTTATGTTTTAATTGGTTTTGTGTTAAAAGTGTGTGTAAAAGAGAAAAATGATGACTTCATTTTTTGTTTAAATTTTTATTTCAAAATTAATTTTTGTTTATACTCTTATACAAAGATCAAAATTTTAATTTATACTTTTAAAATTTTAAAATTTTGTTTAGTTAGTCTAAAAGTTTTAAAAAATTTCAAATTTAATCTAAATTTAGTACAATTATGTTTAATATAATCTGTATTTTTATTTTCATGAATAAAAAATTAGTTTGTTTTAAAAAAAAAATTAGATGATGAGATTTAAAAAATATTTTGGCTTGAGTCATGAAATAGAAAGTTTTTGAATACATAAGTAAAATGATTACTTTGATAGGATGACATGATGTGATACATAAAATGAAGCCATCTCTAACTAAAATGGGGTTTGATCGAACAATATATTTTTTTAAGGGTTTTGCTAATGACAACCTTTAAGGTTGTCGTTAAAAGAATTAGTTTCATTACAAAGTCATCTATAAATCACTGTGATGGGATGTCAAACCCGAAAAATATGGATACAATTCCTAAAAATCTGGATGCACAACAAACATTTGATTCTGATTGGATAATTTAATTTTTTACATTAAATTGTAATAAAAAAAATCATCTTAACAACAGCGATGTCATTAGCAAAACCTTTTTTTCAAATACACCGATTTATATGTATTTTTTAAAAATTATAAAAATGTAATGAACTTTTGTAGAACCGTAGAAGGGGGTGAATGCGGTTTCTTCGGCTTTTTAGATGTTTAAAAACTTTAAGCCAAAGATAGCACCAAGTGCTTGTATAATAATCCAACAACCACTAACACAACCAAAGTAAATAAAGCAAGTAAAAGACACCACGATATATACTGGTTCGGGATGGGGGGTTTATACCATCCGTACGTCCAGTTGCGAATCCGCGACTCCGATACTCTTCACTAGTATAATCCTTTCGGTGGACTACAAACCATTACAATTCACTCCACTGATATTCACTAATATCGATGCTCACAAAGAAGGAGTTACTCACCAACGGTATTCCGCCCTCGGAAACCACCCAAAAGAATCTCACGATTCGACTTTTCCTAAGGATCACAAAGATCACTACCAAGACTTCCACCCGAAGTATCAAACCCCAACTAGATCCCCAATGATCTAGGCTTGGTCACCAAGACACAAGACTTCCCTTACAAACAAATGAAAGGATAAATGTTTGTTTATCAACCAAGTCCTAACCTAACCTAGAGACTCGATTGTAGTAGAAAGGGTATAAGAAAGAAGACCCTCGACACAATCACAAGAGTGGATTAGGTTCTTGTGATTCTTCCCTTGCAAAGATATGTGTTCTTCCAAAGATGTTAGTGTGAAAATCAAGAACACAAGATTAGAGATAGAGAAATTGAGAGATTTGAGAGTGTTTAGAGAGAAAGAATCTAGAGAGAAAGAATAATGGCAAGAGGTGAGGAATACAAAAGGCAAGACATGGTATTTATAGGCAAAACCCAAACTTGGGAATATTTTACCGAGGCCGGCGCGTCACCCACGCGTTGACGCGTGGGAGGCGCGCCAGACACCCAGGAAAATATTCCCGAGGCTTTGGGTGTTTGGCATTATAAATGCCTTACCTTGCTAAACCCCCAATTGTACTTCACACTAAACCTTAACATTAATCATTCTAAGGTTTACCAACTCAAATAGCCAATTTGGAAAATCATTTGTGAAGGAGAAACCAAATTACCAAGGGTTTAAAGTGTAGATAGGGTAATTTGGAAGGGGTAGAAGTGTATCTCCTCACATGGCATAGAAAAGAGAGAAAGAATATGCCAAGGAATATTCCAATGCTTGGGGGGGGGGGGGAGGAAGAATGTGATGGAGGGTTGAGATGAAATGGTTTGAATTGGATGGCTAGGATCAAAGGGAGCCTCCCTTGGTTTTCAAACAATTTGGCATGTGGAGAAATGTGGATGGATGAGATGATCTCATTAGAGATGGATGGCTAAGATCACACTTGCCTAGGTTAGGGTTAAGAAAGGATATTCCAAGGAATATGCTTTGCTTGGGGGGAAAGGAGAAATGGAGGGTTGAGATGGGTTCATTTGAATTGGATGGTGAAGATCAAAAGCATGTGGTGGTATAGGGAAGAGATTGGATGGATGGTTGAGATGAGTTTAGTTTGAATTCAATGGTTGAGATCAATCCCATGTGGTGATATAGAGGTGAGGGGTTGGATGGATGGTTGTGATGTGTTGTAATTTGAAATCAATGGCTAGGATGAGAAGAGCCATATTAGGGTTTCCAACAATTGGCATGTGTTGAAAATGAAGGGTTGAGATATGTTGTAAGGGAATGGATGGTTGAGATGTAGTGTGTAAGGGATATGTAAGGGTGTAAGAGATTGTGTAAGAGAATATTTGATTTGGATATGATTGGTTTTGTCTTTTGTATAAATGGGATTAAGAGAGGATTAAGGCATAATCTAATTGTCATTAAGAAGAAAAGGTTTAGACAATTAAGATTATAAGTTGAGAAAATCATAGGTTACTTATAAGTTCAAGTAACACAATGTCGAGAATCCATAGTTTCATATCTCGTGACTTTCCACGACTCGACGTTCTCAACTAATACCTTGGTTCAAACAAGTTAAGTGTTTTGCCTTGATGTAAAGCATAACCCAAGTGGGAAAGGATGCGTTTACGCAAAGTGACCTTTGACTTAGTTTGACCAATAAGGGAGTAAACCCGTTACGTAATTAGAGAAGACGTAAGCACGAGATATGAGCATATGAATGCTTCAACACGATGTTACGTGAAATATATAAGCTCCCTAAGTTTAGAAAAGCCTTGGCTAGAGGCGATAGCTAGAAAACATGAGTTGGCGTTTTCCCGTAAATGGGTGTATTAAAAGTGAGATTTCTCAAATCTCAAAACTCGTTTCGAGTGTTCTAAATTAAGCACATAACATATTCATATCTGTTTTGAAAGATCCACATTTGTAGGGTAAGGGGAAAGCCGACTTTCAAAATTTGCCCGGAACCATACAGACTCCTGGCGCGTCACCCGCGTTTTGAGCTAACGTTTGTTATTTTATGTGTTTCAATGGTTTATTTGTCATCATTAAAGCATAAAGAGATCTTGATTATGTTGCCTCAACAATCTCCCCCTTTTTGATGATGACAAACAAAAATCGAAAGCAAATAAAATTACCAAACTTAGCGAAGACAAAGCGCGCCTTTGATGTAGCTTGTGTCTTGACCTTTGCCTTGTAATTTGGTGAAGCCTTTAACATTACTTGAATGGTCTTCACGCATCGTGCTTTCTTTCTCCCCCTTTTGTCGAATCAAAAAGGCGGGACTTCCATTTGAAATAGGAAAGTAGCTTGTTTCCGTGCTCCCCCTTGAACATAGCTCCCCCTAGATCATTGCTCCCCCTTGTTTTAAGGCGGGGATCCATGGGTCAAGAGCCTCACCTTTGCGGTGTCCTAGCTACACATAAAAAGCACAACATGCAACCAACAATAAATCCTCACATGTGAAAGTTCCAAAATGGGTTAGGTTACCATTTGGAGACTTGCAACATGGGTTAGTCCACAAGAATATATGTAAATCATATGAGAGGCATAGATGAATCCAAATATATAACCATTAAATAAAGTTCATAACAAAGTTTTAAGCATGCAACACAAACACACCAATTATTCAACATTCATAGAGATCCTAGATGAAATACACATAGAGAAATGTCTTAAGAGATCAAACAAGCACAAGTTACACAAACACATCAAAGATCTTTGCATGAGATGTAGGTAGCCCAACGGGAGATGAAGTTCTTAAGAACCCCGAACATCGACCGGCTTTCTCAACGTTGACGTTTGGTGGCTTGGTATGTTTTGTAGGCAAGTCATTCGTGGGTTGGCAAGGAGGCCACATCATCAACTACTTCATCCTCACTGATCACATCTTCTGAAGCATTCCATGCCCATTCATCAAACATCTCACTGACCATAAGTTTCATTCGGCCAATTGGATCCATAGAAGCTTGCTGAGATGTGGAGGCGGCATTAGCTGGAAGCTCAAGGTCGATATCAGCACGATCCATACTATTAGCATTGAAGTTGGCAAATAGTGGAACAACCATCTCACAATCAGGCCAATCCTCGGCATGGTCAGGATGTTCAGCTTTGATGTGTTCAAAAAGTGTGGTGAGGAGTCGAGCATAAGGAATCAATCTCGTGTTGCCTTGAAGCTTGTCCATTCTTTTGGCCATGAAATAGGCAAAGTTGAATGGTGTGCCGGTCTCAGTGCAATAAAGCATGTAACCTACAACAATTGAGACATTTCCTCTAGCTCCCAACTTTACAAACACATTGGAAGTCAAAACATGTTCCCATGCATTGAGCGTGTCACGTAAATGTGATTGAGCCCAATGAGAATCAGCCTCGTCATTGCAATGATATTGAGGCTTGAAGATTGCATTTTGTACCACAGCCGCATCAATTCTATTCTCTTCAGATGAGTGATAAATTCGGTACTTTCTGAATTCTCTTGTTTCAGTAACATCGGTGTAGAGCTTGATGCCGGTAGAGTTGATACCAAGAACCATTCCGAGCTTCTCCAAAGACCATGTATAGTTGTGCCCATACATTTGAAAGTTGAGGGTGAGATCGGCAGGGTTGAAGCGATAAAAGGCATAGAATTCTTGTATGTGATGAGGATAGATGTCGGGAGGCAGTAGAGCAAATGACAAGCAACCCGCATTGGTAAAAGGTTGACGAAGACCACATAAACGGATGAAGTCAAGGTCATAATGACGACCCTCGTGATAGTTGCGTTTTTCAAATGGCTTGTAGTTGTCGACACCACGAGCACAACGGACCTTTTTCATGTATTGCTTGGTGTCACGTCGTTCACCCATTGTTCCTATCAAAATAACACATGATGTGTTTACATATATATACATATATATCAAAGATAGAAATGAAAAATAACATCATGTCTGCCGTGTTGCCCGCGCGTCGACGCATTGGCAGCTCGCCAGCCTCGTAAAAATTTATGGGTTTCCCTCGAAAATTCAAGATTTCGGAAATTTTTGAAAACAATTACATATAGTCCATGAATAGATCGAAAAACACAAAACCCCTTTGATTAATTTACCCGAAAAATCATGATCCCATTTTGTTTGAAAAGATTCTTAGAAAATTTTGCCATAGTTTCCCTTGTAACTAGCAATTTTCCCATATGTAACAAATCAATTGTAAAGATCAAATGAAAGATTTCAATGATACCAAAAGTATATATATATATATATATATATATATATATATATATATATATATATATATATATATATATATATATATATATAAGTATGTATAAGTTCATATCTCTCAAAGTAATAAGAAATAATAAGTATAGAAATAAAAATGGAACAATGGACATCCAGACATACCAAGATTCTTCAAGGAGAGAGTAGTGTAGGAAGAAGATGAAAGTGTGTGTGCTAGTGTGTGTGTGTCGTCGGCTGCAAACAAGGAAGAGGGGGAAAGGAAGATGAAATTATGGTTGGGTGATAGTGAGATGTGAGTTTGATTTAAGAAGTGAGGGCCCATGAAATCTCAAGTGGACCAATGAGAGTGACATGTGTGATTCAAGTAATGATAAGAGAAGTGGATAGGATAAGATGAGGTAAAAGATTTATTAAATATGACCCACCCTAAGTATAAAGGACAATTCTTTGTTATTGTTGGTTTGAATACAACAAGATGCAATTGAAATTTGAGTACAACTCAAATTCATGGTTCAACTACACTATTCTCGATGTTCAATCAATCCGAGACCTAATCTAATATAGTTAAAAGTTTCTCGTTTTAGGGGTTTTGTAAGAATATCGGCAACGTTGTCTTCGGAGGCAACTTTTTCCAAAAGGATATTTCCTTTTTGAACGTTATCACGTAGGATGTGGTGACGAATTTCAATGTGTTTAGTTCGAGAGTGATGAACGGGATTTTTACTTAGATCAATAGCACCCTTGTTGTCACACAATACAAGAACATCTTGTAAATGGGTGTTGTAATCACTAACCATTTGCTTCATCCACAAAGCTTGCTGACAGGCCCTTCCAGCTGCCACATATTCTGCTTCGGTAGTGGATATGGCTAAAGCAGTTTGTTTTTGACAAGACCATTGTGTTAGACATTCTCCTACAAAGGTGCATACTCTACTGGTGCTTTTTCTATCAACGTAGTCGCTGGCGTGATTGGAGTCGGTGTAAATACTAATTTCAATACCCTAGGCCATAGGATACCAAACACCTAGGTAAGGTGTGCTCTTTAGGTATCTGAATATCCGTACAACGGCATTCATATGAGATTCCTTGCGGTTATTGACTCCTCCCAAACCAGCCAGTCAACCGTGTGCAGCTGATAGGCCCACCTGGGAGAAAGTACAAGTTATTATTGACCGCGGAAATATAGGGAAATCGCCGGGTCGTTAAATCCCAACGAGATTGAAATTGTATTTGTAAACGATTAGGAGAGTGAGTGGTACTGAGGACAGTAACAAAGATGATTTGAGGGTTGATTATACTACTGATTGCTTGATATTTGGATAATATGAAATGTTATAAACTATAACAGAAATACAGATATAAGCATAAAAACACAAATTGGAAAATCAGATAACAAATAGAGAAAAGTGGGTTTTAACAAGTTACAAACTACAGGGGGTACTTTTGAAACTTTTGTCAACTTAAAATTAAAAAGAAATTTGAAAATGAAAATGAAATTATAAAAGTGATTTAAATATTATTTAATTAATAAAACTATTTTAAATCTAATTTAAATTAACTAAAAATAACAAATATTACAAATTAATCTAAAAACTTACAAAAATAATTTCTAAACCTAAATTAGAACTTGAAGAAAGTATAAAAAAATAAAAATAAATATTTTTGTCTTTTTATGAGTTTTCTATTAATTAAAAACTATTTAACTTAATTAATATAATTAAACTATTTTAAATTACTATTAATACTTAAATGACTTATAAAATTATGATAAAATTTATAAAACTATTTAACCATCACAGGAATCCTACAAAATTATAAAAACTACTAAAAATTATATTTAAGATTATTCCACTAATTAATTACCTATTAATTATTTTAAATCTAATTTAATTAAATTAAATAAGAAAATTAGAAAATGGACAGTGGAAATTATGAAACTATTTTCTAAAAGTCTTAACTACTTTATAAAACTTAAGAAAAATATAAAATTCTACTGTTGTTAATTAAAATTAAAGAAATCTATTTAATTACTAATATTACCTATTTAATTATTTAAACTACTTTTAAATCTAATAAATTGTAAACTATTTAGGAAAAATCTAAGAAAATTATTTTAACTACTTAAAGGTACTAAGAAATTTATAAAATTGGAAAAGTGCTTATTAATAAGCTGAGATGAAAATTAAATAGATAATTTCTATTAAATAGAAGCTATCACTATAATTAACAACACTCACAAAATTATTGAGGATTTATATTGATCGTGATTGTGGAACTATCATCATACAAACAACACTCACAAAATTGGAGTCTTCTTTCTTCGACACGAGGTTCTTCCATTGATCTTTCATAAGGTTCGGGAGTAGATGTCATACGATTAACCATCTCTTTCAACTCATCCATCATGGATTTGATTTCAAAAATTTGATTATTAAATTCGGAAGTTTGTGGGGGTTGGTAAAAACCATTAAAATCGTAACAAGAATTAGGTTCATGATAAGAATTTTCAAACGATCCCCCACAATTTTCAAAACTCGATGTATTTTGGAAAGAATCACCATTGTAATACGAATTTGGCTCATAAAAATCATTTTGAGGAAAATTATTCAAGCTCGGATCGTAATCGAAAGACGTTTGAGCACTCGGGGTATAGCACATACAATCGGTATATCCACATCCATCACAAAAACATTGCCCACACGGCATTCCTTCTTCGGACGGGTTTCCACAATTATAGCAATAAAACGAAGGTGGTGGTGGTGTATAAAAATCGGGAATGTTTGACGAATTGTTGAATGAATTCTGATCATACGTATGAGAATTACAATTCAAACAAACGCCATCACGAATATTATCTCCACATTCGTCGCACGTACACCACACACACAACCCTCCGAAAAACGGTTCTCCACAATTTAAACAAATCGGATCCATTAGAATTAAACGTAAGAAGGTTTGAGAAGAAGAATCAAATATGAGAGGATAAGAAGATTATTTTTGTTTTTGATTTTTCAAATTTTTATATTTTTTTACAGAAAATATATACAAGATAGTGGAAAACTTAACACAACATGATTTTTCAAAACGAATATTCAAAACTCACGTCCACCTTCCCCGGCAGCGGCGCCATTTTGATAAATTCTTTTCGTAGTGTATAATTATTCCGAAGAAATGCTCGTGAAAGTATTTCCCGGGTCGTTTTCCCAGCGAAGGTAGAATGGAATCGTGAATAATCGAATCGCGAAATCGAGTCGTGAAAAGTGGTAAAGTGAAAAATTATGATTTTGGAATTCAAATAATGAAAAGTAATAATGAAATAAGCAGAATGTACAAGCTAAATATGTACAAATGTTGAAAACGTAAAAACGGAAATGCACACGCGTTATTTAAAACGTAACGTTTATTAAAAATTGATCCTACGAACTTGGAAATATTTTCTAAAAATCTTAAACTATTAAAAAGAATTTTAAGAAAAAGAAAAATATTTTTTTGAGTTTTTATTTATTTTCTAGAATTAATTTCCTATTTTTGGAATTAAAAAATGAATTAAAAATAAAGAAAAATAGAAAATTAAAGTGGAAAAATAAAAATTTAATTTTAAAAATTCTAAAATATTATAAAAGAATTTATAAAAATATTTTTGTATTTTCAAGACTTTTCTGTATTTTTTATTGATTTTTGGTATTTAAAATTGATTTTAAAATAAAAGAAATTAAGAAAAATAGTAAATGAACTCAGAAAATTATGAAAAATTAACAGAAATTCTAAAATATTATAGAGAGCTTGCAGACAAATTTTGGATAAGAAATGTTAAGCAGAAGTGCTTATTAGCACCAAAACAGCTTATGGCAAGTGCTTATTAATAAGCACTTGCCACAAAACTGAATGAAACTGAGACACAGATCTAATAGTACTCTATTAAGCTCATAAATGCCAAATACAGATCAAAAGTAACACAGAAACTCAAGAAGCAAGCAATAAGCATTAAACGATAAGCAATTGGATAAGCAGTAAGGTACCAAAATAGCCAGAAGCTAAGGTACCAAGCAAAGAAATTAAACAAGTACAAATATATTCTAAATACTCAAAAATGCTCAGGTTGCAACCCAAATGGCACAACTGCAGGCCATATTATCAATCAGCTAACAGGTCTAAACCCACTAACTTGCAGGCCTGATTAAGCAGACAAAATAAGCTCTAAAATCACTAAGAAGCACTAATTAAGAAAGACAGGCTGGCACACTATATATAAACTAAAAGGCAGACCTATCTAATCCTATGAATATGCAGAAGTTAAGTTGAGAATGAAAGTATTTAGACAGATGTGAAACTGGTGCAGTCAAACAAGCAAACTAATAAGATACTTCCAAGCATGAAAATAAGCAAGCAAAAGGATAATATAAACCTTAAAGCTACTGAAAAGTTGGAATTGAACAAGAACTGACCATATTAAAGAACTGATTATGAAATTTAAAAAGGGTAATTAAGCTAGAGTTCAGTAGCCAAAACCACTAAGTGACTGCAATAGTTCGGTACAAGCTGACTTTAAGTTTTCAAACTCACTTTGGTCAAGTTGAATTTAGAAAGCATAAATCTCACAGAATGAGTAATTGAAACTGATTAACTATTTGCTGCACTAAATCAATTTCATTAAGCTACGATTCTAAAGCTCACAGTATCAAATGAACATTTAAACCAGCAACTAAGAAATCCACTAGCTATTTTTGACTTTTATAAAATGAACTACCATCTAAATGCAATTACCAATCTATACTAACTAAGAGTGGACTGATCATGTAGAAATAACATCAGTTTAACAACTAGAACAACTAGTAATGAGCAAATCCAAACACTCTAAAAACTATGCTCTTATACTACAACAAATTGATTAAGGCTACAATTCACATTAACAGTTTACACTCTCAGTTTCAACTCACTAATGGAATCCAAATCAATTATGAACTACAACAATTATCCACTACAGAAAACTGTTACAGAGTTATGCAGCTGAGCAATACAGATTGATTAAGTATGAATTCAGTTGATCAATTAAACTAAATTAACACTAAATCTACTGAATATCATCAAACTATAACAAACAAACTGTATATAGCAGACAATCATATCTTAAGATACTACAAATGAAATCAAATTTACACGTTGAAAAAGTAAAATGGAACTTACAACTTCCATTCCCTAACTGAAATAGGGAGAATACACAACCCAAATCAAAGCCTATCTTTATATAGGCTTAATCATCATTCCAGAATACTGAATCAAACAACACATTACCCAAATTCTTCATGATGAACACCTTTGACTTTCGTTGACCCGAAGCCAATTAACCAAATTAAGCAGAAACAAGGTGTAATTCTTCACTACAATCTACTGAATAAGCTTGAATGAGTTTATGAAATCGTGTAAATAAAAGCTTGAAACAGTTTGTAATATTAATTCGCTTGGAAAATTAAATTGCTAAGAATTTAAATGAAAACTTTTATTAAAACTGAAATTGAGTACAAAACTAAAACCATAAGCTGAGCATCTAATTAACCTACACTACTCTATACTAATTTATCACTACTCCTAACATCTAACCTACTAACTAACAGTCTTCAAATTGTGGTGAGGAGCTTTCTTATATAGGAGCTGAGAGGGGAGCTCAGAAGCATCCAGAAGCAAGGATATTCAACGAATATTCCATCTTGGATCCGTTGTGACACAAGTGCACCAATCACATTTCTTGAATTCATCTGGTGACGCGTCTTGACCAATCCACAGCTGCCACTTGTCATTCCTTCGTGTCAGACCTTGTCAGGGGTATGGGAATTGTCAATCGTACCCTTAATTGCTGTAATTTAACGGATTGGGGGTTAGGGTTCATATGGGAACAGTGAATTCTGGAGTGAGGGTGAAAAGGGGGTAAAATTTGAGGCGGGGTGTTTTTATATTTAATTGTTGATCGATTGACCAAAGAAATGTGGTGGTGGGCTGGGTCAAGTTAAGTGATGGGCTTTTGGTATCATTTGGATTTCTACAACTATTGGACCAAACCTTGTTTTTCTTATTTTTCAGCTTGTTATAAAATAACATACAAGGACCAATAGTGTAATTTATGAAACTATAAGGGCTAAATCTGCCATTTCCCAATAATTTGATCCAAGGGCTAATCTTGACAAAGTAAGTTTCTTCAGGGTCCAAAATTGACTTTAAAGATCACAACTTTGATTAATTGACCGTCTTCTACTCTCGTGCTCGGTTTCGTTGTTTTCTCGTGATTTTTGTCATTTTCTTAAATATCCGTACCTGCATATCACAAACACAAAAACACTACAAATTTGGCATAATTTGATTAGTTTTTGGTCTTTTGAGTCCGGTTTTGGTCTTATAAAAGTGAGTGAATAAGCACTCACCAAAATCCCCCCGACTAAAGTATTGCCGTGTCCTCACGCAATGTGATCAATTCACGCTCTTGGGATAAATAATTTCAAAACTCTTTTTACTAACTTTGAAAAGTAGCAAGGAGGTTCGAAAGAAGTAGTAAAATCATTTATTCCCGAATAAACGCTCCGTTTTCCAAACTTTTTCTTTTATTCCTTTATTCCACTTATACTTTCTATTTTTGTACTTTTCTCACTTTATTCTTGTGACGGTTTGTTGAACTTTCATTATTTTGCAATAATTATTAGGGTCAACGAGTAGAAACACTTCTATTTAAGAAGCGACCATACGGATAAAAATCGTCATCCCTGATTTTTCACGAGTCCCCAAACTAAGCGTACAAACGAGATCACAGCTTATCTACAAATTAGATGCTAACACTACTCATAACAATTACTTGTGGAAACTCCTTACTCCCATGTCCTAAGTTTTTGTATCTCAATATTTTATTTTTGTTGAGAAATGAATTGCTTCATATTTTCTCGTTTCGATAACTTTTTAGTCCGATAGTGACACCTAAGTTTAAACGATAAGTAGTTATTCATTTTCTCTTAAGAACCACTGCAATAGAAATTCGGTCCACATCAAGGAATTTGGGGTACATACAATATCAAGGATATAAGTTGCGGAGTACGATCACGTGCACCTCATGTGACTGATTACTAATCACTTATCACATGCACCTCACGCGCCAACAACTTATTTACATACATAAGCTCTTATTCGACATAACTTTCAACTTTCATTTTTTTCATTTTTCACTTTTTTCATACTTTTCACTTTTTTTCTTTCTTGACTTTTCTCATACATCAATGGAAGCTTATCGGGTAGCTCCAAAACCACATAGATAATCAATTTTTGACTTTTGATTTTTTCACTTTTTGCTCTTATTTTTGATGTTCCTTGATATGTACCCAACTTCTAAAGCAAAAATTCTCTTAAGAAAACAAAGAACTAAATATTATTCAAACCGAAATACCACTAATTAATCCTAGAACATCTATTATATATGGGTGACGTATCTGATGGGAGTAAAAAGCCACAAGTACCTCTTATGAGCTCTAAAGAGAACCACTACTCCACGTTTAGCATCTAATTTCTAAATAAACTCTATCATTTCTCGCTCTTCGCAATTTAAGATTTCAAATAATGAAACCCGCGAATACTTAGCCGATAATCAGCCACGCATATATAAAGTCAAATACGGAAACTTGCAAATTCTAGAAGAAGAATTCGCATTTTCTAGCTCCTGATGTAAAAGACTAGCGAAAGCTTTTAAGCTGCGCATGTATAAAGTCAAGTACGGGAACTTGCAGATTCTTAAGAAAGAATTCGCATTTTATAGCTCCTGGTGTACAAAACTAGCACAAGCTTATGTGATCATCATTGGTTAAGGGAACAAGCTAGGGCTCAACACGCCCGGTCAAGTCAAAATATTTATTCCTACTCTCGCCAGCAAGAAAGTCAACAAGGTGTCAAAACACTTATTCAAACTTTATTATATTTTTGCACAATTTTTTCATATTTTTTCTCATTTTTTTGTACTTTTTTCATTGCTTTTTCATCAAAATTTTTTTAAATTTTCCATTTTTCCAATTTTTTATTTTTGGTGGAAAAACGGAGTTGCAAGAGTGCACGGCTTTTGTGAAAAATGCAAGGTCAAAATCGAATCGAAGATTCACCCTCCCCCCGACTAGAACTAAACATTGTCCTCAATGTTTGATGGGTTAAGGTAATCCTAACAAAATTCTAGGCCGTTTATTAATTATGCCAAAGAAAACGTTAGTCGATAAGATTTAACGGATATAGGATTTCCAAGTAGCACCGATGAATGAGACTCCAAGTGAAGAGATAACGAGCACGAGAGTCATCATAAATCATGGACAATCCTGAACAAACATCACAAACAACCACGGAACACAAGAGTAGAAGAGGCACCCCCTCCTCACGTTATTTGTTAGAAAATAGAAAATAAGAAGATGAAATTGGATAAGCATGGGTTGCCACCCATGAAGCGCTTGTTTTTGATTTCCGAGTCGCATGAGCTTGACTCGATCCCCGAATTAATTCGTCCTTGGGGAGAGCAGATGGAACGGACACTCGGCATAAACGGAGATGCCGGGGTCAAATATGGTGTCCTCACTCCCGGTGGAGTGGAAAGAAGAAATGATGGGATAGGAAAAGAACGGTTTAAACACCCGGATAGTATAAACATAGTCGATTTCTGAATCAACGGTGGGTAAAATATTCAGCACAGGATCATCATGATCAAAAGTCTCGTCCACCACTCTAACAACAACTTCATTTACATCGAGCTCAAAATCTTCATCAGGTGGTTTCGCGGGTGGACGAGAAGATGGTAAATCAAAGAGAAATGAATCGGTATCGGAAGATAAATCATCATTATGTAATTCTTTAGTAAGCATGTTCCTTTGAAGGCCATTCTCGTCATTTTCAACATCCAGCTGAGAAATGGTATGAGTAAGTTCATCGGAGAACTTCTCGATAGGAGAATCAATCATATCATGTGAATCCTGGACCTCGGGTTCCATTTCAGACTCATCACTAAGAATATTGAAGATCGGATTATTTGAAATTTGATTAAAATCCGATTCAAAATCAAATAACGGATTCGTGAAAGTCTTATCGAAAGTTTCGGAAACCCTTGGAACGAGGTCATCATCATCCTCATCATCATCATTGATATCTCCACAAGAGTCTTCATCACTCGTAGTATACTCATTGTGAGAATCGGTATAACTTTCCACTTCAACTAAATCTTCATTGCTCATCGGAGGGAGAGAAGTTGACGGCTCTTCATTCAATAATTCTTCAAGTAAATGAATATCCCCCTCCGGATCAAAATTAGAATTGTCCATTATCGGAATGGAATCATTAGCAAGAAACGCCTCGATCTCATCTAAAACGACATCACTCCCTTCAACCGGTGTGAAAGAAGGATGGAAAGCAGAATCACCGTTAGAATTTTCCCCGGACTCACTTTGGATTGGAACGAGGTTCTCAACACTTGACTCATTGAATTCGTCAGATTCCGTTGCCGGAATAGTGTCAAGAGGCTCGTCCCCCATTATTAGAGAGTCCACGGGCTCTACGGGAGAAGAGATAGAATCATTTTGAGGATTTATATTGATCGTGATTGTGGAACTATCATCATACAAACAACACTCACAAAATTGGAGTCTTCTTTCTTCGACACGAGGTTCTTCCATTGATCTTTCATAAGGTTCGGGAGTAGATGTCATACGATTAACCATCTCTTTCAACTCATCCATCATGGATTTGATTTCAAAAATTTGATTATTAAATTCGGAAGTTTGTGGGGGTTGGTAAAAACCATTAAAATCGTAACAAGAATTAGGTTCATGATAAGAATTTTCAAACGATCCCCCACAATTTTCAAAACTCGATGTATTTTGGAAAGAATCACCATTGTAATACGAATTTGGCTCATAAAAATTATTTTGAGGAAAATTATTCAAGCTCGGATCGTAATCGAAAGACGTTTGAGCACTCGGGGTATAGCACATACAATCGGTATATCCACATCCATCACAAAAACATTGCCCACACGGCATTCCTTCTTCGGACGGGTTTCCACAATTATAGCAATAAAACGAAGGTGGTGGTGGTGTATAAAAATCGGGAATGTTTGACGAATTGTTGAATGAATTCTGATCATACGTATGAGAATTACAATTCAAACAAACGCCATCACGAATATTATCTCCACATTCGTCGCACGTACACCACACACACAACCCTCCGAAAAACGGTTCTCCACAATTTAAACAAATCGGATCCATTAGAATTAAACGTAAGAAGGTTTGAGAAGAAGAATCAAATATGAGAGGATAAGAAGATTATTTTTGTTTTTGATTTTTCAAATTTTTATATTTTTTTACAGAAAATATATACAAGATAGTGGAAAACTTAACACAACATGATTTTTCAAAACGAATATTCAAAACTCACGTCCACCTTCCCCGGCAGCGGCGCCATTTTGATAAATTCTTTTCGTAGTGTATAATTATTCCGAAGAAATGCTCGTGAAAGTATTTCCCGGGTCGTTTTCCCAGCGAAGGTAGAATGGAATCGTGAATAATCGAATCGCGAAATCGAGTCGTGAAAAGTGGTAAAGTGAAAAATTATGATTTTGGAATTCAAATAATGAAAAGTAATAATGAAATAAGCAGAATGTACAAGCTAAATATGTACAAATGTTGAAAACGTAAAAACGGAAATGCACACGCGTTATTTAAAACGTAACGTTTATTAAAAATTGATCCTACGAACTTGGAAATATTTTCTAAAAATCTTAAACTATTAAAAAGAATTTTAAGAAAAAGAAAAATATTTTTTTGAGTTTTTATTTATTTTCTAGAATTAATTTCCTATTTTTGAATTAAAAAATGAATTAAAAATAAAGAAAAATAGAAAATTAAAGTGGAAAAATAAAAATTTAATTTTAAAAATTCTAAAATATTATAAAAGAATTTATAAAAATATTTTTGTATTTTTCAAGACTTTTCTGTATTTTTTATTGATTTTTGGTATTTAAAATTGATTTAGAATTGATTTTAAAATAAAAGAAATTAAGAAAAATAGTAAATGAACTCAGAAAATTATGAAAAATTAACAGAAATTCTAAAATATTATAGAGAGCTTGCAAAAAAATTTTGGATAAGAAATGTTAAGCAGAAGTGCTTATTAGCACCAAAACAGCTTATGGCAAGTGCTTATTAATAAGCACTTGCCACAAAACTGAATGAAACTGAGACACAGATCTAATAGTACTCTATTAAGCTCATAAATGCCAAATACAGATCAAAAGTAACACAGAAACTCAAGAAGCAAGCAATAAGCATTAAACGATAAGCAATTGGATAAGCAGTAAGGTACCAAAATAGCCAAAAGCTAAGGTACCAAGCAAAGAAATTAAACAAGTACAAATATATTCTAAATACTCAAAAATGCTCAGGTTACAACCCAAATGGCACAACTGCAGGCCATATTATCAATCAGCTAACAGGTCTAAACCCACTAACTTGCAGGCCTGATTAAGCAGACAAAATAAGCTCTAAAATCACTAAGAAGCACTAATTAAGAAAGACAGGCTGGCACACTATATATAAACTAAAAGGCAGACCTATCTAATCCTATGAATATGCAGAAGTTAAGTTGAGAATGAAAGTATTTAGACAGATGTGAAACTGGTGCAGTCAAACAAGCAAACTAATAAGATACTTCCAAGCATGAAAATAAGCAAGCAAAAGGATAATATAAACCTTAAAGCTACTGAAAAGTTGGAATTGAACAAGAACTGACCATATTAAAGAACTGATTATGAAATTTAAAAAGGGTAATTAAGCTAGAGTTCAGTAGCCAAAACCACTAAGTGACTGCAATAGTTCGGTACAAGCTGACTTTAAGTTTTCAAACTCACTTTGGTCAAGTTGAATTTAGAAAGCATAAATCTTACAGAATGAGTAATTGAAACTGATTAACTATTTGCTGCACTAAATCAATTTCATTAAGCTACGATTCTAAAGCTCACAGTATCAAATGAACATTTAAACCAGCAACTAAGAAATCCACTAGCTATTTTTGACTTTTATAAAATGAACTACCATCTAAATGCAATTACCAATCTATACTAACTAAGAGTGGACTGATCATGTAGAAATAACATCAGTTTAACAACTAGAACAACTAGTAATGAGCAAATCCAAACACTCTAAAAACTATGCTCTTATACTACAACAAACTGATTAAGGCTACAATTCACATTAACAGTTTACACTCTCAGTTTCAACTCACTAATGGAATCCAAATCAATTATGAACTACAACAATTATCCACTACAGAAAACTGTTACAGAGTTATGCAGCTGAGCAATACAGATTGATTAAGTATGAATTCAGTTGATCAATTAAACTAAATTAACACTAAATCTACTGAATATCATCAAACTATAACAAACAAACTGTATATAGCAGACAATCATATCTTAAGATACTACAAATGAAATCAAATTTACACGTTGAAAAAGTAAAATGGAACTTACAACTTCCATTCCCTAACTTAAATAGGGAGAATACACAACCCAAATCAAAGCCTATCTTTATATAGGCTTAATCATCATTCCAGAATACTGAATCAAACAACACATTACCCAAATTCTTCATGATGAACACCTTTGACTTTCGTTGACCCGAAGCCAATTAACCAAATTAAGCAGAAACAAGGTGTAATTCTTCACTACAATCTACTGAATAAGCTTGAATGAGTTTATGAAATCGTGTAAATAAAAGCTTGAAACAATTTGTAATATTAATTCGCTTGGAAAATTAAATTGCTAAGAATTTAAATGAAAACTTTTATTAAAACTGAAATTGAGTACAAAACTAAAACCATAAGCTGAGCATCTAATTAACCTACACTACTCTATACTAATTTATCACTACTCCTAACATCTAACCTACTAACTAACAGTCTTCAAATTGTGGTGAGGAGCTTTCTTATATAGGAGCTGAGAAGGGAGCTCAGAAGCATCCAGAAGCAAGGATATTCAACGAATATTCCATCTTGGATCCGTTGTGACACAAGCGCACCAATCACATTTCTTGAATTCATCTGGTGACGCGTCTTGACCAATCCACAGCTGCCACTTGTCATTCCTTCGTGTCAGACCTTGTCAGGGGTATGGGAATTGTCAATCGTACCCTTAATTGCTGTAATTTAACGGATTGGGGGTTAGGGTTCATATGGGAACAGTGAATTCTGGAGTGAGGGTGAAAAGGGGGTAAAATTTGAGGCGGGGTGTTTTTATATTTAATTGTTGACCGATTGACCAAAGAAATGTGGTGGTGGGCTGGGTCAAGTTAAGTGATGGGCTATTGGTATCATTTGGATTTCTACAACTATTGGACCAAACCTTGTTTTTCTTATTTTTCAGCTTGTTATAAAATAACATACAAGGACCAATAGTGTAATTTATGAAACTATAAGGGCTAAATCTGTCATTTCCCAATAATTTGATCCAAGGGCTAATCTTGACAAAGTAAGATTCTTCAGGGTCCAAAATTGACTTTAAAGATCACAACTTTGATTAATTAACCGTCTTCTACTCTCGTGCTCGGTTTCGTTGTTTTCTCGTGATTTTTGTCATTTTCTTAAATATCCGTACCTGCATATCACAAACACAAAAACACTACAAATTTGGCATAATTTGATTAGTTTTTGGTCTTTTGAGTCCGGTTTTGGTCTTATAAAAGTGAGTGAAGGGGAGGTCTTCCTCCCTGCAGTTGTGTTTGGAGGTCTGTGGGACCCAGGGTAAAAACCACAAAAATGTAACCAAGTATGGAATCAAAAGATTAGGTGGTAGGCTTCAACTAGGAACAAGCTTCAACCTCTCAATCCAAACACATAATTCAAATTAAATCTTGTAATTTTGGTAAAAATTGAGTATCAAGCAAATTGACTTTTGATAGAAACTTGGAAATTTGACTTTTGTGAACTTTGGATCTAATCTAATTACTGAATATGTTGTAATAAGTTATAATAAGAATTAATTAATCTATTCTAACAACTTATGAATATGTATGATGAGTTTTGGACTCAAATTCCACCACAGTTAACTGTGGTGATGGATTGAGTGTGATTTTGACTTTTAACCAATTAAGACTTGAATATTTTTGTTTTTCTGAACTAATGTTACACCATATGACTTGTATAAACTAGAAACAACAACAATAACAAGCTGAGTTACACAGAACATGCAAATCCAAACACACCTTATACTAGACTGTTTTATGCTTTGTGAAGTAAATGGCTTACAGAGCTTATCCCACATATCCACAATGACTTTTTATGTTATATGAGATCTAAATAAGCACTTAGAAACAGAGAATTACCACAATTGCACAAGAACACTACTTAAGCTATTTTGACTGTGAAACTTAGATATTTTAGTAACTATGAATCCCAATAAACAAGATACTAATCTAATGGTATATTATCACTATATAGAACTGAATAAGCATAAATCAAATGAAGAAGCAAGTATTAATCAAAGCTACAGTACAAAGACAGATTATGAGATTTTTAGAACTTACAAAATGCTTTCCTGCTTAAAATCAAGAACCAAGGACAAAGAAACCTTTCCTAACATCCACCAATGGATACTAACCCAGGACCATCCATAATATGCCCTGCTCCAATTGCTTATCACCAAGAACCTTCCAGTTTGACTTTTGTTGACTTTTGTGTTTTTTATTTTTTATATTACTAAACTGCTTTTAAAAGTTTCTAATAGCTTTTATAAGCTATCTAGGAGCTTAAGTGAGCTTAGGAATCCAATACACCTCACAATAACAACAGTTGAGCTTTTGAAATTTAAGAAATTGAAACTAAAATTGCATAAGATTGAACAGCCAAAGAAACTTGAAATTTATTACTTGGAAAGAGTTACAATACACTAAGGATGATTAGAACACTGCTTAAAAGCTTAGGTTTACACTAGAAACTTGAAATTGCATTAAACGACATACACTTATAAAAATAAACTAGATAGATGACTCCTCTGCTTCTCTTTCCTTTTATAAGCTCCAATTAGGGTTCTAGGTGTGACTTTGAGCTTTTCTCATTTCAATCTTGGCCCTCAATTTCTCTGAATCAATCTCATCCGTTTAAATGAAAATTGGCGCCAAAGTCTTCCAAGTTAACTTGGGGCCAAAGGTGATCAATTAAAGATTTTTGGGAGTATGTGGAGGAGTCAGGGGGCAAAGGGGAAGGTTTGGAGGCCAAGTTGAGGGTTCATGATGAAAGGAGAGGTTGTGGAGTGGTTTGGGGTGAAAAATTGTGGGAATGGCATTTAATGAGGTGTGGGATAGGTGTGTGAGGTGGAAAGGAGGGTTAGGGTGAGCTGGAAGGCGAGGAGGTGGTGGTAAAACCACCTGGTTTTGGGTGAAGCAGGGGTGGAAGAGGTGGAGCTACAGTGGTGGTGGTTTTGGCGGTATTGGGGGTGGTTAAACTAGGGTCAAACCCCGTTTTATTTATTAAGGGTGGACTGGGCTGAGGGTTTTTGGGCCAAGGAAAAAGAAAAAGGGGAGTGGGCTGGATTGTGTTTGGAATTGGATTTGGTGTGTTGGGTTTTTATAATAACAAGGGTCCGGTTGGTTTTATTTTTACACAAGGACCAATTTGTAATTTGGGCAAAGTTAAGGGGCTGGGTTTGCCACTTTCCCAAACTTCTTTGAAGGACTAAACCTTCCATAAAACCATAACACAAGGACAAAAGATGTATTTTTCCATTTTAAAAATACCAGGGACCTTTTCTGTCAATTCCACAAATTCCAGGGACCATTTATGTAAATTTGGATTTTTAAGGGACTGTGGTTGTAATTTCTCAAAATGTTATCATAAGGACCAATTTTGTCATTTAAGAATAGTTCAAGGTTTATTTTATTAATTTCCCATTTTTCAAACCTTAAGGACTAATTTTGACATTTTTGAAACTTGAGGGACTAAAGTTGTCATTTTGTAATTTTTATCTTTAAAGGACTAAACTTGACAACTTATGAATCCCTAAGGACCTTTGATGATATTTTTCATGTTTTGATTTACCAGGGACTAGATTTGACAACTTTTGAAACTTGAGGGACTGAAACTGCCAATTATGCAAACTTTGTACGTTTTTCATCTGTTTTTGCATATTTTGCATTTGAAACATATAAAACACACTTCTAAGATATTTTAAGTATTATGATGCATATTTGAGTGTTTTTGGATGTTTTGGCAGTTCAGATTGGTATAAAATGATGAGTATTTAGACACTCATCAATCCCCCACACTAAACTATTGCTAGTCCCTAGCAATCTATTTGAGAAAAAATTAATGGATTTTTACTCTTTACCAAAAGCCATCACTTCTGGAGTAGCCAGATGTAAGAACTGTGGCACACCTGATAACCATGTGATTTTTAGCAAACCACCAGCTGTCAACGGATTTGATTTGTCTTTACCAAAAGCCGTTTGCTTCTGGACTAGCCAACTCTTGATGGAATAGTCAACATCTTGGTGAGCTGATTACCAATTATGGTTTTTCCACGGCCTTTACCACAAGCCATAATCTTGCGGGCTAGCCAACTCATTCGCTTTATGGGATATGGGGAGTTGAGGAACCATACAATTTTTGGAAAATTGCAAGCCATCAACGGTTTTGAGATGTCTTTACTAAGAGTCGTTTGCTCCTGGACTAGCCAATCCTGTTGTGGGTTAGACATGGAGGATTGATACCATTATTTGCATTTCTAAGTGTGAAAAAACTGGTAATTTTGATCAAATGGGGGTTCTTGATGGAACATGTGTTTTGCATTCGTGAGAACGCTCCCCCACACTTAGAACTGAATATTGCCCTCAATATTCAAAGTACTTGGTGTCCCACCAAGACTTAGAACGTAAGAAGGTAATACTATTAACCTTTTATTTTACTCTATTAACATACAAACTCACTTTTTTCTTTTTCTTTGTCTTTTTTTTTTTTTTTGAAAAAATATTTACATATGTACAACATGTGGTTCGTCTCCCCCACACTAGGGTGGTAGAAAGGGATGAGAAGACAGAAATATGGGTGAAAACCCATATTGCTACTGTTTTTGATTACCGAGTCGCTAGCTTGACTCGACCTCGAATTGAATTGTCCATGAGGAAGCTATTGTTTTTGTTAACCGAGTCGCTAGCTTGACTCGACCCTGAATTTATTGGTCCATGGGGTAAGTTTGGAGATCCGGGACAACCATTGGTTGTATGTCCCCTCCAAAATAGTGTTTTAACCGATGACTATTTACTTTGAAATTGGGACCGTCGGGTTGCAATAACTCAACAGTTCCATATGGGTATACTTTTGTTATAGTAAATGGTCCAGACCAACGGGTTTTTAGTTTTCCCGAGAAAATTTTTAATCTTGAATTGAAAAGAAGAACTCTGTCACCAACGTTGAAAACGCGGTTCTTAATTTTAGAGTCATGTATCTTCTTAGTCTTTTCTTTATAGATTAAAGAATTTTCGTAAGCTTGATCACGTAATTCATTTAGTTCGTTTAGTTGAACTTTACGGTGATCACCCGCTGTCTGAAGGTCGAAATTTGCATGTTTTAAGGCCCAATAGGCCTTATGTTCTAATTCGATCGGAAGATGACATGCTTTCCCGTACACTAGCTTATATGGAGTACACCCGATGGGTGTTTTGTAAGCAGTGCGGAAAGCCCATAATGCATCGTCCAGCTTATCCGACCAAGAGGCACGGTTTTCACCAACCGTCCTCTCCAGAATTCTCTTTATACCCCGATTTGAGACCTCCACCTGCCCACTTGTTTGGGGGTGGTATGCTGTAGAAAGACGGTGAATTACACCATATTTCAGCATTACTCTTGCAAATTGTTCATTGCAGAAGTGAGTGCCACGATCACTGATAATGGCACGAGGAGTCCCGAATCTGGCAAAGAGAGACTTTAAAAATTTAACAACTACTCGGGCATCATTGGTGGGTAAGGCTTTTGCCTCAACCCATTTTGACAGATAGTCGACAGCCACGAGTATGTATTTATTCCCTCGTGAAGACGGGAATGACCCCATAAAATCAATGCCCAACATATCAAATATTTCACAGACTTGGATGGCGTTTTGCGGCATCTCATTCTTTTTAGAAATATTCCCGTGACGCTGGCAAGCCTCACAGGTTTTGATAAGTTCATGGGCGTCTTTATATATCGTGGGCCAAAAGAATCCTGAATCAAACACCTTTTTGGCGGTGTAGTTTGGGTTATGATGTCCCCCCGTGGGTCCATCATGACAGGCTTTAAGAATTTCCATGGCTTCTTGGCCATGGACACACCGTCGGATGACTTGATCCGCACATATTTTGAACAAGTAGGGGTCGTCCCAGAAGTAATGTTTTACATCTTTAAAGAATTTTCTTTTCTGTTGGGACGACATCTCTTTCACAACGAAATTTCTCGCACGGTAATTTGCAAAGTCGGCAAACCATGGGGTGGTGCCATTATCCCGGGTAGAGATTAGATTTAGAGTCTCAAGAGGAAAAGTTTCATTAATTTCTTTTCTCTCGAGAATATCCTGATGAGGATTTTCTAACCGGGACAAGTGATCAGCAGCAAGGTTCTCTGCTCCTTTTTTTTATCTTTTATGAGAATATCGAATTCCTAGAGGAGCAGGACCCAACGGAGCAGTCTTGGCTTTGCATCCTGTTTAGTGAACAGGTATTTCAGAGCCGAATGGTCCGTATACACCACGCTTTTGTTTAAGATTAAGTAAGACCGAAATTTTTCGAAGGCATATACCACAGCTAATAATTCTTTTTCCGTGGTGGTATAGTGTGTTTGAGCTTCATTCATGGTCTTACTTGCGTAGTGTATTGGCTGAAAATGTTTGGTTTTTCGTTGCCCCAGAACTGCACCAATAGCGAAGTCGCTAGCATCGCACATAAGTTCGAAGGGTAAGTCCCAGTCGGGGGCAACAAGGATTGGTGCTTCGGTAAGCCTTTTCTTTAAAATAGAAAAAGCTTCGATGCACTCAGGGGAAAAGATGAAAGGAGCATCCTTTTCAAGAAGATGAGTCATAGGCCGGGCTATTTTGGAAAAATCCTGAATGAATCTCCGATAGAACCCGGCATGTCCGAGAAAACTCCTTATTCCTTTAACAGTGGTGGGATGAGGCAGTTTAGCAATAACATCAATTTTGGCCTTATCGACCTCAATCCCACTTTTTGAAATTTTATGGCCGAGGACAATGCCCTCCTTAACCATAAAATGGCTCTTCTCCCAGTTTAGACAAAGATTAGTGTTTTCACAACGTTGAAGCATTTTTTCTAAATGGGAGAGGCATGAGTTGAAAGAATTCCCGATGACTGAGAAGTCATCCATGAATACCTCCATGGTTTTTCCAATCATGTCATGGAAAATAGCCATCATGCACCTTTGGAAAGTGCCTGGAGCATTGCATAACCCAAAAGGCATGCGGCGATAGGCAAATGTCCCGTAAGGGCATGTGAAGGTAGTCTTATCTTGATCCTGTGGATCAATGGGAATTTGGAAGTAACCCGAGAAGCCGTCGAGGAAACAATAATACTCGTTCCCCGCTAGTCTTTCGAGCATTTGATCCATAAAGGGCAGAGGAAAATGGTCTTTGCGGGTGGCTTCGTTAAGCTTTCTGTAATTGATACATACTCGCCACCCTGTAACCAAATGAGTTGGTATCAACTCGTTATCCTCATTTGTGATAACCGTAATGCCACCCTTCTTTGGAACACAATGAATTGGGCTAACCCAAGGACTATCAGATATAGGGTAAATCAATCCCGCATCAAGAAGTTTGATAACTTCAGCCTTTATAACTTCGTGGATTTTTGGATTTACCCTTCTTTGATGCTGTACAGTAGGTTTAAAGTCCTCTTCCATTAGGATTTTGTGTGTACAAAAATCCGGGTTAATACCCTTTTATGTCTGAGAGCTTCCAAGCAATTGCTTGCTTGTGGGACTTTAAAACCTTAAGCAGCGCAGTTTTCTCCTCATCCTTTAAGTCTTTTGCAATAATGACCGGTAACTTATCGTTACCTTCCAAGAATGCATATTCTAGATGAGGAGGCAGGTCCTTAAGTTCAACCTCGGGGAAGTCATCATTTTTCTCAACATATTTGACTTCCACCTTATGAAGTTGTGGAGGTAGAACAGGAATGCGAGAAGGATCTTTGTTCAATAACTTCTCAAGGAGAAGTATATCCCCCTCCAGGTCAATCTCTTGGTAATCAATTCCTTCGGGAACTGAATCACTTTTGAGAAAGGCCTCTAATTCCTCAAGGACGAAATCACTTCCCTCAAACGGAGTGAGGGAAGGAGAAGAATTAGCGATTATGGGATCAGAAGAAGTAGTGGGATTGCCACTCATAGAATTATCAGCGAATCCAAGGAATTCCTGAGCATACTCCTCAGATGCAATGTCAATGACATCAATTCGGTTGACCAATTCAGCATCATAATTCGAGGAGTATCTCGAGGTTTGATCAAGGTTGAACGTTATCGCTTCATTTCCAACTCGTAACGTGATTTCCTCATTGAAAACATCGATTAATGCACGTCCCGTTCTTAAGAATCCCCTCCCAAGAATGAGAGGAACTCTTGGATCTGCATTGAAATCAACAACGACAAAGTCTGCCGGAAAATGGAACTTTCCCACTCTTACAAATACGTCCTCGGCAATACCGAGGGGACGTGAAATTGAACGGTCAGCAAACTCGAGAGTCATGCATGTGGGACTAAGTGCCTGAATAGAGAGCTTTTTCCAAACTGAGTGGGGCATTAGGTTGATGCTTGCACCAAGATCGGCCAAGGCAAAACATTCAACCATACCCGGGAAAATACATGGTATTAGGAATCTCCCGGGGTCTCCTAGCTTTTCGGGAAGCTGTTTCAACAGAACTGCAGAGCAGTTCTCATTGAGTGGAGTTCGTGCCAGCTCAAACAGTTTTTCTTTATTGCTCAACAGGTTTTTTATTGTCGATGCGAATTTGGGCATTAAAAGAAGAGCATCCGCGAAACTAATATCGAAGTGTAGTTCTTGGAAAATCTGAAAAAAAATTTCCATCTGATGATTAGCTTTTTCACGGAGCTTTTGGTCTTGCAATCGTGAGAGATATGGAATTGTTGGTTTTGGGTTGGCTTTTGGATTTTCGACAGGACCTTCGGTAGTTTCAAACACGACTCTTTTAGAAGGAGTCGGGACCGGGATAACTGGAGGAGGGATGTCATTGGAACCTCCGTTATTATTAGGAAGTACCTTATCCGTAGTATCCTCAGTTTCACATTCCTCTACAGGGATAGGAGAAGAGGTAGAGGGAGCTGTAGGTCCTTGGTAAGAAACTCCACTTCTTGTGGTGATCGCCTTTACATCGCCCCTCGGATTAGCGATCGTGTTGCTAGGTAAAGTAGTGCCTGAGCCCGAGGGTCGATCATTTAAAGACTTCTACAAATTAGATATTTGACTAACCAGCATTTTGTTCAGTTCTTCTTGGGATTTCATAAACTGTTTTAATAACTCATCATGTGATGGTCCAGTTGGAACAATGGCTTGATTTTGGTTTGGAAAATTTTGAGCCCGATTGTTCCGGAAATTCCCATGTTGCTGGTTGTTATTACCCCGGAAGTGGTTTTGTTGTTGAGAATTACCCTGTGGGTAATTGTTCTGACCTTGATTTCTGTTATAATTCCCTTGGTTCTGATTTTGATGAACCTGGTTTTGACCAGGGTTGAAATTCCCTTGGTTGTTATAACCTTGGTTCATTCGGTTCTGGTTCTGATTCTGGTTAAAATTCTGGTTCCTGTTTTGAGGTTGATTAAACCCTGGTGGTCTAAGATAGTTATTAGAACGGTAGCTCAAAAGGTTTCGGTCTCCTTGCGGTTGGTAAGAATTACCTCCCGTATTATAGGAACCTTGAGCTGCGGACACGTTTTCACGAGCAAAGCCACCGGAGGCTGGGCAATCTGTGTATGTATGTGGACCACCGCAAGTTTCACAACTTGGGTTAACAGTTTTGACCTGATTAGGATTATTCTGATGGATACGTAAAACTGCTGTAGACAAATCATCCAGCTTTTTAGCTAGGATTGATATTTCATTGCTTGCTGGAGTGTCTGACTTAAATGAGTCGTTCCTCTCAGCAGAGGAGTCCCAAAAATTATGATGGGCAGTCATGTTTTCGATTAAGTCATAGCACTCTTCAGGGGTCCTTTTCATAAAGGTGCCTCCAGCAGCAGCATTGATGGTGTCACGATGACGGAGTGTCAAACCATTATAAAAGGTATCAATAATGGTGACAAGAAGCATGTTATGATTGGGACACCTATCAATAGCAAGTTTGTAGCGTTCCCATGCCTCAAATAAGGACTTTTCGGGAAGCTGTCTGAAATTGCTGATATCATTCCTCAGCTTTGTGACCATAGATGGTGGAAAGTATTTGGCCAGGAATTTGGTAATCATCTCATCAAAAGTGTGGATCGAATTCTTTGGAAGTCGATCGAACCAGGAAGTCGCATGATGAATTAGAGAATAGGGAAAAAGGTATAAACGTAGGCCGTCATCGGTGATGCCATGTTGTTTCATGCTCTGGGTGACAGTTAAAAATTTGTCGAGATGCCTGTTGGCATCGTCACCCTGCAATCCGTGGAACTGGCACATATTCTGTATTTGTTGTATCATGTGGTGTTTTAATCCAAAATCCGTGGCTCCAATAGTGAGTGGTGCAATTGGTCCACCCCTCCCTTGCATGGTAGGTTGACACAGTTCCTCCATAGTTCGGGTGTCAGGAACTAGTTCATCCTTGGGAAGGAATGGGGGCTCGTCGTTCATTTTTATTGTGTGTTCTTCTTCAACAATACGTAACTCGGGTACATTTTTCTTCTTTTTATTCTTTATTTGTGAACGAGTGCGCATGCACAAAAATTAGTTTTCAACACAAGATAGAGGCAAAACTACAGTGAACTTAAACCCAATGATTTCAAATGAACAGCTCCTTTAAAAAAGGTACACTATTCACAAGGATACAATGGTAAGTTTTTAATCTTAGGTTTGGGAACTTATTATGTTCACACCTCCAGTTGGTAGGTGTTCTGCCTTGGTTTGCGGTGGTAAACTTTTATGTAATTATATTCACAGTAAAATGTTTTTGGCTTTTCGTGTATGGGTGAAAAAAACTTGGACAATATTTTTGGAACTGATTCGTTAACCGAAATCGTTCCTTTAAGATTACTCGCAGGCTAGCGGGAGGAAATAAATGGATCCCTCTTCAGTTCGCAATTTAATGTCAGAACTTACCTTATACCAGCTGTTTCAGGTTGTAATCTTAAAGACAACGAAGTAATTTAACTTCACAGTTTGTTTTGTTGTTTATGATTTGTTTGGTGTTGTTAACACTTCAGGAGAAATGTTAATGAACTTTTTCAGATATGATTTTGATTTTCTTAAAAATTTACAAAGTGGTGATATTTGTACAGGAAGGGTTTTGAAAACCACTAAACTTTAAACCGTTTTGAAATACGCAACAACCTCCCCGGCAGCGGCGTCAAATTTTGACTCCTCCCAAACCAACCAGTCAACCGTGTGCAGCTGATAGGCCCACCTGGGAGAAAGTACAAGTTATTATTAACCGTGGAAATATAGGGAAATCCCCGGGTCGTTAAATCCCAACGAGATTGAAATTGTATTTGTAAACGATTAGGAGAGTGAGTGGTACTGAGGACAGTAACATAGATGATTTGAGGGTTGATTATACTACTGATTGCTTGATATTTGGATAATATGAAATGTTATAAACTATAACAGAAATACAGATATAAGCATAAAAACACAAATTGGAAAATCAGATAACAAATAGAGAAAAGTGGGTTTTAACAAGTTACAAACTACAGGGGGTACTTTTGAAACTTTTGACAACTTAAAATTAAAAAGAAATTTGAAAATGAAAATGAAAATGAAATTATAAAAGTGATTTAAATATTATTTAATTAATAAAACTATTTAAAATCTAATTTAAATTAACTAAAAATAACAAATATTACAAATTAATCTAAAAACTTACAAAAATAATTTATAAACCTAAATTAGAACTTGAAGAAAGTATAAAAAAATAAAAATAAATATTTTTGTCTTTTTATGATATTAATTAAAAACTATTTAACTTAATTAATCTAATTAAACTATTTTAAATTACTATTAATACTTAAATGAATTATAAAATTATGATAAAATTTATAAAACTATTTAACCATCACAGGAATCCTACAAAATTATAAAAACTACTAAAAATTATATTTAAGATTATTCCACTAATTAATTACCTATTAATTATTTTAAATCTAATTTAATTAAATTAAATAAGAAAATTAGAAAATGGATAGTGGAAATTATGAAACTATTTTCTAAAAGTCTTAACTACTTTATAAAACGTAAGAAAAATATAAAATTCTACTGTTGTTAATTAAAATTAAAGAAATCTATTTAATTACTAATATTACCTATTTAATTATTTAAACTACTTTTAAATCTAATAAATAGTAAACTGTTTAGGAAAAATCTAAGAAAATTATTTTAACTACTTAAAGGTACTAAGAAATTTATAAAATTATAAAATTGGAAAAGTGCTTATTAATAAGCTGAGATGAAAATTAAATAGATAATTTCTATTAAATAGAAGCTATCACTATAATTAAAGTTTGCTTTTTCTGGTTTTTCTTTTATAAAACTACTAAAATACTTAAAATAAGAAACTTTTACAAAGACAACTACTTTGGAACCTCAGAATAAGCACTGAGAGTGCTTATTAGCTTATACAGTTGACTAATGTTGACCACACCAAGAAATAAGCTAAATTGGGTTATGTGGGGTCCACACTGGTTAAGTAAGGTTCACCTAAGTTACTTGTACTTGTTTGAGCAAGTCTTAACCAAATAAGCAGTAAGAATAAGCTATAAGACCACAATAAGCAATTCCAAACTTACTTTCTGAGACATAAATGGGACAAAGTTTAGAGTTGATTCTAGGTGGGGTCCACTGATCTAGAGGTCAAACAAAAGGTAAACTTTCAAACACTGGTAGGAGGGGGGTTGAAACAATCAAAGATGAGCCACTGGGACCCACTGGGTTGGCCTACAACAACCACCAAAGGTGGTGGTGTTGTGGTGGTCTACTAGTGCAGGGGAGGTCTTCCTCCCTGCAGTTGTGTTTGGAGGTCTGTGGGACCCAGGGTAAAAACCACAAAAATGTAACCAAGTATGGAATCAAAAGATTAGGTGGTAGGCTTCAACTAGAAACAAGCTTCAACCTCTCAATCCAAACACATAATTCAAATTAAATCTTGTAATTTTGGTAAAAACTGAGTATCAAGCAAATTGACTTTTGATAGAAACTTGGAAATTTGACTTTTGTGAACTTTGGATATAATCTAATTACTGAATATGTTGTAATAAGTTATAATAAGAATTAATTAATCTATTCTAACAACTTATGAATATGTATGATGAGTTTTGGACTCAAATTCCACCACAGTTAACTGTGGTGATGGATTGAGTGTGATTTTGACTTTTAACCAATTAAGACTTGAATATTTTTGTTTTTCTGAACTAATGTTACACCATATGACTTGTATAAACTAGAAACAACAACAATAACAAGCTGAGTTACACAGAACATGCAAATCCAAACACACCTTATACTAGACTGTTTTATGCTTTGTGAAGTAAATGGCTTACAGAGCTTATCCCACATATCCACAATGACTTTTTATGTTATATGAGATCTAAATAAGCACTTAGAAACAGAGAATTACCACAATTGCACAAGAACACTACTTAAGCTATTTTGACTGTGAAACTTAGATATTTTAGTAACTATGAATCCCAATAAACAAGATACTAATCTAATGTTATATTATCACTATATAGAACTGAATAAGCATAAATCAAATGAAGAAGCAAGTATTAATCAAAGCTACAGTACAAAGACAGATTATGAGATTTTTAGAACTTACAAAATGCTTTCCTGCTCAAAATCAAGAACCAAGGACAAAGAAACCTTTCCTAACATCCACCAATGGATACTAACCCAGGACCATCCATAATATGCCCTGCTCCAATTGCTTATCACCAAGAACCTTCCAGTTTGACTTTTGTTGACTTTTGTGTTTTTTATTTTTTATATTACTAAACTGCTTTTAAAAGTTTCTAATAGCTTTTATAAGCTATCTAGGAGCTTAAGTGAGCTTAGGAATCCAATACACCTCACAATAACAACAGTTGAGCTTTTGAAATTTAAGAAATTGAAACTAAAATTGCATAAGATTGAACAGCCAAAGAAACTTGAAATTTATTACTTGGAAAGAGTTACAATACACTAAGGATGATTAGAACACTGCTTAAAAGCTTAGGTTTACACTAGAAACTTGAAATTGCATTAAACGACATACACTTATAAAAATAAACTAGATAGATGACTCCTCTGCTTCTCTTTCCTTTTATAAGCTCCAATTAGGGTTCCAGGTGTGACTTTGAGCTTTTCCCATTTCAATCTTGGCCCTCAATTTCTCTGAATCAATCTCATCCGTTTAAATGAAAATTGGCGCCAAAGTCTTCCAAGTTAACTTGGGGCCAAAGGTGATCAATTAAAGATTTTTGGGAGTATGTGGAGGTGTCAGGGGGCAAAGGGAAAGGTTTGGAGGCCAAGTTGAGTGTTCATGATGAAAGCAGAGGTTGTGGAGTGGTTTGGGGTGAAAAATTGTGGGAATGGCATTTAATGAGGTGTGGGATAGGTGTGTGAGGTGGAAAGGAGGGTTAGGGTGAGCTGGAAGGCGAGGAGGTGGTGGTAAAACCACCTGGTTTTGGGTGAAGCAGGGGTGGAAGAGGTGGAGCTACAGTGGTGGTAGTTTTGGCGGTATTAGGGGTGGTCAAACGAGGGTCAAACCCCGTTTTATTTATTAAGGGTGGACTGGGCTGAGGGTTTTTGGGCCAAGGAAAAAGAAAAAGGGGAGTGGGCTGGATTGTGTTTGGAATTGGATTTGGTGTGTTGGGTTTTTATAATAACAAGGGTCCGGTTGGTTTTATTTTTACACAAGGACCAATTTGTAATTTGGGCAAAGTTAAGGGGCTGGGTTTGCCACTTTCCCAAACTTCTTTCAAGGACTAAACCTGCCATAAAACCATAACACAAGGACAAAAGATGTATTTTTCCATTTTAAAAATACCAGGGACCTTTTCTGTCAATTCCACAAATTCCAGGGACCATTTATGTGAATTTGGATTTTTAAGGGACTGTGGTTGTAATTTCTCAAAATGTTATCATAAGGACCAATTTTGTCATTTAAGAATAGTTCAAGGTTTATTTTATTAATTTCCCATTTTTAAAACCTTAAGGACTAATTTTGACATTTTTGAAACTTGAGGGACTAAAGTTGTCATTTTGTAATTTTTATCTTTAAAGGACTAAACTTGACAACCTATGAATCCCTAAGGACCTTTGATGATATTTTTCATGTTTTGATTTACCAGGGACTAGATTTGACAACTTTTGAAACTTGAGGGACTGAAACTGCCAATTATGCAAACTTTATACGTTTTTCATCTGTTTTTGCATATTTTGCATTTGAAACATATAAAACACACTTCTAAGATATTTTAAGTATTATGATGCATATTTGAGTGTTTTTGGATATTTTGGCAGTTCAGATTGGTATAAAATGATGAGTATTTAGACACTCATCAGTTATGTTGAAATCTTGCACACAATGATACACTAAACATGATGTCGGGTCTACTAGCGGTTAGGTGTAGTAGACATCCTATCATACATCGATATTTAGAACTATCAACCAAAATTCCATCCTTATCCAATGTGAGTTTAAGATCGGTTGCCATTGGTGTTTTGATGGACTTAGCATTTTCAGGATCAAATTTTCTAAGAGACTCTCTTAAATATGTTGATTCTGAGATAAATATGCCATTGTCACTTTGTATAACTTGTAAGTTAAGTATGGACTTGAGATCTCCTAAGATATTCAAATTAAATTTCTCATACATATGCTTCAAAAACTCGTCATGCAATGCTTGGCATGTAGATCCAAAGACAATATCATCTTCAAAGATTTGAATGACAATTTGATGCTTGTCTTTGGTCTTGAAGAATAACGACTTATTCTTCATGCCTCTTTCATGTTTACATTCAACAAGAAAAGATGCTATACTATTATGCCATAAATGATTTTCTATATCAAGTCCATGCAAGACCTTCTTTATTTTAAAAACATGATCGGGTTTTTGAAAGTTAATAAATCCCGGTGGTTGGGAGACATACATTTCACTATTAATTACTTTATTAAAAGCATTTTTTACATTCATTTGTTTAAGTTTAATCATGCTACTACATGCATATGCAAGAAGGATGCGCAAAGACTCTACTTGTACAACCGGGGCAAAAATTTGATTAATGGGGTTTTCAACTTGATCAATATCATTTATTACTAACTTAGCTTGATTTTCACAAATTGTTCCATTATCATGCAATGTGCAACTAAAGGACCATTTTAATTCGAAAGGGGTACAAGCATTAGCTAATGGAACTAATTCCCAAACATTGTTGCGTGTAAGTTGTTCTATCTCAGTATGGATTGCCATAAGCCAAGTTTCGTTCCTAATAGCTTCCTCAAAACATTTTAGCTCTATAGTTGATATGAATGCAAATGTATTGTTTTGAGCTTGTGCTATAAAATCATTTTCAAAATCATTTTCATCATTATAATTTGTTATTTCAACTTGATTGGTGTGATTAAAATTTTGATTTTGATCAATGTTTTCTCCTAGTTTATCTTCTAATGACAAGCATGATTCTTCGTTAAACCTTACATCAGGTGTCTCAATGATTTTAGAGGTCTCCTTATTATAAACTTTATATGCCTTTGATGTATGTGAGTATCCTATGAATATTCCATTATGTGTTTTAGATATAATACATTTACAACCAAAGATTTTAAAGTATCCTAGTGACGGCCTTTTCCTCATAAGAATCTCGTAAGGTGTTTTATTGCATGTTTTAGTAATTGATGTTCTATTCATAATGAAGGATGTGGTTTCTATAGCGTGACACCAAAACTTATGTGAGATAGATTGGTCGTTAAGCATAATACAACATATTTCTTGTAAGCGCCTAATTTTTCTTTCAACAATTCCATTAGTATGAGGTGAGTCATAAGATCGAAAATTATGTAAAATACCATTTTTATCGCAGAACTCTCCAAATTGTTCATTTTTATAAAAATTCCCACCGAGGCTAGTTTGAATAGATGTAATATGACGATCAAGTAGATTTTGTAGGCTTTTAATATTTTGAACTTTTCGAAAACTTCATTTTTAGATTTCAGAAATTTAATCCATGTATACCTCGAGAAATCATCAACAACAACCAAAGTATAGAAGTTTCCTTCATAGCTTGGAGTGGTTGATGGACCGAATAAGCCTAGATGAACTAATTCTAAAATCCTTATGCTTGAGATATTATCATTATTAAATATTTGACTTGCATGGACTTGACTTCCTATTTTACATGCATTGCAAGAATGATAAGCATAATCTAGCTTATGTAAATTTCTAACTAATGCCTTAGAATTTAACTTAAGAATTACCTTCATGCTTGCATGTCCTAATCTTTTATGCCAAAGTGTAGACACATCACCAACAACGTCGATAGAGGATTCGAAAGTTCTTCTAGTGTGTGGTTCACAAGTGTTGATAGTCATACACATGTCTTCTTGGCATACCTATAAAACAAACATGAAACTCAAACTCTCGGTCCCCATTTTCTTTGGAGATCCTAAAGCCATGAAGCATGATTCATTCCTCTCTTTGTTATCTTCATCATTGCTAAGACTCCAAGTGTCTTCAAATCCAATCATTGAATTCTCTATGCATAAATTTTCATCATCAAATGTATTCACCCCAAAGAGCACATGGTTCTCTTGAGCCATAGATCTATACTCAACTTTACCAAAAATCTTTGTTAGGATTTTAGATTTTTGGAAAAGAAGTTTTTGATTTAAAATGACTTCTCGGGAAGGTTTTAACAATCAAAAACTTGAGTATTCCGCTCTGATACCAATTGTAGAACCATAGAGGGGGGGGGGGGGGGGTGAATACGGTTTTTTCGGCTTTTTAGATGTTTAAAAACTTTAAGCCAAAGATAGCACAAAGTGGTTGTATAATAATCCAACAACCACTAACACAATCAAAGTAAATAAAGCAAGTAAAAGACACCACAATATATACTGGTTCGGGATGGGGGGTTTATACCATCCGTATGTCCAGTTGTGAATCCGCGACTCCGATACTCTTCACTAGTATAATCCTTTCGGTGGACTACAAACCGTTACAATTCACTCCACCGATATTCACTAATATCGATGCTCACAAAGAAGGAGTTACTCACCAATGGTATTCCGCCCTCGGAAACCACCCAAAAGAATCTCATGATTTGACTTTTCCTAAGGATCACAAAGATCACTACCAAGACTTCCACCCGGAAGTATCAAACCCCAACTAGATCCCCAATGATCTAGGCTTGGTCACCAAGACACAAGACTTCCCTTACAAACAAATGAAAGGATAAATGTTTGTTTATCAACCAAGTCCTAACCTAACCTAGAGACTCGATTGTAGTAGAAAGGGTATAAGAAAGAAGACCCTCGACACAATCACAAGAGTGGATTAGGTTCTTGTGATTCTTCCCTTGCAAAGATATGTGTTCTTCCAAAGATATTAGTGTGAAAATCAAGAACACAAGATTAGAGATAGAGGGATTGAGAGATTTGTGAGTATTTAGAGAGAAAGAATCTAGAGAGAAAGAATAATGGCAAGAGGTGAGGAATACAAGAGGCAAGGCATGGTATTTATAGGCAAAACCCAAACTTGGGAATATTTTACCGAGGCCGGCGCGTCACCCACGCGTTAACGCGTGGGAGGCGCGCCAGACACCCAGGAAAATATTCTCGAGGCTTTGGGTGTTTGGCATTATAAATGCCTTACCTTGCTAAACCCCCAATTGTACTTCACACTAAACCTTAACATTAATCATTCTAAGGTTTACCAAATCAAATAGCCAATTTGGAAAATCATTTGTGAAGTGTTTAAAGAGAAACCAAATTACCAAGGGTTTAAAGTGTAGATAGGGTAATTTGGAAGGGGTAGAAGTGTATCTCCTCACATGGCATAGAAAGAGAGAAAGAATATGCCAAGGAATATTCCAATGCTTGGGGGGGGGGGGAAGAATGTGATGGAGGGTTGAGATGAAATGGTTTGAATTGGATGGCTAGGATCAAAGGGAGCCTCCCTTGGTTTTCAAACAATTTGGCATGTGGAGAAATGTGGATGGATGAGATGATCTCATTAGAGATGGATGGCTAAGATCACACTTGCCTAGGTTAGGGTTAAGAAAGGATATTCCAAGGAATATGCTTTGCTTGGGGGGAAAGGAGAAATGGAGGGTTGAGATGGTTTCATTTGAATTGGATGGTGGAGATCAAAAACATGTGGTGGTATAGGGAAGAGATTGGATGGATGGTTGAGATGAGTTTAGTTTGAATTCAATGGTTGAGATCAATCCCATATGGTGATATAGAGGTGAGGGGTTGGATGGATGGTTGTGATGTGTTGTAATTTGAAATCAATGGCTAGGATGAGAAGAGCCATATTAGGGTTTTCAACAATTGGCATGTGTTGAAAATGAAGGGTTGGGATATGTTGTAAAAGAATGGATGGTTGAGATGTAGTGTGTAAGGGAATATGTAAGGGTGTAAGAGATTGTGTAAGAGAATATTTGATTTGGATATGATTGGTTTTGTCTTTTGTATAAATGGGATTAAGAGTAGATTAAGGCATAATCTAATTGTCATTAAGAAGAAAAGGTTTAGACAATTAAGATTATAAGTTGAGAAAATCATAGGTTACTTATAAGTTCAAGTAACATAATGTCGAGAATCCATAGTTTCATATCTCGTGACTTTCCACGACTCGACGTTCTCAACTAATACCTTGGTTCAAACAAGTTAAGTGCTTTGCCTTGATGTAAAGCATAACCCAAGTGGGAAAGGATGCGTTTACGCAAAGTGACATTTGACTTAGTTTGACCAATAAGGGAGTAAACCCGTTACGTAATTAGAGAAGACGTAAGCACGGGATATGAGCATATGAATGCTTCAACACGATGTTACGTGAAATATATAAGCTCCCTAAGTTTAGAAAAGCCTTGGCTAGAGGCGATAGCTAGAAAACATGAGTTGGCGTTTTCCCGTAAATGGGTGTATTAAAAATGAGATTTCTCAAATCTCAAAACTCGTTTCGAGTGTTCTCAATTAAACACATAACATATTCATACCTGTTTTGAAAGATCCACATTTGTCGGGTAAGGGGAAAGCCGACTTTCAAAATTTGCCCGGAACCATACAGACTCCTGGCGCGTCACCCGCGCGTTGACGCGCGGGCAGCGCGCCAGGAGCATACATTGGCTCCGGCGTTTTGAGCTAACGTTTGTTATTTTATGTGTTTCAATGGTTTATTTGTCATCATTAAAACATAAAGAGATCTTGATCATGTTGCCTCAACAACTTTCATAAGTGTTTCGATTTGGTACATTATGATGACGTGTAATGCCTGAAAGTCTGACACATAACATCATTTATAATGTGATATAATAGCTAAAATGAGTTTTGACTTGAGCCACTGTACCTAGGGCTGCAATCGAGTCAAGCCGAGCTCGAGCTTGACAAGGCTTGAGCTTGGCTTAAAACAATTTGAGTATGTTTGTCGAAATGGGTTAGGGCTAGTGCTGGGGCTGGGGCTGAGACTTATATTATAAGCCGAAATTAAAATTTTTATTTTTTATAAATTTGTTTGGCTAATGGGTTGGGGCCGGGGCTTATTATTGCAAAATTACTAAAAAAGATATAATTAAATGAGTTTTTGTATATGTTAGATATTTTTGTGAGTAAATAAGTAATTTATTCTTCAAAAGCCTCGGGCTAAAGTTTTTAGCCCCTTTTATGGGGCTAAAATTTTTAGCCGACTTATTTTATAAGCCCTTCCATAAACCACATAACAAACGAGACTTATTTTATTAGCCGACTTATTTTAAAAGCCCAAGCGCCTTGCCAAACACAACCAAAAATAGTAAGCTTGAGCTTGGCTTGAAAAGCTTGAATGTATACAAAAATTGTGTTTAATAACCAAACTTATCTATATTTATAAAGTAAAACAAACTAAAATTATATTTGAAAACCAAATTAGATTGGTTTAACAGTAATAAAACCAAGAATAACATTCTCGTACCCAAGTCGAACTTTATAATGAAACACAAGCCAAGGTGCTAAATAAGGTTCTAATGTCTAAATATTTTTATAAATTAGGTTCTCGTATCCAACTCGTTACAATAGTAAATATGTTAAATCTATATTTTATATAAATGGTTTATTTTTCTCTATATAGACGATATTCAACACATATTCAACACATAGTATAAATATCGATTAGACTATAAATATGATTAATTTTTGTTGATGTTAGCACTTAACATTATCAAATAAAAGTTGTTGATAAGTAAAATTACAAATAAAAAGAGAAGCTTACTTGGTTGTTGAATGATTGGGGAAGAGACAAGAAACGCTAAAATATAAATTGTTAGATTACTTAGGCTAAAAAGTCATTCTAGAATACATTATTCATTTATTTATGAAATAACTCCTTATAATTACGGTAATACTCAAATTAGCCCTTAAATAATTATATAAATTTATTATGAAACTCGGTCTAAAACCGACCCGACCAGACTCGACAAAACCAAAAACCGAAAATTGTTAAACGAAACCGAACCATACGAATATGGTCGGTTCGGTTCATGTGTGTGTTTTTTGTCGGTTTGGGCCGAACCGACCCGACCCGAAACGGGAAATGATAAAAAGTCTAAATCGAAACCGAACCGACGGGTTGTCGGGTTGGCTAGGTTTTTGTCGGCTCGGTTCGGTTTTGAACCTTTCATGCTTAGCCCTATGAAAATGTATATATATTAAAGCTCAAGAAGCTTGATATGAGCTCGAGCTGAGCTATGAAAAGCTTAAGCTTGACTTGTTATATATTTCGAACTAATTTTTAGACTTGATCTTGATAAAAACTTGGGTTAATCGAGTTAAGCTCGAGCTCAAGCTCGAATTGCTTGACCATAACTCTACCTAATAGCTATTGGTACACCAACCAACAACACTGAATAGACCAAAATTGACTTGAATGACAAAATCCACGCGCCAAAGGTCGCGTAAAAAGGCAGCTAGTTAGTTTCACATGTAGTGAGTGAAAGAAAGAAAGAAAGCTATCTATCGTTAAACTCATTGCCACACACACACTCACAGCATCTCTCTACCAACCCACCGCCAGCCAGCCAGCCAGCCATTTTCATCTCACTTAATTAGGGTTTCAACTTTACTAGCAAACAGAAATGGCGATGCTATCAACTTCTCAACTCACCGTCGGTCCCAAATCCACCGCCGCCGTCACTTCTCTCCGCCGCTCCTCCGCCACTTCTCAGTCCTTTTTTCAATCCGTTAATTTACACCTCCGATCATCATCATCATCTGCCTCTGCTCGTGTCAACAGAGGTATCGTTGCTATGGCCGGTACCGGAAAGGTAGTTTATACATCTCTTGTTTCCTGATTAATTAAAACAACTACAGTAGCATTTTATATATACTACTACTTAATTAATCAAGTGTATAAAACTTTTTATGATTAATTAGTTAGTGTCAATTTTAGGACTCAAATAATTAATTACTGTATAAAAATATTTTGTAATTCACTCTTATTTTATAGAAATTACACAAATCATCTATATATCTATCTATATTATAATGCATTGGGGACTATTCTATAATTAGAAAGGCTTAAAATTCAGACTTTTTTCTTGCAAGATTTCAAAATTAATTTGTTAGGAAGCAAGTTTGTTAGGAAGCGGTTGGTTGTTCAAACTAAAATTATTTGGCTTAACCATCTCTACTTATAAAGCATGAAGACAACTAAATGTGTAACCAAATAACGCAAAATATAGTGACAAGGTACCCGCTGCCCGTTCTAGTGTTTTATAAAAAAGTTATGATTTGAAAAAAATTTGTACTTGTCAAGTGTATAATGATAAAAAAAAATGAAATAACAATGTATTTTTTTATAGGTTAAATCGCACAAAAAGGTATCATGTCAATTTGAATTTTAAGTAATAAACTTTTTTTTCCCCTCAATTTAAGGTATCGAAGTTATTTTGTTGTGCAATGTAAGGTTTTTCCGACTTTTCAAAAGCGATCGATCATAATTTTAGCCTAAATGACTTTTAAATGCTCAATTATAATGATACATCATATTAATTAACCAATTCATCTGAAAAACTGACCGAACTCGTCTTTTGAAAAGTCGAAAAAACCTTACATTGCACAAAAAAAATAATTTGCATACCTTAAATTGAGAAAAATAAAGTTGAGTACCTAAAATTCAAATTGACCTTAAGTCTGGTACCTTTTTGTGCGTTTTGCCCTTTTTTATATACGTGTGACTTGTTAATTGAATAAGTTTTAGGGAAACTGTAAAAGCTTGTATGTTAGCAATGATGATTAACATATAAAGTGGTAATCTTTTGTACCTATGTTGTGTATATAATGAATAATAAACGACGGGTAGTAGCATTTGATAATTTGAGTTCATACTGAAAAATGAATTAATTTTTGACTTGCAATGAAAAAGAATGTACTTTTATTTTATCTGTATGCGATGTTAAATGGGTATGTTTTTGGGGAAAATGAGAACAAACATTTACAAACTCTAAAAAATGCTGTTCTGAACAAAATAACGTTATATGGTTTTGGTAGGGCTGTTTGTGTAAGCTTATTTGATGGGCTTCATGCTTATTGAAAAGTTGAACAGCAAATAAGCTCACTAGCCATTAAGAATGGGCTTATTCAATGACTCTTTGAATTTTCAATAAGCTCATCAAGTAACCTTTTAAAATGTATCAAATGTATTGAAGTTGGAGCGTTTGGAGGGAAATTTATAGGCATAGAATGTAGAATGTAGACTGCATTGACTGACTAATATGATCAATTCATGATGTCACTGCTTGAAAATTATATATGAATGGAATGTGGTTCGACTAATGGACATAGAAGCAAGAGAAACTGCATTATGAGAACTTTTGTTAGAAATAAATGTATATGTCACAGAGCATCTTAGATTACTTTTGTGTTGGTTTTTGTCTCATGCACCGTTTCTTTATATTATTGACTGATAATTCGTTTTATTTTCTTTTGTTGCAGTTCTTTGTTGGCGGCAACTGGAAGTGTGTAAGTAACCGTGCTTTCTATTTTCCCACTATTGATTATAAAGTTTAAAAACCACAAGTTTTTGGCATTAACAAGCTCATGATGAGTGACGTCATAAACTATGATATGTATCGTTGCGTTTTATTTGACGACACCTGTTATGAATTATCACAGGTGTTTGCCAAGTCAAAGACAATTTTTTAGTTTTATTTTATATTTTATGAAATTGTGCATATTATTTTAAATTAACGATCAAGACTTATATTTGTTGATCTATTCTAGTATAAATTATTCTAGATAGAAATGAATGTATGGTTAAAACTTTAAAACCTTCTTGTGACAAGCATTTATGTTTGTCTTCTGCTTGATTTATTCAAATTCCAACTGATAGAAGTTTTGAAACTCTCAACCTTTTCTTCAAACCGCTAAAAGTGGCATGGCTATTCATGTCTCACGTAGCTGTAAATTCCTCTAATGATTTTTCTTGTAATCTTTGCTCTAGAATGGAACAAAAGACTCGATCAAGCAGCTCGTCTCAGACTTGAACAATGCAACTTTGGAGCCTGATGTTGGTTAGTTTTTCATCTTTATCTCTGTTTTACATACAAGTGGCTAAGCCATAAGTGTGTTTTCATACAAACCACTTTAAGTGACCTTTGTGACATGATGCAAATAGCTTATTGATCTTCCATTTAAGTCTATTTGGAATCTAGTATACATCACTCACCTGGGTCATCTGTAAGTATTAACCAAAGTGATAGTATCAAGGAGAATTAAATTGTATATAAAATTGTAGCTTGCACAAGAAAATTGTCTCAGGTATAAGCAACGAGTTCCTCTATGTCCTGCATTTTGCATATTAGACAATACCATTTCTGTTGACAAGCTTACATCCTATGACTGTAGCATAGATAGCAAAGCATGGTGTTAATCACTGCCTACTACTCATATAGCTTGATATTTCCATAAATTATTCTAAATTTACCAAAAAGGGCTACACTCCAAATGGTTTTGTGCCTGCATTATGGGACTTCTATAAGGTAGTATGGAAAATTTTCAAATCTTAACCTCAAAAGGATAGTAATAGTATTACAAACTTGTAACCAACCAAAGGGTTTATAGTTGTCCTCATTTGGTTATCAGGGATTTTTACTGAGAGGGGTGAATGAGTTCACCTGCACGAACTGCTTTTTTCTTATAAACTGTAGTTTTAAAGAAGCTATAACTAAATTTTAGATAGATCGTTCTAATTCTAGATCTTCTCTTGTTAAGTTAATAATTCTCTCGTGTTCTTGGAAACATTTGGTGGATATGTAATTATTATTTATGATCTTTGTAACTTCTGGTCTCAGTTTGAGCTCTTTGTCATTGCAGATGTTGTTGTGGGACCCCCTTTCATTTACATTGATCAAGTAAAAAGCTCTCTAACTGACCGTATTGAGATAGCTGCTCAAAATTCTTGGATTGGAAAGGGTGGAGCTTTTACTGGAGAGATCAGGTATTCGTCTTCATTTAACAAAATATATTACTTGATATAACCTGCCCATTTACCTGTGTTTATATGCTTCTTTCTGTTGATACAAGGATAACTGGTCCATTACTTGTCAGCCCATTAAATATTTTGTGACATAAATTTACCTCTCCAGTAGGTTTGTAACATAAGTTTACCACTAATTGCAGTGCTGAGCAATTGAAAGATATTGGATGCAAATGGGTGATTCTTGGGCATTCTGAGAGGAGACACGTTATCGGTGAAAATGATGAGGTAACTTTTACTTGGACTATATGGGCCCTTTGAAGGTCTAAATAGATGCCCCTTGCTTTGGTAACTGATGGACTTCCAATGTTATCAGTTTATAGGTAAGAAGGCTGCTTATGCCTTGGGACAGAATCTTGGAGTAATTGCTTGCATTGGAGAACTGTTGGAAGAAAGAGAAGCAGGCAAAACATTTGATGTCTGTTTCAAGCAATTGAAAGCCTATGCAGGCATGTTTTCTTTCACTCCAAGTGTTTTTAGCTGCTCTAATCCCTATGGTTGTATAATTACACTCCAAATATGACCTTTTTCTGGTTTTCAATAGTCTTCTTTACATAAAAGAAACGAGGAAAAAACAAATTTGACAAAAGAAAAGAGGAAAAAACAAATTTGATCGTTACCTTAAGGTTATACTCTTTGTTCGCATGTTATAATAATAACAAATTTTATTTTTGTACTTTTAATAAAACATGGTTTGCGTAAAGAGCAATAAAGCACAATAACATCATATTTTTAAATCACATAATGTTTAGAATCCTGAAATGAGTTGAACTATGGCAATGAATGAGATGTTTGTTTCATATGCAGATGCGGTATCAAGTTGGGATAACATTGTAATTGCATACGAGCCTGTTTGGGCTATTGGAACCGGTAAAGTGGCATCACCCGAGCAGGCTCAGGAAGTACACGTGGCTGTTCGTGACTGGCTTGCTAAAAATGTATCAGCTGAAGTTGCCTCTAAGACACGTATCATCTATGGAGGTATTAATTAATATTTTTTACCTTGTGGCCTAAATGTTTACTTTATTTGAAAGATAATATGATTTGAATGGTACGAGCGTGCTTTAATTCTTGTGAGTGATTGAATTTAAGCCATGCACATCATTGCTCACACAATATTAATATGATATTTGGTCGTTCTGTTCGTTATTTTATCTTATGTTGGGTTTCTAAAACGGAGTGACAATTTTTAGCACGTATGAAGGTTGTAAATCTTTATTTTTGGGGAGTCTCCTATATGGAATCATAAAGTTCGGCACATCAGTGATTGGTTTTGGTGATCTGATATTATATACTACCTCTTCAGGATCTGTAAATGCGGGAAACTCAGCTGATTTGGCCAAGAAAGAAGACATTGATGGATTTCTTGTTGGTGGTGCTTCTCTAAAGGTATCGCTGTTATCACGTCTTCTTTGGTTATATTGTGGACCTAATTGTTTACGGTTAAAAACGCGGTGTTTGGGATTTTATTTTATTTTTTATTTTTTTCTGCTTCTCTACCCTTTTTAAGCAGAGGCAGTTTAGAAGGTGTTTGGGATTGCTTATTTTTTCTGCATGTAATCATACTCGTAAAAATAATAATATAAGCATAAGCATAAGTGGAAAAAATAATTGTAAGCAAAAGCATAAGCTGCTCAATTAAGGAAAATCATAAGCAGAAAAAAAATAAGCAATCCTAAACACCCTCATATGAAAATTCTAATATAAAATCAGCTCGGTAATAAGAAAGATTAAATGAAAACACCCAAATAGAGTAGGAAGAGACACTTGAATGATTGTTGACTTGTTGTCATGCTTTTTACAGGGTTCTGATTTTGCAACCATCATCAACTCCGTGACGGCTAAGAAAGTTGCTGCTTGATCATCGAGTCTTGTATGGTTTTTGGATTGGGGGCAAGTAAGTACCTTAGAGTATCGTCTTAGTTAAGATTCTGATCCCAATTGGCATGTCAGCCACATCAATTTAGCAGATCTCATTTCAATCTGCTTTATAAACGGATAAATAACACTTCAATATGCCCAATGTGCATTATCTTTTACACAGGATTTGTAATAGGTATTATTACCCCAAGTCCACAAGACCGAAGAAAAACAAGAACACAAAATATGCAATAAAGTTGATGTAATGTTTGTGCAAAGGCAATTTCGTTACCTTCATCACTGGATTAAGAGTTTGACACCTGTAGACGGACTTGATAGAAATCTTCTATGGTTGCATCTCTTCTAAAAGAAACAATTTTGAGATATGATTCCTTTATATGTAGTTTTCTCTTATGGTACTGTCACGGTGTCACCCTATATTTCATTGTGCAATTATCTCGAATCAGTCTTGACCTAAATGTACACTGATTAAGTTTCTAGCCTGGGTTTTAAAACATCCACCTTAAAATCACCACCAATCGTATTGTAAAGCAATTGGTTCAATGCGCCTACCTCGTTATTTCCCCATATACCTTGCACTGGATCAGCGTGCTTCGGAAGCGAGTCCTAAAGTTGTTTTCTCTCTCAACCAATTCTCTACTTCAGAACATTCATTCAACACCTGGACAGTGGTAGCAAAATTATAACAAATAAATGAAATAAGACACCTTGCCATCTCTTGCTTTCAAACAATAGAAAACTACCACTCGTTAGCACGAAATCGTTAACAACCAAACACCCGTTAGCACTCCTAAAAATATCACCATTAAAAAACAAATAAAACATTGTTACTCATATGCTATCCTTGAACTAATTAAAAGTTTAAAACATAGATCAGAATTATTTTTGCCTGGGAAAATCAATATCCAAACACCCTTAAAGATTGCATAATCCATCAAACTTACCCAAAATAAAGTCTTGTACATTCAAACATAGTGATACATTTCAGAAAGTTCTAACCATTATACACGCACCTAAAGATGTACATGTGCTGCTCAATCTTTAAGCTTCTGATCATACCCCTCTTTCCCATCATCTTCAAATGCATGTTACACAAATAAAAGCCCAATTATAGGATGAAAACAGTTTAAAAATGTGGTGAACACGTGAGCTTTAACAGCACTGCCAACTGACTTTATAACATAACCACCCAAGTAGAATTCCCGCTCCTAAACACTCCCATTTTTATGCAGCCAGTTCCTAAATGACCCGTTCATTGTTCAAAAAAACTATACGTAGCTTAACTTAAACATGATAATATGCAAAACTAATTATCAAATTTCCACCTTTTGTTTCCAAAATAAGTAAATAACAAAGGTGAAATAAAATGTATTTCAAATATCGCACCAATTTTTTTTTTTCTTTTTCAAAATATTATAGTAACAGCCATGTTGCTGGATTTCACCTGTTTTGGCCCATTTTTCAAACCGGATTCCGGACATGTTCACGCAAAGAAGAACACACTGCTTTATTGTTGTTGCGGGCGTACTTGCAGTAGATGGTATGCACGGAACATGATCTTGGGTGGTAATTGTAATCGCTTTGGTCAGGTTGCTGCGAATTCAGTGGAAATCCAAAAGTTAGTTCTATAAAAAAGGAAAAGTTACGATTATTAGTAGAAGCAGTTGCGCTAAAATATCGGGCATATGATATTGGAATGATAAAAAAAGATAGTCAGATTATCAAGGGGGTGTTTGTTTCAGCTTATTAAGCCAGCTTATGCCTTATTTGGTTTTAGGCATATGCTTCATAACCTCATTTTTTTTGTGGCTATGTATGTTCATTATGACATAGTAACTTATCTATGCTGAGAAGTCTTAAAGTAAGGAAAAAAAAGAGATTATGAAGCATAAGCCTAAAACTAAATAAGCCATAAGACGATTATATCACTATATAAGGCGAATAAACACCCCTAAAAACATACCTTCGCGAGGAGTGTCATCATTACTTCTGTGATGCTGCCCGGCCAACATACGGACAATGTCACAATACCAGTTCCCAAAATCTGTACACAATAACAAATACGCTTTATCCCAGTGAAACAAATCTGCAATCCAGATATCAATTATAAAAAGCAAGATTTAAGCAATGCGCCACACATTAGTGACAATAAACTGTACCTCTATCATGAGATCAAACTTTCAAAAGGGAAAAAAAATAAAAATAAAAAAAAATAAAATAAAAATTAGGAAAAGAATAACAAAAAAAAAAAAAAAAAAAAATTAAATACTTTAAAGTAGCACCATACTTCAACTCACCTTCATTGTTGACAAAGGCCGTGCACTAATCTCCAACATGATTTGATTCAATGTAATCGTTCAGTAAATGACACTTGTCTACCGATTGGATGTCCAAATATGTACATTGTAACCGACTGTAGAAAATCAGTAGAAAAAACTGAAACGACATGCGTAATATAACAGACAGAAACCAAAAGACAATAGAAAATTACCTCCACCGAGTTTTCTGAGGTAGAAACTTCTACGTTCGGGTCGTTCATGTGGTAGTCGAAGCTCAATTCACCATATTCAGTCTCATAGTGGCTATCATCTTTGCCACCTTCGTAGTCAAGTCATTTCACAATGTTTGATCTTCTAGCAAGGACATTCAGCCTTTAACTATCATTATTCATTTACATATTTAACGGACCTCCCCTTACTACATAAATAACAATAAATAGCTATCAGAATCATATGACTTACAAATGGTATCTTCAAAGCTTTGTCGTTCAAGGTAGCCATCAATCCAAGAGTTGCAAAAAACCCAATCCACCACATAACCAACCAAGTGCTTCATACTGAAATCACACATAACACCAAAATTAATTAAAAAAAATCCCCCACACAAAAACCAGATTGAAAAAGAAAAAGCAAATAATTAAAACAATTTTATACAAAGAATAGACATTAGTCAAAAAGCGATCAAAAGGTATTTTACTCAACTTCGGAATCAGGGCTGTGAACCGGTTCTTTATTATTGACAACACGGGTTTTGTCCTGGCTATTACCTGCATTGAGTAAAAAAAAAAAAAAAAAAAAAAAAGGTAAATCCATAAGCACAAAATGTGGATATTTAAAACGATAAATTAGGAATGAAATATACCTTGTGTAGTTTTTATTCCAAGCTAATAAAGAATGTTTAATGCACACTAAGATGGGGCTCAGATCTGTATTTTCTTTGGGCAACATGGCGCACCCGCTATGGCTGCAACCACAAAACAGCCCTTGTTACCAAGCCAAGTTGCGGGAATGCGCTAGCCACATTCATGAGATAGTTAATATGCAGAAAGTTCATCATCGCTCACACGTTCAAGATATCAAGCTTTCAAATATAGGCTTAGATAGGGCACCAATTAGGAAAAAATGGACGCACCCGTCATGGCTGCAACTCTAACAGGCTGCCATGCCAAGATACAGGGAATCTCATTTTTAACATGACCCGTTAAAACTCATCGTAGCCTTGATATAGCAATCTAAATTAAATTGCAAAAAAGTATACATTGCATTCCATGCAAGGTGGTCACATCTGCAAGCTTAATGCAGGCCAGCGTAACCAACAAATCGATAGAAACAATAAGCAGCCAATATTGTTGCCCATGGCTGCAAACATAGCTGTTTGCAGCGCCACCCACATGATGTACGACATGGCTGCAAACCAAGTGAGTTGCCCTGCCAAGCTATGAGTCCACCCCCATGGCTGCAAACACATTACCATGATGCCCTGCCAAGATAGCAGCGGATAAGGCTAAAGCAACATTAGCTTCACTCATATCTAGCAGACAAACACCAGAAACCAAAACTACATTGGCAGCAAACCCTGCACAAACCATGATTTTCTACAGTGATCCACTTGGTTGTAAAAAACTCGTGTTCCAGTGACATAACATCAACCTACAAACCAAACACGGTAAAAGTTACAAACTTTTACAAACCACATACAATGAACACCTCTTACACAACCGAATTTAAGCTTATTTTTCATTTTAGATTAACTTCACTACATAACTGAATTTCAGTTCCTTAAACGACAGGTCAAGTCATTTTTGTGTCAATATATTTTTCAGCTCGTGAAGTTATAACACGAAAACAACAATAACACCAAACAAAATAGACTACGTCATATTAAGACCAACATAAAAACTAATCTTTAAAAGCCAATAACAACTTAACCCTAAGAATGATCAACTCAAACAAATAATTTCTTTATTGAAACTCATGACAAACGACATTAAGAAATTCACACCAATCATTTGAAAGATATATCCTTGGAACACCATTTATGCACTTAAAACCTTTTAAAACCAAATAAATATAAACAATATTTACCGAAATGAAAAACATCAAATACCATAACCTAATTTCAATTTACAAATAAATTGAAAGTTTAACCATCTAATCTAAATTAACTAAATAACAAACCCCATTATGAAAGATAAAAAAAGATCATAACAATATCTTAAAAGAAATCTATTACCTGTTGAAAGCCAAAGGTTGCTGAAACCTGTTCTCCCAAAACAAACAGATAAACGTTCGTAATCACACATTTACGGCTGTAATTAAACATAAAATTATGAATAAAAATACAAATTTTTTAGAAAAAATAACCGAAATTAAAAAAGAATAAAAACCCTAAATTTGGCTTACCCCAAAAAAATTGTGTGTGTGGTTATGAAGAATCCAGAACCACAATCAGACCAAAATAAACCAACCCAAAACTAATATGTGGCTAGAAGAAAGGGTGGCACTGTACCTAGCAGCATTTGGCTGCCAAATAACCACAAACTGATTAAAATATTAGCATTACTGTACACCCCTCACAGACAACTGTAGCACTACAGTAACGTAATTTTTTTGGGTCGGATTCCGGTAAAACGCTGGTGGATGTAAGGTCCGGTCGGAACCTTTGAGAAAGAGGAAGTTGTGAGTTCTGATGAACAGCCAGGGTCGGGTATCAAGGTTTTATTTTACATATTGGGCTCCCAAAAAACCGACCCAACAAAAGTGAATAAACAAAGGGCAGCAACAAAAACAAAAACAAAAGGCAAAAGCAAATGGGCTTTTAAGCCGCTTATTGTTATATGCATATCTATACTACTTATAAAGACAAAACGGTCAAAGTGGAAAAGTGAAAAACTGAACTTTCGGTCAATCCCGATTTTGCCCCTACGAAATTTATGGCCGCTGGAAATTAATATTGAAACTAATATTCATATTCATGGAAACAATCACAGGAAATTAATGGTGAAAACAGAAACTTAAAGTGAACTGTGTTGCCTGCTGTCAAACAATACACAAAGGAAACTTCAAAATAACAGGTTGACTTCTTTGTAGTAATTAAATGTACACTTGAAACTTATATTTGCATATATGGCAAGGATGCTGTAAAATCTGGAATTCATTTGGCTAGCCACAATTTATACAAATAATATCTCTCTCATATCACATTATACAAACACACACACACACCACAAGTCCCACCACCACACCAACCCTCCATCGCCGGACCCCTCCACAACCGGACTTCCTCCCACCGAACATCACCAGCACCATACCAAACCATCACAAAACTCATCCCTCATTTGAAACTTACACCTCTACCGAGAGCCCAACCACTATAGAAGCACTACCATCGAGACAATACCCAACAAAAGGTTTTTTTCTTCACGTTGTAAGGTATTTCTTGAGCATTGTTATTAGATCTATGTCTATTTATCAAGTTTGAAGGTTTTACCTTATAGATCTATAGGCTTATTTGTAGATCTGAGTTTGTATAAATATTTTGGCTTTTTTTTGTTACAACCACCACTGGTTGTCGTCAGAAAAAGTAGATGCTGCTGCTGACTCGCGGGAAAAAGACGATGTCGCCGCTTGTGTTGTCGGGATGTGTATGCTATATTTTTTAAGTTGTTAATATTTGTTATAATATTTATTTTGTAAATTTTGTTATAAAGTTGTTAGTATTTGTAAATTCTCTGAAAGTTTAGATGTTTTAGTGAGTTTTGAAAGGTTGTTTTATAGATCTGATTTTTTGACCTTTTTCAGATCTTCCCCATTAACTCGCTGGAATATCTACTTAATTTGCTGCCCTGATGAGTAGGTTCTTCAAAATAATTGTTACTTAAATTTGTTGTAAATTTCTTTGTGTAATCTTTTATGTAAATTTTTTTTGTATATTTTGTTTTGTAAGTATCTTTGTAAGTTTGTTTGTGAATTTTGTTATCTAAATTAGTTATTAGAATTTGAGATTTTTTTATTTATTTATTTATTTTTTATTTATTTTTTTTTTGTAAATTTTAGTTATGTAGTTGGTAAATATATGTATTGCGATTATATATCTTAATTTTTACTCTTTCTTTCTATAGTACATATAAAGGGTTTATCGCATTTCTTGGTTTATCTCATTTTTTGAAGATTGAAAATTTTGAAAACTTAAAGTTATATTCAGAGTATATGTAGCAAAGTTGACTTCAAACATACGTGTAGTAATGATTTGATAAATTGAAATGTCAATCGTTATACTACTTAGGAACGATTTGATAAATGTGTAATCATTAGATTTAGGAATGATTTGTTAAAAGTGCCAATGTCAATTCAAATGCCATTAGTTAGTTGAAAGAAAAAAAAAATGTTTTTTAAATTAAATACTTTCTAAAATACTACGTATATCTTATTCAAGACTAGACACGCTTTAATCCTCATTTTCATTTTCAACTTGTGCTAACTCATAGAATAAAGTAGAGAAAGAAGATAGATAGATAGATAGATAGATAGAGGGAAATGAAAAATCAAAGAAATGTCGATGATATTGTGTACTAAAAAGTTTGACGTGACGAATAACGTGTATTGTTAGTTATCTCATAATTGATTTAATGTTTTATTTTCACTTTCACTAAATGTTTTTATATATTATTTGATACATGTTAAAAAAATATGAGTTGAACTATCGCATGTTATAAACTTTTGCAATTACATTTTGATATTTTTATGTTTGAACGTTACACGAAATACTTACCACAATATCATAACTATAATTGTTTGCCGCTAGAAAATTCCGTTGCTATGCACGGGCACTCGTCTAGTAATGTGTAATGTTTGGATATTCAAAGAATTGAGACAAAAGAAAATTCTTTTGGAGTCATACTCTTTAGCAAATGAGGAAAGTTAATAGATGGCTCCTATTGAAGATTGAATATGGTATATTGTAAGTCGACATGAATGTCAACGTCATTTTAATATCAAGATGGGTTGTGTTAACACAACCCTCCCTATGGGAGGGTGTGGGAACATTAGGCCACTGTTTGTCAGTGTGCAGTTTTTGTGTTTTTTACTGGCTGTCAGTTTTGTCCTTTTTTTTTTTTTTTTTTTTTTTTTTTTTTTTTTTTTTTTGTCTGTTTTGTTTTGTCCAACCATTGTCCATATCATCAACATAATAACCCAGAACCACCAAAGCAAAGTTAAAACCATTGTACATATGCAGATTCCACACAATCACAAAAGTGAAAAACCAAAAGTGAAACACAAAGTTAAAAGTGCAGATTCCACACAACACAGATTTCGTCATCGCCTTTTAGGCTCAGATTTGAAAACGTTATCGAAAAAAAAAGTAGATTTTTAGTTAGGCTCGGATTTGAAGGTTGCGCAAGTGATAAAAATATCACTTCGCCATCCATTCGGGTTTTAGAAACCATTCGTCATCGCCTTATAAGCAAAAGTGAAACACAAAGTTAAAACCATTGTCCAAGTGCAGATTCCACACAAACATAAGGGTTATAACCAAATAGGGAGGGCCTGGATATCACAGATTGTTAATACAATCCCAATCCACAAAAGCAGATATCCACAATCACATCCAATCCACAAAAGCAGATTTCCACAATCACAAATTGATACAAATGTCGCAAAACAGTAAGATTCCCAAACTGCATGCCTGTAAAAAACAAACAAGCCCAACAGTAAGATTCCCAAGCTATAGCTTTGCTGACTATAAACAAAGCTCAATCACATAACCACAAACCATATCAACACAGAACCAACAACCATATCAACACAGAACTACAACCATATCAACACAGAACAACCACATAACCACAAAGACCCAACACAGAACCACCAACCATATTCCACCAACACATAATCAACCACCAACCATAATCCACCATCACAATACCAACCCACCACAGAATCACCAACCATAATCCACCATCAAGAAGTACACCCTAAGGTCTAGAGAGGGCTTGGATAACATTATAGGGAAGGCCGGGGAACAATATCAACAAATGTCGAGTTCACAATTTTACACAACTCAGGTAAAGGCTCAGATTATAACAAAACTGCTTTTCATATTTGGCTGCAACATCAAATGTTGCAAAATCAAAAAATTTTTTTTGCCTTTCATTTGGAAATACCATGCCAAAATCAAGCTTTTCTTTATAAAATCATCATTGCCAGTATCAAGTTTCTTTATAAAATCATCATTGCCAATATCAAGTTTCTTTATAAGCCTTTTCTGTGGGGAATGGGGTAGGCCAGAGCAGGTATTCATACCACTCAAAGGTGGCAGATCAAGGTGTTAACCTACCCACAAAAAGGGAAAGGCTACACAAGACCCGAACTTGAAAATAGGTGGGACGAAGTCAGAGGTATGTTATTGCAAGAGTTAGATTATCATAGGCAAAGATACATAGATATGTGGCAGCAACAAGACTTTGACCGACTTTGGTATACAATAGACTGGTTCAATGGACCTGCACCTAACGATCGCTGGATGGTGATGCCACTCACGGGGCTGGTTATCGCTTCAAGCATTCACCGACCTGTTGTATTTATATCCGATCAAGGTTGGAACACATGTTTTCCGCTTTTTACCAGGCCAAACTCATCACAAGGAACTGACCCCATTGTGATTGCCCATGTGGGTGCTCACTACATTGTACTGACACTCGACAGAGATTTTCGACTACCCTATATCCACCCACAATGGAGGCATTTCAGAGAGCCAGTTGCAGCCGAATGGGAAACTTTGTATCAACATCGACTAATGGTTCATTGATTTATGTTGTAAATAATAGAGACACCGACAAAACCATTGTAAACATAGTGAATCATATGTTGTAAATGATTATTCAACACCGTTTAAATGTTAATTGTTTGAAACTTAAAAGTCTGTTTTTTTGTAGAGTGTTAGTTCTGTACCAGTTATTATTACTTTGTTTAAATTAGTAATAACATTATTGATTGCTGATGTAAATTATTATGCAAATTCTTTGGTCAGATGAGCCAAAGAAATCCTTTCTGGTGCCGATGTAATAGATGATTTATTGTAGAACGGAAATCCTGGCAAGATGGTAGTCGTGGGCGTCTGTTTTATGCATGTCCTCTTTCAGTGGTAAATAATCATACGTTTGCTTAGTTATGTAAATAATTTGTTTGTTAAAAATACATTTCTTATTATTTTCTTAACATGTAACAGCCAGGTACAAAAGACTATGGGTGTCGATACTTCGCGTGGAAAGATGAATTTGAAGCAGAGCACTTTAATCAACCCTCTTCTTCAACGCATTGCTCAAGCTGCGTTGCTACAAAAAATGAGAACAAGTTGTTGAAGGCAAGAATAAAGGCGCTTGAGATGGAGTTAGAAATGGCAAGAAATCCTGAGGATCACGCTTGTCAGTCAAGTGCCCGGCTCCATGATCTTTTAAATGAGATGAATAATCTTCGTATGTCGTAGATGTTGTTGTTTTTAAATAATATGTATAACGTTGTCGTTTAATTTAATAATAACAGTTGTTGTTGCAGTTATTTAATGTGGTAATATTTAACGTGATATCATACAAAACATTATACATATACGTTGTTGCAGTTATTTAACGTGGTAATATTTAACGTGCTATTATACAAAATATTATACATATACAAAACATTAAACACAAATATACCAAACATTATACATATACATTACATTATTATACATATACATATACTCCTTTCTATTTAAACACACACACACACACAAAAAAAAAAAAAAAAAAAAAAAAAAAAAAAAAACGACAAAAAAGGGAAAAAACAAAAAAAAAACACAAAAGTACCCTACATTGTAGAGAGAGCTTGGTTAACATTAATAGGGAGGGCGTGGATATCACCACCCTATCAAGATAGTGACACCTGAAAATAACAATCAAAATGTTTTCAGTTTAAGCATTAATAAGCATTGTTTCGTACTTTGAATTTGCAAAACTCAATATAATGATTAGCTCATATGATTTGTTGCCTCTTGTTAATCTTTTATGTTGATAATGAATTAAAAAATATTTTTGTTGTTTGATTTGCGTTTGAATCAAAATATATTTGTGTTGTTTGATTTGTGTTTACAAAACTTGAAAATCATGAACATATTAAAAAAATTAAAAATCAAGAACAAATTCCATTGAAGTAAGAAAATGAAAGGAGCTCAGGTTACACAAATTGAAGGAAGAAGATGAAATGAAACAAAAATTAAAGGACAAAAAGATTACCGTAACACAAATTCATGGTTGAAAAGAGATGAAAATGACAAAAAAATATGTTCGGACAAAAATGTCCTCATGTGCTTTGCACGTAAGGACCGAGATAACTGGCAAAACTAACGCTCGTTAGAATTTTAGACTAGCAGTGTAATATATTCTCGATCGTGTATAAAAAAAGTAACAATTTCCGTTTTTGGATGTTGTATGAAATCCGGGAAAAGTTTAAGGACCAACGGTGTAATTTACTCTTTTTTTAATAAGAGAGGAGAGAGAAATTGCCAAAAAAATGCACCAATCACCCGCTGAGACGTCAACAAGTGAATTTTTTGTATGAAATTTGTAAGTGGGTCTAGCATTGCTCTTAGAGCCTAGGGAGTGGTAACGCTTCCCCGGCATTATTGTCTAGGTGGCACGAGAATAACTTGGCAATGACGTTAGAACCATTTCCCTTGTCTGTGCGTTGGGCTTGCGTTGTAACTTGAGTTGTTGTAATAACTCAAGTTATAACTTGAGTTATGGTGGTGTTATCTAGGGGCGAGCAAACGGACCAGATGGACCGGACCGACCGACAAAACCGACTGGACCGACCGTATTCGGTCCGGTCTCGGTCTAGGGTTTTTCCTAATTTCGGTCTCGGTCTGGTTCAGTCCGGCTTAAAAACCGGACATTTAGCCTATTTTGATCGAGACGGACCGAGATAGGACCGACCACATTCGGTCCGGTCTCGGTCTAGATTTTTTGCTTGATTCGGTCTCGGTCCGGTCCGGTTTTGGACCGATGAGCTGAGAGCTGGCATAACAGGTCACACGAACCTGTTAAGACACGAACCTGTTAAGGTCAAACACGAACACGACCTGTTAGCTTATCGTGTCATTTTTCTCAAACACGAACACGACACGAAAATAAACAGGTTAACCTGTTAAGACCTGTTAAGAACCTGTTAACACTTAAATCCAGTAAAAATTAAGAACAACAACAACAAATCTAGTTTCTTCAATATTCACCTCTTAATTACAGCCAAGAACAACAACAAATCCAGTAAAAATCAAGATAACAAGATGTTTAAGCGTTCGACAAATTCTAAGAATATTTCATAGAGTATACATTATTTTAATTTGGGGTCTTTCCCAAATTAAAAACAAATTGTTTTTATTCTTTACATTGTGAGCGAACGGGATGAACCTGTTCGGGATGAACCACTTGACTAAACCGAGTAACCAACTGATAACAAAAATGACTGAACCAACTGTTACAACTTACAATCAAACTGCACCCAACCACACGTCTACTAATCACGTCACCAAAGTGAATCCTATCCCCGTCAGCAACCCCGACCCACTTCCCGTTACTTAACCGTTGAACATCTAGGTGATGAGACCGGGCCCCATTCCAAGCGTTTCTACCTTTAGTAGGATTTTCAACCCCGATATCAACTTCTACTTCTTTGTATCGAAGCATAGATTCTCTTGTTTATCCATTGAAGGTTCACAGTAAGGATGTATTTGTGAGAACATTTAGCATAATACTTTGATGATTAGGAGACCTGATTAGATGAGATGCTCGTGATTGGTGTTAAAATGTATTATGCTAAATGTGTTAATTTTGAGAGGGGTTGTTTTGATTACAAACTATTATGCTAAATGTGTTATTTTGAGAGGTGTTGGATCTGAAAACGTGAGATGGGGGCGGAGTTCTTTTGTTAACTGTGTGTGAGTAGGGTTTGCTTGGGTGTAGTGACTTTATATTATTATATATATAGTATAAATATATAGTATAATATTAACAGGTCACTAACAGGTTTTAACAGGTCTGACCTGTTAAGACACGAAAATTAACAGGTCTTAACATGTCTGACCTGTTAAGACACGAAACCTGTTAAGGTCAAACACGAAACCTGTTAAGAACAGGTCGTGTCATGTCGTGTTAACAGGTTTCGTGTCAAAATTGCCAGCCCTAGTGAGCAACCTTAGTGTTATCACTCCCCCACCCGGTGTTAGGCCAAGTTATGTGGTTTGCGGTTTTTTTTTTCTTTTTTTTTTTGTGAGACTCAAAAAGTGATGTTATTAGGTGTTATGATTTTATGATGTTTTTAAGTTTTATGTTATTTGGTGTTGAGATAATGTACCGCTGACGTAACGTTGAGTTATTACCACTCCCTAGGCTCTTATTAATTCCCTACCGAACAACTCGTCCGTATACTATTTAAGAACGTTATGCGATAACTGTATCTCAAACTATTCCCTACGTGAGTCACTGTCAATTATGGTGTCTAGTTACTTTATGCATTTCCTTCTTATCATCTTTATGTGTCTCGTAAATTCATCAAAATCTCAGTCAATTATCAACACCCTCCCTGGGTTTCATGGTGATCTCCCTTTCACTCTTGAAACTGGGTATGTTTTTAATCTCATTTATTTTATGATTTACTCGTCATGATGCTTTTTTTGGTATGTTTATCTTTTACATTTATTTGGAAAGATATGTTGGTGTGGGAAAGGACAACCAAGTAAAGCTATTTTACTACTTTGTTGAGTCACAAAGAGACTCATTGGCCGATCCACTTCTATTGTATCTCACTGGTGGCCCGGGCACTTCTGGACTTTATCCCTTTCTTTACCAATTTGGTAAGTGTCTTATGTCGACAATATGCTACAAGAGTACAAGTAAACGTGATACTAGTAGTATATTTACTACTCCGTATTAGTTAAAATTAATATTTATAGTTTATTTAAACTGTTTGTCGACATACAGTTAATATACAAGTAAACATGATACTCCAGTATATTACTTCTATATTACTTCTACTGTATCTCACTGGTGGCCCCAGTACTTCTCTGGACTTTTTCATGATTTCTCAAAAATTTTAATTTCTCGCTCGATCTAAAATCTAAATTATGTCAAGAAAAAGGGAATAAAAAGTGATACAATAATTTCAATGTGACAATCTTTAGACCATTTTCCTCTTTTTAAAGCTAGGATTCTACTAAACAACTTTTTGCACACTTTAAACATAGGCATATTCCCGTGTTCGAGACGTACGTTGTAAAGTTGTAAATATGGCACAATAATTAACTAACAACCACAAGCCGAACTTAAGCGTAAATTGGAAAAAACGAAAAGGAAAACATCTTTTCAATTTATATGTATTGTCTAAAATTTAAGTGACGAAATTCTTGTAAAAAAAAAATATCGAAGTGTTAAACAACGACAAAATTTAAGATTGGTTGGTTAACGTTAAGTCGTTATGTAACAATTTACTGCAGGGGTTATTAGACAAAAATGTCATTAAAGTTTGCCAAAAAGTGCGATTTAGTTACTAAAGTTTTTTTGGTTACAAAGAGGTTACTCAAGTTTGGTCACCGGTTATATAAGTTACTCTGTATGTTTTAACCTTCTACTACAGGTTTTTTTTTCGTTAATTTCAAAAATGGTCCCTCAGACTAACTGTCATTAGTTTTTCCCGTTAGCTAACGGCCGTTTGCAACAAACATTTGCACTGTTAGTCCTTTATCCTAACGACCGTTTATACTTAACTCAAAATTTGGTTTTCATACATTTTTGTCCGTTTTTCTTACGTTTTTGACACTTTTTTTTACGGGTTTTTCGTTTTCATACGTTTTTATGCGTTTTCGTTCGTTTTTATACGTTTTCGCCCATTTTCTTACACTTTCATCCGTTTTTCTTACGTTTTGTCCGTTTTTCTTATGTTTTTTCCGTTTTCATACGTTTTTGTCCGTTTTTCTTCCATTTTTTCCGCTTTTATATGTTTTTGTCCGTTTTTATACCTTTTCGCCCAGTTTATTACGTTTTTGTATGTTTTTCTTACGTTTTTATCTGCTTTTCTTACTTTTTTTTGTATGTTTTTACACATTTTCACACATTTTTATACACGTTTTTATACACATTTTTACATACGTATAAAACATAACAAGTATAAAACATACAAACGTATAAAACATACAAAGATGTAGAAAAACGTAAAACTAGTGTGAAAACGTAAAAAGACATATGAAACATACACAAGCGTATAAATGCGCACACAAATGTAATAAAAAAATATGAAAACGTATGAAAATATACGAAAAACAGATGAAAACGTACAAAAATGGACAAAAACGTGCGAAACTGGAAAAAAACGTACAACAAGAGAGAAAAACGTACATAAACGTAAAACAATGTAAAGAAAGTACGACAAGAGAGAAAAACATACATAAACGTATAAAAATGGATAGAAATGTATGAAAATATACACAGGAGAAAAATGTAAAAATAAAAAATAGTAATAAAAAAAAATACCAAAAAAAAAAAAAAAAAAAAAAAACGCATGGTAAATTTTTTTTAAAGTTCAATAACTTAGTTAATAAACCCGTAAACTATAGTAACTTCCTTGTAACATTTTAAACTATGATGCTGACGTGGACAAGGGGAACCGGTAATCAGCCGGTTGCCCACCATCGCAGTAACATTTATGTAACATTTTTAATCTTTGAGTAACCTAAATGACAAATCCGTTTACTTAAGTTACCTCTTTGTAACAAAAAAAACTTTAGTAACCAAATCGCACTTTTTGGCAAACTTTAGTAACTTTTGTGTCTAATAACCCTTTACTGCAGGCCCACTTTGTTTTAACTTTGAACTTTCAAGGAGGAATAACATTACTTTAGAGTTGAATCCAAATTCGTGGAACAAGGTTCGTATTCTTATTGCATAGGTTTTCTTTTGGCTTAAAACACTTGGTTAGATTTTCATTTGTTTCTGTTAAGTTACGATATAATTGTACTTTTCTTTTGGGAGGTGATTTGCACACTCTCATATTTGATTGGGACACTCCAAACAGTGTATTAAACAGTTGTACTGTAAATATAAACTGCTTTAACTGTTTGTACATTGAGTGTCCCAATCAATTTTTTGAGTGTGCCAATCAACTCCCTTTTCTTTTGGTGCAAATAAGTCCTTAAATGTTAAGTTAGAAAAAGAAGTCACTAAATGTTGACTTTTTGTATCATTGGCTTTATTTTTTATTTTTATTATAAAACTACAAAACATAAAATACGGAACAACAAAATATAAAGTTTGACAATAAATAATATAAGCTTATAAAAAATACGAAACAAACACCGACAAAAAACTGCATTATAATATCAATAAAGTAAGTAAAAGATGAGGCAGGAAGAGTTAAAAGTGAGTTATGGGGTATGCATAATAACAACCTAACCAAAAAGATACAATACCCAGATTTTGAATTTTGATTACAACTTATACTAAGTATCACTTAAATGGGACTCGAAGAATAGCCCATAAGACTAATCGTAATGGCAAGCACACATGATCGCGGTCACCAATGTCACATCAGCGTCAACTCAGCTTTCTTTTTACAACCTTCTTCATAATCAAATTAGTGTAATAAGGCGACTACGGTCACCACAAAAAAACATACCCCACTTAAACACAAATGTACTTAAAAAAAATCTATTAATGAAAACACCCACACACAAAATAACTCACACGACATGGTCGTTTAGTCGACCAAGTCCTCTCATTTTGGCCTTGGAGATGCGTCGTGAGGGGAGTCGTAATGGGGGGAGCGTCCTTCCCTTGGGTGACCAGCACGCACGACCATCCATGACGGATGTTCTAAGTGTTTAACTTTAGTTTTATATTGTATTGTTTGTAACAATTCGCAATTTCAGGTTAATTTCTATTTTCGGAAAATTTTACTATTCATGTTACTATTCATTTTTACTATTCATTTCTTTCTGAAATTTTCCCGAAAGCTGATTTTTATTTCATATTCTCAAGTGATAAATCATTTCCATGGCAAATTAAATGTTTGACATTCGTCAAATCATTTTCGTGAAAGTTATTAAGGAATTACACGACATTACACGTTTTAGGGTAAAACGGCAATCAGAAATTCTACGCACAACGAAATTCGGTCGCGTTAATTTTACCAGTATCAGAAAAATGTTTAACACACTCATGATTTATTTAAGAATAAATCATGACTGAGAAAAACATGACCAAAATAAACTTCGGCCGTGAAAAACTGGAAATTTCAGTTTTAGGCGTTTTTACTCAGCCGTAACCCTAGCCTTTACCTGCACCGCGTTTCTAAGATGATTTGAGCTTTCAACTTATTAAAATAAGTCAACATATTATTCCCTCCTCCATTGACCAAAAATCATCCCTTGATGTTATAAGTCATTTCGTGATTTTTAGGCTTACGGTTTGATGTCTAAAAGACATTTAAGACCAACAGACACCAGACTGAGCCCAGTCTAGACATTATAAATCATTTTAAATCAATTTTAGCATATTAGAAAAGTAACATTTTACTTTTCTCAGTTTTACGCAATATTCGTACATTTTACGTATTACGCGTTTTAGACCCGTGTTTCCAGCTTTTAGCAGGGTTTACCACCCAAATGGAACTTATCACCCATTTTATATTTTATTATGGGACATATGGACATTTCTAACAATACTTTAAAGTTTCATAATTTTACGACACCCGGTTTTACGTTTTGAGGCCTAATCATTTACAGTTAGCATTTCCCGGAGTCAAAATGCATCTAATATCTAGATATTTTATCAAGACCAAGCCACCTCCCCCCTTATCCCCTTGTGAACCGCCATAGGGGGGGGGGGAGTCACACCCTTGTGTGGCTTGATCTTGTGTCTTGATGTCTTAGATGTGTTACATGTGTTTTTTGGCAAAAATATCCTAATGAAATGTAACCTCCTCATGAGACTATATATACTCCCTCTCCCCCTTCCTTGGCCGGCCATCACAACACACCACAACCTCTCACACTTAGTTTTATTTCCTCTAAATTCTTGCAAAGTTCAAGTGAAGTTCAAGATAGAAACCCTAGTTAGCTTTTATTTACCAAAAATCTTCCAAACCCTAGAATACTTGGTGATTACTCTTGAGTTTAAATCCACTCAATTCACCTCAACTTTCATTACATCTTTCAAGAATACCAAGGGTAGAAAGGTTGCATAAAGTGAAAAGGGTTGAAGCAAGTCTATCAAAGTCCATTTCCTTACTTGTTACTCCTTTCTTTAATTAGAAAGCCAAAAGTTGTAAGCCTAAACCTAACATGCTTCTTGTTAATTTCTCATGTTCATATCATTTACATGTTATTCTTTCTATATTATATCTTGTATGAATGTCCATGATGTATACAAATGAGTAAAAGATGTTGTTATAATGGATTATTGAAACAAGTTACTAAAACAAGCAAACTAGTGAATTTCTTGGTAAGACCTGATCAAAATGGTAAAAATATGATGTTGGATTATTACATATTACAGTAGAGGACTTAAAAAGCAAACCATAGCAATTTGAACCACCTAAAAAGAGTAAACGAGTCAAAAGTTATGGCGATTTGAAGTTACCAAAGATTTCCGGCAAAACTGCCTAAAAGTTTCTGTGACAGAACCTAAAACATGCAAAAAGAGGCCTTTCTGGTCCGATTCATGAAAAAGTTAAAACACGAAAGTTGTCCGGAATCACGTTTTCCTTCAGGGATAAAGAGGCTCGAGCCTTGAAAACGCCTTCTGAGTGAGATATTTCTCAGTTTCTTAACAGCTATTTACATATTTTAAGTCACTATACTATTGTTATACTTTCAAAGGAACAAGAGTTATTATGACCTATAAACAAGACCACCACCATGGCTAGAGCTAAGGTTGGGTCTCATGACCTTGGAACAAGGACCAAAGGTCATGGCTAGGCCATGACGAAATGACCATACCAACTTACATAGGCGTAAACATGAAACAATGAATTAGCCGATAACATGAACAAGTAATTTGGATCTACTTCACCTAAAAGGGAACCATGAGATTTTACCAAGACAAATGGTCATACAAAACTTATGAATCATACCCTAATAACAATCTTCATGTACTATAAACTTTCCTAAGTTTATCCAAATATCGGACATGTAACTTTTTCGGATCAAAACTTATATCTATATACTTTATCAACTACTACAATAGTAGGGAGCTTCATGTGAGGAGTTCATTATGTAAGCCGTCGAGATGAGTTGTGGATTTACGAGTTAAAGTGTCCTGGCTCCTCGAACGCTTACTAACATGACTTCTGAAATATGTTAGCCCGAACGGTAGTAAACGATATACCAAAACATACATGTTCATAAATCTTTCTTTCAAAGACTTACAAATATACATCATACCTCATCATGGACTAAATGCAAGATATATATATAGGCACTCCGTTATATTCTTTACACAAATCCTAAGTCGCAACATTCTATTATAGGTTGCTCGTAGAAACCTACACGATCCGACCATCACCTTCATTACTTGCTATCGTACTTAATGTGAGTTCATAGCCCCACTTTACATTATTTCAATGTTTTACAAACCCTTGGGGGGAATACATGCTACTTTTAAACCGAACACAATGCTTTGAAACTGTATGCTGCCTGATTGTTTTATTATTACTAAGTACCTACCTTGCCAATCCTAGGCCCCATCATGAACCATTTAATCACTAGTATTAGTGAGCGCGAGTATTGTGAATAGGCCTATTGGGATTGACGAATCCCATTTGTTTGAGCAGATTAGTTCAACAAATGCACTATATTTGAAACATTAAGTATGACGGCAAAGTACTTACCGGGGCAACATAACCGCCGATTGATATTGGTACCCGTTAACGTATTGGTTGCATGAGCTTAGTACATAATAATAACTGTTTTGTTTTCTAACATGAGTATGAGTCTAATTAACTCTTACTACCAACATATTGTGTTCAACCGTTAAACAAACTCTATGAATTTCACTCAACCTTTGTGTTGACCTCTTAAGCATGTATTTCAGGTCCATGATAATCAAGAATGGAGCGGGAAGGGCACGTACCGAAGGAAGAAGGCTATAAACTATTATGTCATTCAATAAAAACATCATAGACTTTATATTGATGTGTTTTGAAACAATGGATCATTTTGGGACCTTACTATGTAAACTTTGATACATTTGAATAATATGAATGACAACTCTTTTTATTATGACTCGGTTAGAGATCGTTTTCTATTATTATGACTGTTGTGCCGTCGAGTAACACCCAAGTTGAATTCCGCTGCATCATGAATTGGGGGTGTTACATTGTTATACCCGGGGAAATTTGCATTTCTGTGACCAAAGATGTACTTATTTACAACTTTATCTAACTTTGTAGCATATTGCTTAATATATGACTCAAATAAGTGAATGGTGAAATTGCCATTACGAAATTGATAATCTCTTTCATCCAAATAACAACACCAACTTCTTTTAATCTGATATATATGTAAAATTATTAAAAAAAAAATTATCAAACAAATTATACCATAAATATATATTTGATGCTCTTCAAGTTGATATTATATTTTGCTCTATTTTCTTAAAGAAAAATTATTATTTTTTTCGTGAAATATCGTAAAATTCGCAGTATATTCGTAATGAAAAATTATCTTCGAATAAACTCCCTCTATTCTCCCCCTTCTTTTGTAAAACTATTACAAAGTATTACCAACTATTAGGAAGTAGCGTTACCAACTATTATGAAGTATTAAAATGTTTTCTTTCTTCTTCCCACCCTTGTTCCTTCCTTCTTTCCTCCCTCCCTCATCCTCCATCAAGAAACGTGCAACTTTACCTCCTTCCTCATTCCATACATTTGCAAAAGATCATTCTTTACCAACTTATTCTTCCCATTATTTATTTTTGTAATAAAAAGTTTAACGATCTTCCTATAACATATTGAGTTTCAGTTTAAAGAAGGACAAATTATCTGAAAATGTATTTAATTTGCCAGTTTTTACCATTGTATGTAGCATTCTTTTTTTTCCCAATTTGTCGATGAAATTGCAAATTCCGTTCATTGCGTGTAGCGGTGACTTGTTTAACCCAGCAGGTTAAACTAACGATCATTAGATTTATCATTGCAATGTTAGTCCTTTAGACTAATGATCGTTTATCATTGCTACATACAATGACAAAAATTAACAAGTTAGATGATTTTTATTATTTTAAAAATTTATGTATGTTTTTTACACGTTTTTGCACACATTTTTATACACGTTTTTATACACGTTTATACACACGTTTTTATACACGTTTTTATGCATGTTTTTATACGGATTTTTATACACACATTTGTATACACGTTTTTATACACGCGTTTTTATGCACGTTTTTAAAATATTTCAATACATACATTTTTATACGTTTTCGTCTTTTTATACGTTTTCGCCAGTTTTTTTACGTTTTCGTCTGTTTTTTTACGTTTTCGTCTGTTTTTTTGCATTTCGTCTGTTTTTTTTACATTTCATCTGTTTTTTTACGTTTTCGCTCGTTTTTTTACGTTTTCGCCCGTATTTTTATGTTTTCGTCAATTTCTTACGTTTTCGTCCGTTTTATTACGTTTTCATCAGTTCTTTACGTTTTCGTCTATTTTTTTTACGTTTTCAACTGTTTTTTTATGTTTTCGTCCGTTTTTTTACGTTTTTGCCCCTTTTTTACATTTTCGTCTATTTTTATACGTTTTCGTCTTTTTTTTACGCGTTCATCTGTTTTTTTATGCTTTCGCCCGTTTTATTACGTTTTTGCCTGTTTTTTTACGTTTTTGTCTGTTTTTTTACGTTTACGCACTTTTTTTGCATTTTTGTTCGTTTTTTTACGTTTTCGTCCGGTTTTTATGTTTTCGTCCCGTTTTTACGTTTTCGCCAACTTTTTTTACGCTTTCGTCTGTTTTTTTACGCCTTCGCCCGTTTTTTTACGCCTTAGCTCGTTTATTACGTTTTCGCCCTTTTTTTACGTTACATAAAAAAGGGCTAAAACGTAAAAAAACGGATGAAAACGTAAAAAAAGGATGAAAACGTAAAAAACAGACGAAAACTTAAAAATCAGATGAACGCGTAAAAAATTGACGAAAACGTAAAAAAACAGACGAAAACATAAAAAAAAAAGACCAAAAGGTAAAAAACGGACGAAAACGTAAAAAAAAACGGGCGAAAACGTAAAAAAACAGACGAAAACGTATAAAACGGATGAAAACGTACAAAAATGGACGAAAACGTAAAAAAACAGACGAAAACGTAAAAAAAACAGACGAAAATGTAAAAAAACGGACGAAAACGTAAAAAATGGCGAAAACGTAAAAAAACAGACGAAAACGTATAAAAATGTATGTATTGAAATATTTTAAAAACGTGTGTAAAACCGTGCATAAAAACGTGCATAAAAACGTGTATACAAATGTGTATAAAAATCCGTATAAAAACATGTGTATAAACGTGTATAAAAATGTGTGCAAAAACGTGTAAAAAACGTACATAAATTTTAAAAATAATAAAAGTCATCTAACTTGTTACTTTTTGTCATTGTATGTAGCCATGATAAACGATCGTTAGTCTAAAGGACTAACATTGCAATGATAAATCTAACGATCGTTAGTTTAACCTGCCCCAGGTTAAACAAGTCACCGCTACATGCAATGAACGGATTTTGCAAGTTCATTGACAAATTGGGAGAAAAAAAGAAGGTTACATAAAATGGTAAAAAGTGGCAAGTTAAATACATTTTTAGGTAATTTGCCCTTTGAAGAATAAAGACTTGCAAGTTATGCTTTGTAAATTGTGGAGAGTAAAGTCGGTGTTTTTTTTTTATTATTATTATTTTTTTTGTGCTTTACGAAATCTACGAATACAATGATGTTATGTGAGATAAGGGCAATCTTGACATTTAAAGAAAAAAGTTTATGCCACAAATGTGAGCCAAGATAGAAATAAGTGGCATCTTCGATCACAGAAACACAAATTTCCCTATAAATTCTAGCAAGTATAAAGAACTAAAGCTTTACATGCATGATGACTTACAGTTACATATACGGTCTTTATAAACTATGCATAATAATAGCCTAAAACATTTCATCCCCAATGGTGCGAAACTAATTAGAAATGCATGTGATAACTACAAGGCATACGTGAAAACTTACAGGAATGCATTTTGTTCTTGAGTTTTGTCATAAAAGAAAAGTAAAGAAATGTTAAGTAAACATTTCTCCTAAAATTGGGAGGAAATACTTTACTTTAATAATCAACAAAATCACATTAACTTTCATTCCATTTACACTTTTTTTCTTCCCGTCTCTTGAACTTGTCAGTATTCAACTATCCTGGTTTGAAAATGCTTACGGCCACCCACAAGGCCACTAGCTATATTGATTTTGGACATGAAAATGCATATGAGATTTCACAAACATTGAGAATACTAATAAAATTGATTGCCCTTTTACCTTGTATAACCATCACCATTAACATAGGTAAGTAAAAAATATACTATGCCCGCATTTAACTAGTTCAACAAGGTATCATGAATAACGCCGAGAAAGTTACAATGAATCAACATGAAAAAAATAAAAAAGTTAATCTTTGTATGCAAAAATAATTCATTTGCGATAACTTGGTATTGTCATTTTCAAAATACATCTAATATATGTTTGCAACTTTGCACAGAAATCAAATGTTATGCTTGAATGGTTAGATACATACATTTGACCAGTTCTTCAATTCTATATGTACGATAGATTTTTTTTAACGATAAGTGTTTTAATTTCATTGATAAGTTATCAATGAACCAAGTAGATTTTTACTGTATTTATGATGCAGTGACAAAGAATTATGAAATTTAATTTTGTAGGCCGCTAATATTATATTCGTAGATGCACCGGCTGGTGTAGGATATTCATAGAATAAAACTTGGGAAGCATCGAGGAGTAGTGATTCCATTTTAGCTTTACATTGCTATGATTTTCTAAAAAAGGTAAAAAAAAAAAAAAATTAAAAAAAAAAAAAAAAAAAACAGTCCTAATATATTTGTTACATCCATGTTTTCATTTTGATTGTGATATTAAACTCATGTATCCCCATCTCTCTCTCTCTCTAAAGAGAGATCCATAGTCAATAACCACCTAAACGTTATGTTTGGTACTCTTGGCCCAAACGCCTTTTATGCTAGTCAAATAGATTTTGGAAAGTGATTATTCTTTTTAATATAATTTTTTGTGATTTAATTATGTTTGTGTTTTATGTGATGTACATGTATACGTAAAGACAGTGGCTCGTCGAACATCCGAGGTTTCTAAATAATCCGTTATACATATCAGGGGTTTCATACATGGGCATTGTCGTCCCAATTGTTGCTTTAGAGGCATACAATGGTAAGAGCTTCTCAATAAAAATTGTATCTTGCATCATTCATATATCCAGCTAGTTATTATGTAATATTAAAGATCGTGGGTGAAACTTTAGAGAAATGGGACCCACTTTATCATGAACCAATGCCACCTACTTTAGGCACAAAAATTAGGCATAAGTTTAGGCTTCCTAATCATTTCTCGAAACTTTAATGACCCTTGAAATGGAAAGCTTGATTTTTGTAGCATGTTGGTCTTCTGCCTAAGCGCTAGTTTGGCCTGGTAAGTGTAAAGAATAAGGTAAACCATAAATGTTTGTGGCTTTGATAATAGATTCTTAGAGATCTACTATATATGAAATCTCAAAAGCCGTCAAACACGATTTGGGTATTATTGTTTTGTGCTATTTTTTCCACTGATACAAATAATTATGATATGTTGATCATTCAAGATGCATCTTTCGTGTTCAAATTTCTGTTAACTATTACTCATAATTCTTTAATTTTTGTAGGCAATGAACGTGGAAATCAGCCACAACTGAATATTAAAGTATGCATTAAACTAGTATATCATCAATAAATAACACCTGCAAACTTATTCTTTTAGTTTTATGTATAACTGATTCAAATAACTTGAGATCATTGTACCGCAAGAATATATTGTTTGAAATACTAAACTCAACTTGCTTTGAGCACTTTTCTTTAAAAGGTAGTATAATTCTTGCTGAAAGTATACAATTTTGGATTGTGTTTTCCTCAACTCGTACAATAATCAAGTCACACTCTTTATTAGAAAGTAGTAAATATACTATATATTATATAAAGTGTTTTTTTTTTTTTTTTTTTTTTTTTTTTTTTTTTTTTTTTTTTTTAACTTGAAATTACACTAGATTAACTTATATTCCTCTCTTATACAGGGATGCCTAATTTCTAGCCCTGTGACTGATAAATTTATTGACTTTAATTCAAGATTTGAGTATGCACACCGGCTTGCACTTATATGAGACGATATCTATGAGGTACATGTTTATATAACCACTGATCGTGAGATATTGACATCTTAATGCGAGTAAACTATGCTTTCTATCTCTATCTGGCTGATTTGTGTTTATCCCAGTCTACAAAAGAAACTTGTCGTGGCAACTACATATATAATGATCCAAGTAACACTATATGTTCAGATAATCTGCAGCTGGTGGATAAGGTAAACATGGATCATTTTGATCAACTAAGTAAATTATGTTTCTATCTAAACTATAATGAAATTCCTACTTTCAGTGCACAAGCGGGATAAAATTAGGAAATATATTAGACCCGTTGTGTGATGATGTAGATCCAGAGCCAACTTGTCGGGTAATTTTTGTTGGCCCAATTTCACGGATCTTTAATCAAAATATACCAAAAATATGAAATAATCTCTTTCTATAAATCTGTCATCATAATGTAAAGTTACATAATCTGTTCTATTTATAATAAATGAAAAGATGCGTTTGAAGCATTGTGATGGTTCGGCTTGAATGGGTTCGACCCAACAGTTGTGTCGCTTCATTTGTAACTGCCATTTGACAGTTATTTCTGAGAGTTGACTTTTTTAATATGGTTGACTTTGACTTCGGGTTTGACCCTTTAAATGGGTAGGAATGGGTAAAGATTGTGATTAACCCAATATTCTCCCCCTTAATCACAATCGCTGCGACGTAGATCTTTAAGTCTTTTGTAGTCGTCTCCACTTTGCTTCCTTTAACATTCACTGTAATATTGATCAATTTTTGAATCTCCTGCACTCCCTGCTATCTTTGCGATGTTTGCACTCTCTGCGGTTTCTGCACTCTCTGCTGTTTCTGCATTCTCTGCGGTTTCTGCATTCTCTGCTGTTTCTGCACTCACTGCGGTTTCTGCAATCTCTGCTGTTTCTGCACTCACTGCGGTATGCTCATTGTATCATTTCTCTTCAGTTATAGTCGCCATAAGCAATGTTGGCTCTAAGTCTTCTTCAATAAGGTTGGATTGTTCTCTGACTTGATTCTTGCGTTTATTTTGACATTCATATGCATAATGTCCAAGTTTGTGATATCGATAGCATGTGACTTGAGATTTGTCTCTTGTATCTTCTTCAAAAGACGCTCGTTCTTCCCTTTTAGATTGATAATTGTTCTTGTCTTGTTCTCTGCCTCGAGACTGGTTAGATCTTCCCTAACTATATTCTCTAAAAGGTTTTCCTTGTCGTTCATATCGTGTGTACAGCAAACTCTCTTGACTATTTACTTGTTTATCCTTCTTAAACTTAATCCTTTCTTCATAGGTCTTAAGTCTTCCTATTGCTTCTTCCATTGTCATAGTGCTTAGGTCGGAATATTGTTCTATAGATGCAACTATTTGCAGATACCTATCCGGTACAGCATTTAGTAATTTCCTAACTAAGGTTTGATCTTCCACTATGTGTCCTAGACTAGCGGCTTTGTTTACAAGAGTTGTGAGTTTTCCTGTAAAGGTGTCTATTGTTTCATCTTCCTTCATATGTAACAACTCAATTTCAGATCTGAGTGTTTGAAGTCTGGCTTGTTGTACTCTTTCTTCGCCTAAGTGCCTAGTTTTCAAAGCGTCCCATATTGCTTTCGGGGTTTGTGCTTTGTTATTTGAAGTAATTGATCTTCGGGTAAGGATTGGTAAAGGTATGCAATAGCAGTTTTCTCCTTTTTCTTATCGGGTTGAGTTGAGTCTGATGGCTATATTGTTTCCCATAACCCATTTGCATCTAAGAGAATTTCCATTCGAATTGCCCATAGTGAGTAATTCGCGGGTTTCAATATCGGGCATTGGAATTGAGGGGTAGTATTAGGTATACTAGCCTCCTTCTTTCCATCTCCACCATCTTTAGTCATTTCTTAATGATAATGACAAGTTAATCTCCTAAAAATTCTAACACGGGGTGTGTTTTAAAAAATCTAGCGGGCTTCTAATGTTTTGTGTCTAAATGACAATCAAAACCTTATAGGACTAGTTTTAATCCAAAAACTATCCTCGGAGATTTTATATTCTAAAATGAATAACCTAAGGTTAATTTTTCCTTAAAATTATTCCTAATAATATAATAAGCAGTGTAATCACTAGGTTATTATAGAATATAATATGATAAGTATACTTAAGGGTATAATAATAGCAACTTATCACCAAAAAGACTATCCTATATATATTAATTTTGCAAAACTAATATACTAAGATATGAGTCTAAATAAAATAGAAGGGTGGATGTGTATAAAATTCGGAACCTGGGGGGTTATTATTAACCGAAGCCCTAAAGATAAATAGATCCGAATGTTGCCCTTGGCTTTATTACGCCTATTTCTATTTTTCTTTCGTATCTCTTTGCAAGAGATAAAGTAGCCTCTTTTCCTTGAGACTCTGGAAACTGCTCTTTTGGTTTCTCCTGATGGTTGACCGCGGATATTTGGCTTTGGTTAACCTCCTTCTTCACGGATATTCGGTGTTCTTGTTTATTCGAACGCCGGTTAATCCCTTTTTTGGGTTTGTTCCTCCGTGTATAAATTGAATCAAGATGATTCAAAAAGTGAAAGGTATTTTGATTCTGGATGCAACAGGTGTGTTTGTTCCTTTTGTTGAATCAATTTATTTCCCTTTTTGATGACTATCGTGTTATCGATGGTAATGGGTTATTGTTTCTGAATCGATTTAATGTTTTGTTTGATAAAAAAACCTTGTTCCCTTATGTTGTTTTCTAGTCTCGGTATAATTCGAAAGAAAAAAAAATTGCAAATTGGTTTGAAAAACCTTTTCTTTGTTACCGGTAACTATGTTACGAGGCGGCAAAGAATTAATGATGTTTCTCGGAATCACAAAGTGATTAGTTTTATTTGATTGTGGTTCAAATAATATTTGCAAAAAAAAAAAAAAAAAAAAAAATACCGAGTCTCCTGGGAATTCTTGTCCTTCGATTCAGGGGCAAAAATTAGAACCCTTGGTATATGATTATGTTGGCTCTGATACCAATTGTTGGCCCAATTTCACGGATCTTTAATCAAAATATACCAAAAATATGAAATAATCTCTATTTCTATAAATCTGTCATCATAATGTAAAGTTACATAATCTGTTCTATTTATAATAAATGAAAAGATGCGTTTGAAGCATTGTGATGGTTCGGCTTGAATGGGTTCGACCCAACAGTTGTGTCGCTTCATTTGTAACTGCCATTTGACAGTTATTTCTGAGAGTTGACTTTTTTAATATGGTTGACTTTGACTTCGGGTTTGACCCTTTAAATGGGTAGGAATGGGTAAAGATTGTGATTAACCCAATAATTTTATTTCTCAAATTCATAAGCAACCTTTTATTTTGCAGGGAAGATGTTTTATTACAAATCATACATTTATAATCAAGATAAATCATTTTTTTTCATATATTTATTTTTTAGGAAGCTGATAACATATTTATAAATGTTTGGGCAAACGATAAAGATGTTCATAAAGCTCTACATGTTCGTGAGGTATGTTGTTCATAATTAATTTATTAACTTATTCACCCTTCACTCAAAAAAGCAACAATAGTTAACTTTTGAGCAGCAAATGTGGTTTACACAAAGTTTCATCTTTAATACTAAACTTCAATGATTACACCAGTTGTCCCTATGGTTGACACTTTGTAACCAATCGACCCTTTGACAAACGGGCGTTATGTTTTTTTCGTTAAATCTGGTTACGTGCTGATCATGTGGGGGCATTTAGGTCATTCACCAACACTCATCTTCAACCTTGATTTTTTTCATGACTTTTTATTTTCTTTTTACCCTACAAATCTAAGACGAAACGTAATAGGAGGTGTTACCCCACTCGGTCTACCCTAAACCAAACCCAACCGGAAGTGTGTCCCTTATTACTTGGGGACTAGCAGGACGCGTGCCCCACCCTATTCATTTGGTCAGCTACCGGACCGAATGAAATCTTTGGTTTGCATGTGTATTTTTTTTTTTAAATTTTGTGGGGTATTTTTTGGTTGTGAGTGCGGTTCTCTTACTACGAGTGTTTGGTGTTGGAGAGAAAAAGCTGATGTGGCGTTGATGTGCCGGTGTGGTTTTGGTTTGGGCATATTAAGCTATCTTTATTTACAACCTCATTCAACTCAATCTTTTATTAAAATATTATTTTCTCACTCATCCACATAATCTATACATACAATTAATCTCAACTTTTTTACCATTTATCAACAACTAACTTAAAATAATATAAGTATTAAAAAGAAAAAAGAACAAGTAAAAGAAAAAAAGAACAAATAGCCATTAAAATATTGATGTGTGATAGATTGGGGTTGTGATCTTGAGTTGTCATGCGATTTAGGTTGGAAGGAAAGATTGGATGAGAGTATAAAACAATTATTAATTAGTATGCATAGTGTAGTAATTGGGTTGGCAACCTAATTGATAAACATGGTCTAAGGTGATGTTTGTTTATTAAGAGGCTCTGAATCTGATTTGCATATCTGAATATGAATCTGAGGCGTAAATGTTTGAATCTGAATGAAATAATATTGTCTGTTTTATTGTAAAAAAAATATCTGAATGATAGGAATACGATGTAATTTTATTCTTACGACACATAAACATTAGAAGACATTAAGAGGCAACAAAACATCCTCTACACATCTTGTTGGTTAAGAGGTTTGAGCTTCTAACTGATCCTGAACGAGAAGATAAAAACAAACGCACTTAATGACCCAAATATCTGACCGCGTCTGAACGAGTCAGATTAAAAGGCCGCTAAGAGCCACTTTTTAAAAAACAAACACCACCTTAATATCGGTCTAACCAAACCCACATTCTAATCAATTTCTAACTTAAAAGCATTTCTTGGTTTTTTTAATACAATTATCTAAGCAAACATATTCGTTTAAAAGATAGATTAATGGGACATGACTTTAATTTCATATACATATGCTCCAATGATAACCACAACCTCGACAGAAATCAAATATAGTACATTTATCCGAATCAAACAAATAACCCACTTAAAGAACTATGAATCAGCTATTATCATCAACTTGATTCTTTTCTTCCGTCATCAAACCATAATCAAATTAAACCCATTAAAAAAAAATCAATAATCAATCATTATATCAAAATCAAATTAAACCCATTATAAATCATGAACCACCGCTTCTATTTATCCATCAGCCTCAACCATTGACGGCTGCAACTCGCCGGAATTCGACCGCCACAACTAATCTCTTTCAGATTTACACAATATATTTTTTTGGTTTGTAAAAAAAAGGATTATATGAATTGTTAAATTCATTTGTTATTTTAATATTTGTGATTTCAAGGAATCAAGTTTTCGAAGATTTATGATTAAGTTTTCTGTCGTGTTGTGGTGGTGGATTGGCTGGCAAAGAGGAGATGGTGTGCAAGTGTGTGTGAACAACTCTTTCCTTTCCACCGGTTCTGGTCTTGGTGATGTTTATAAGGTTAAAAAAAATTGAAAGTAAAAATAATAAAATAAATAAATAAATTGAAAGTAAAAAAAATGAAGAAAAATTGTGTTTCACCTCAAAAATGGTTTAAAAGCAAAATCTTCTTACTTTCACGGTTTCACCTATTTACTTTCATTTTCATTCCTAAAAAAAAACTTAAGAATACAACTTTTATCATTTTTTCCCCTTTCTTATACTCAACTTAAGAACACAGTATTAATAATTAAAGAAAGAAATAAAAATAAAGAATAAATCATATATTTAAGATCGTTAGGTGCAAAATGACTAAAAGGCCCATCACGTGACTAGCACATGTCTCATTTAATGGCACCTTTTAACGATCGTTTGATCAAAGGAACAATTATAAAATGTCAAGTATAAGGACGACTGGTGTAATATTGAAGTTTAGGGACGAAAGGCGAAATTGTGTAAACCACATAAACGCTTTACGTAATTAACTCTTTGATTAATGACTTATTATCGGGACATCTCACTCTAGTTCATGAATTCTTTAACGAGTGTATATACAAATATAAATTTGGGAATCAAAATGGCCTTTAATTGTTCGAGCTTTCTGCTTATCATATTTCTTTTTGAATGGCACAAGTATTTTAAACTAGAAGAAACAAACACTAAACAAAGAAGTTCAACCGGAAAACTATCCCCACAACAAGAGACCTAGAACCTCATAAAAAACACGAAAAACAAAACTTGATAATGAAATAAAGCAACAACAAAAATAACTAAAAGGCTAGACCTGAACCTGACACCCTGGAATTTGAAAAACACAAAAAGTATCAAAGAAATCACTCCACCATCACTACAAATTACAACGCAAAATGACGGACCACTTTGAGAGCTTAAGATCTTAATTTCGGAAGAACATTCTTGTGAAAATTTTATAACAAAAATATAATCAAACAAGACAAAACACCAGATGTAATTCAACCAACCTCCCACTTATTATTATTTTTTTATCACAAAATCACTAGATAAAAGGAATTAATCAGTGGTTTCAAGTATACAAAGAAGAAAAGAAGTCAGACAACGAACCCTAATCTTTATACTTTTGAGAGAGAAAGAGAAAACACACACAAAAATATGGGAGAGGATCCTGTCAAGTAACTTGACTCAAGTTAGAGGATCCTCAACCATTGGATTAAAATCAAAGGTCAAGATGATGTGGTTTCTCTTTTAATTATTGACTTTTGATTTTAATCCAATAGTAGTTGATCATTTAACTTGAGTCAAGTTGTCCCACCAACTTAAGAGGATCCACTTTCCAAAAATATATAGACTTAACTATTACCAAATCTATGCTTTTATACTTCTTGACTTTCGAGAAGCGTGACTCATCTTTTGTTTACACAATCTACCAAATCTTTATACTTTTGACAGCACCCGTCCCTGTAAACCACAACATAATAATAACTAATCCAAAATATTGAAACAAACTTACCTTTCTTACCATAATATTAAATTCTGCTTTCAGTGCTCATCCCTGATACAAAAGTTAGATTATGATTTCAAATAATTTTTAACCTTTTTTTTACCACATACCGAGTTTGATCTAATTTGTTTTAGAGAGAAAGAGAGTGTAAGAGAGAGAGAGAGAGAGAGAGAGAGAGAGAGAGAGAGAGAGAGAGAGGAAAGAATTGGTGAGACTTGCGTAAATATGAAAGTGTAATATTGCAAACTCCCCCCCAACCCCAGTGGCGGCAAAGACTAGAAGGGGTATATATAGCTATTACAAACATAAGAATAAACAAATTACGACACTAGTCTCTATACAATGAACTATTGTCACACGTATCCTAATCTAGTAAAATTAACGTTACAATTGAGGCTAACGATCTCCCCTATGTAATGATAAACTAGATTTAAATTTACATTCTTCAAGTCTTTAGTGGCTTTATAGCTCGTAATTCTGAGAATTCCATATGATAGTTGAGGACGACCTTGTAGCACATTCATATATTTGAAATGTATCAACTTGACTTTAATCTTTAATTCTTGAGCTCAAAATTAGCATACTTGAAAATAATGTGAAGGTCTTGATCTTTTATCTACAACTTAGCTCGAATGTAGTCTTCAAAATGTGCATGATATGGAAGAAAGATCTTAACATGTAGAAGCTTTTTCAAAAACCAATCCCGTGATTTTCAAAAAAAAAAAAAAAAAAAAAAAAAAAAAAAAAAAAAGGGATCTCGTGATATGCCTATCATGTGTTCTACCCCGTGACAAGGCAATCCAGTGATTTTCAAAAACCTCGAACCTCGTGACGGACATGGGTTCATGCATTGTTTATCCAAACACACAAATTTGCATCTAAATCTCTAAATCTAATCGGTTAAAGTCCAATAAAGTGCATTTCGAGTGATCTAAAGGCATAAACTTAGTCATCCAACTACAACAATTAAATCAAATCATTCAATTAATCACAAACCCTTAATCTCATGTTCATATTAAAAAACGAACATATAATCAATGATTACAACAAATGTAATGGATAATATTAAAACTGTTAAAGACCATTTTCTATAATCATGAATAAAAGGTTTAGAAGCTTACTTTGTGGATTTTAAAACACGATAATGAAGAAGTTAGCAAATTGTCTTTATTCGAAAACAGGGTGTTTGGTAGGGGTGTGCATGAGGCGGTTATTGGTTAAAATCAAACTCTGAACCGAAAATTCTGGTTTTTGAAAATTTCAAAACCGTATGGTTTTGGGGTTTTTTTTTTTTTTTTTTTTTTTTGTTACTATTTACCTTTTGATTTAACGATTGATAAACTAGTTAATTATGTTCTCTTATAACTCTTAACTTTTTTCGTTATGATTTTAACTAATAAAGAAATAACAACTAGTAAAGTTTTTCATCGAACATAAATATTAAGTTTCCTAACAAAATCATACAAAGGGGATTAATAGTAGCACAATATAACAACAAGAAACTATCAAATAAAGTACTGTATAAAACAAACATATAATCATTTAAAAAAGTATGAAATGCAAGTCCTATCATTTTGTGAAAGAAGTGCAATTGTCCAAAAGATATATCAAACCATTTGTTTAAATCATTAAGTGACAAATCCTTTATATTGATAATTTTATTTTCGAAAGTTATGAAAGATATATAAAGGTGGGGCAGGGTGGTTTTATTTGTTCGGTATTCTCGTATGAAACCGAAAACCACCCCAAACATTCGGTTTCTCTGAAAATCAAAACAACTTCCATCGGTTTTTTAATTGGTTTGGTTTTTTTGGTGCCATTTTTTTGGCTTTTTTAGTTTCGATTATGTCTACGGTTTTTGTGTTCAACCGTGTTTGGGTTAACAAGTGTATCTTATAATTTGGTGGAGATGGATATAATTTGGTCGGCCAATTTGTTGTAGTTGGGCTTAATAGATTTTTGCATCCATATTGGAAGGTCCATAGATAAACTTAAAATTCACATCCACCCGTTTCTGCATGATTTAAGTCCTTTAGTTGTGATTGATCCATTTTTTAACATTTTGGGAACTTAAATGTTATTATTCTACCCACATTGCATAACGAATCCTTTACTCTACTTTAATGTACCAATACTTGTTGTGATTTGTCTTTTGTAGGGAACTATAGAGACATGGAAAAAAACGAATGAAACTATTCATTTCTATTTATATAAGAACGACACCATGTTTTACTCATATGACATCTTCAGCAGTATCATCTATTATAAAGAACTTGCTACGAAAAGTTGTCGAATTTTGATCCTAAGGTACTACAAATATTCTTACAGATACGATTTCTATTAACAATCTTTTAATGGTATTTTTATAGTGGTTGAGAATTATTTGACATTATCATTTTGAATTATGGTTTACTGTTTCTTAATATGAAACTAAACTCACTTTTTTTTTTTTTTTATTTATTTATTTATTTATTTATTTATTTATTTTAAATATAAAGTTGTAGATTTGTGTCATTTTGTACAAGGTTATAGATATTAAAACATTTTTACATCTCATATTAAACATTATCTTAACTATTTATAAGAGTTGATAAAAATATATGTAGGGATCTATTCCTTGATAGATCACGAGCCAATAGATCGTTAGCTAACTAATGTAATCACTAGCTAGACTAATTTAGATAATCTCTGTGAGCTTGTAATTATGCGGAATATAAAAACAAACGTATACTAAACTTGATCCTCTATGGATCGATAATATTAATAAAACTTCGTACTAAAAACTTGTGTCTATTACAATGACCTAGGGTTCCTTATATACTAGTGGAAACCCTAACCTTTCTTACAAGAAACGAATAATGAAGAACTAATAAAAGATATTCTACATATCTTGTCCTAAAATACATAAGTTATATCCACGGTTAAACTCTATCCGTAGGATCTCTAACTATCCGCAGGAACCAGTCATCAGCAGAAAGTCACTAAGCCTTCCGCAGGAACCTGTCAGCAGTATCTTCAATAATTCCTTACAATCCTCCCCTAATCTTGAATTTGACATAGTTAAGTTCAAGATTTCTTGATAGAGCACGAATAATATAAACCAGAGGATTGAGGATGAACATCAGTAGCAAAGAATCTTCATAAGCAGAATCTCTATGATCAGCAACCAATTGAAAAGCACCATTCTTTGCAGCAACACAAGACTAAATGTACATCAAAACATATAAGTTTCATACTATTCTCATCACATCCAGGTGTGTGAACTCCTGTGAGAGGTGAATCATTGAAAATAATGGATTTGATGTCTCTTTACCAATAGCCATTACTACTGGAGTAGCCAAGTGTTCAAAGGTACACTGATAACCACATGATTTTTAGCAAATCATCAGCTATAAACGGATTTGAGATGTCTTTACCTGTAGCCGTTTGCTCAGGACTAGTCAATTATTGATGAAGCATCATCTTGGTCAATTGAATACCAAATATGGTTTTCCACTGCCTTTACCACAAGCCATATACAGGTGGGCTAGCCAATTATTTGAAATCCATAAAGGAAAAACCCATGGTCAATTGACAACCATTTCAACTACTCAACAATAAAGCATAGGTGAGTTGAAAACCTTATGATTTTGAGCAAACCATTACAGCTATCAACAGATTTGATGAGTCTTTACCAAAGCTGTACCCTTTGGACTAGCCAACTTTTTGATGGAATAGTCAACATCAGGCAAGTTGATGACCAGAAAGAGTGTGATAATAATCAACACCAAACCTGCATACAACAAACACAAAACTATACAAATATGTTAGTTTTTTTTATTATTATTTTTATTTTTTTATTTTTTTTACTAAACTAAAAATAAACAATATACAGCAAAATACAATACCAAGATCAGCTCATTGCAGATATGAATCCATCTGAATGCCATGCTTGGTTGCTAACTCCTTCTTAGTCAAGATACTTCTTCTGATGAACCTTACCAATTGTTCAGCAAGATGAAGATCATTGGCAGTCATATCCAAAGGAACAGATAACTTTGTCTCCAGCATGAGATTCATAACTTCCTTTGTGATTGGGTAGAGAACATCAGCCCAGCAATATAAGGTCTTACCAGTGGTTGTGACAATCATGTGGACATTAGGTAGTGGAAAGAACTTCCAATAGTCAACCACCCATGTCTTTTGACCTTTCCAGACTTGAAACCTTACACCAGAATTACCTTTATATGAATCACACAGAATCTGCAAATCACCCATCAAATACATTCCAATTTCATCAGGGGAATGAGTTTGATAGTACTTGGTTACCCAATCATAAAGTGAGAGAAGATCTTGTTTATCCACCATATGTAAAATCTGACTTAGAAATAAGAATGGCTTGGTAGATCCATCTTGTCTAGTTATGACATTCACTTTTCCTTCACCAAGCTCAGAGTCAACAAGTTCCCACTTCAGAATTTTCTCCCATACAACAGGGTCTTGACCTTCATCAGAAGCATAATCAAGAAAAGTAGTACTATCCTCTAAAGGAATATCTTTTGGAGCCTTCCTCTTGATAGCTTTAGTCTTTCTCCTAGTACCAGTAACAAGAATAGAAGGACCATCAGTAGGTTCTTCTTTAGGTACTTGTTTGGAAGTATCAGCAGGAACATCTGCAGAATCATCATCATCAGGTACTTCAATTGGAGTATCTTCTGAAGCATCATTGGTAACATCATTTGGAGCTTCAGTGGTATCATGATGAGATTCAGCAGTATCATGATGAGAACCAGAAGGAATATCATCCATCTGAGCATCAGGAGTGTCATCATTCTGAGCATCAGGAGTATCATTCTTCTGAGGCAAAACTGAAGGAAGTTGCACATTCTCCTGACCACCATGAACAGACCCAATAGATTTAGCAGGTTGATCAGCAGTATCATGAATCTTAGCTTTCTTAGTTGGATGCTCATCCAAGAGTCTACCTCTAAACTCCAATACATCTTGAACATTTATACCAGAGGAATGAAGATTTGTAATGATCTTGTCATAGTAAAAGGTGAGCTGCTTATCAGAAAATCCCCAAACCTTCTTTTGATTCCAACCTGACCCAAACATAGAACATCCCTGATTCTTCACAAAATTCCTCATATATTTCTTGATTTCATTCTTTGTCCAAGGTCTTTCCTTTTGATACTTAGCTTTAATCTCTGCCTCCTGTTGTCTCTTTAATCTTCCTCTTTCAACCATCATCTGAACAAAATCAGGATTATCAACTCCAAGCTCAGATTCACCCAAATTAGGCTTGGAAGCAACCTGTTCAGCCAAATTCTCCCATTGTTCAGCATTAAGATTCTTAGCTATCTCATCAAGCTCCTTCTTTCTTTCAGTAGGCAAGGTGGTAGTAAACTGAGGTCCCATCTTGTCCAAGTCATTTTGAATTTTCCTAGCCAATGCTTCTGAGGCTTTCAAATCCAATTGAACTTTAGTAACTGCAGCATCCTCTTTAGCTTGCAAATGTGCAGCAACATTCTCACTAAGTTTCTCATAAGCAAGTTCCTCCTTGGATTTGACTCTAGAAGGAATGTCTTGATCAATCAAAATAGACTTTCCTTTATCTTGCTTCTGAGGAGGGACAAAAGTCTTATCAGGAGAATCGTGAGGAAGACCAGCTGGAATATCTACTGATGGACCAGGAGTGCCCACTTCTGGCAAAGGATTAGGAAATGATTCCTTTCTAGAAACATCAGCAGAAGTCTTCTTGCTAGGAACATCAGCAGACTTCTTATCAGCAGAATGCTTCCTTCTGACATAATGAGCAACACCAGCAGACTTCTTGGCTATGGAATCCTTTGGAACATTGGTATCAGTAGAATGAGCAGCATCAGCAGTTGAAGCAACAGATGGTTCAGGCCTAGTAGCACCATGCTTCTGAACACTTTCCAAAGTGGTAGCAGCAAGAAGCTCAAGGCCTTCTAAGTCAATGTTATCAGATGCTTTAGTAGAATCCTCATCTGAGTCATACACCACCCCTTGTCTCTTTCTTTGCTTCAGCTTACCCTCCAACTTCTTAACTCTTCAAATTAGAGTCAGAACAGCATTGCTGAGATTCTTTTTGGTGAAATTCAGATCATTCTCCAATTTATCCACCTTTAATACATTTCTGTTCAACAAAGCTGATACAGAAGTGAGAGTAATAGGACCTTCAGCTCCACCAACAGGGATATCTGTGGCATTTGGAGTATCATTGGTCCTGTGAGTAGAATAATCTAAATTTACATTTACATCTACATGTTCCTCAAAGTGAGGTCTCAAAGGACTGGGTGAAGAAAGTCTTGAAAATTGTGGTGAGTTTACAGGTTGGTCAAAGCCTAAATTCACATTGAGCTCATGCTCAGGAGAATTGAAATCCATTGGTGAATGTACAGGTGTGGGTAGCCTTGGAGAGAGTGGAGGCTGAACATCAGAAGCAACTGATGCATTTGCATCAGGAGCATCTTCAGTTTTATCAGAAGAATCCTCTGGTGCTTGAGCATCAGGGGAATCCTGACCACCAGCAGCTACATCAGCTGCATCTCCATCAGGAGGATTGCCACCAGGCAACATGGCTGGAAGTAAGGGTCTTATTTCACCAGTAAATCTAAATTTCATTTGTTTAAACAACTTTTTAGATAGACCCTTAACAGGCAAGTGAGTGGGGTCATTGGTCTCTATGTCTAAAATGATTTGAAGAAACCTAGGATACAATAAATATTTAAGTTTGGTATCCTTAACATTTTCAAGCATAGCATTAAAGATATACCTAGAAAAGTTGAATGTTCTTCCCTGAGAGAGACACACAATAGCAAGAGCAATGTCTGTAGAGAATTGGTCCCATCCACCAGACTTAGAACCCATGCATTGAAGTAAAGTGTGTGTCAAAAATCTCCATTTTGGACAAAACAGATTCTTGTACCATACTTTCCCATCACCAGTATAACCAGCAGCTTGTAGCCCTCTAAGTATCTCACTCTTAGGCAACTCAGTCACCCCTCCTTCATCATCCAACTGTAGTTTGGTCCTGACCAATGACTCAGTAACCACATATTCTTCCCCATCTATTTCAGCAAAAATCTCTGTTGATCCATCTTCAACAGTCCTTGTTTGAGCGGTTTCCCAAAATTGTACAACAAGAGACTCATAAATCAAATCTGGATAATGGAGCAGAGCAAAACGAATCTTGGACCTTTGAAGAAATTCCATCATGTCCACATAATCTTCATCATTCTTACCACGATCGAGAAAAGCATGTTTGTTATGATCTCCTTTGAAATATAGTTCAACCATTGATTGAGATTGAGAAATTAGGGTTGGGTGTTCTGAAAAATATTGAAATGGGTTTTGAAATTATATAGCTAGAGGGAATCAGTTAATTTGGGAGTGGGATATGCACGTCTTGGTTAATTATGGAAGTTACCAAACGTGGAATGAAACTGATGTGAATTATTGGAAAGTAATCCTTGACCAATAATCAACTAAAGCAAATCCCAATTAACTGACTCATCTGTAGAAACCAAATCAAATGGCTGAAAAGCAAATGGTCAATCCGCAGAAAATAGTCAAACGTTGACTATGGTCAACAAAACCATCCGCAGCAACACTCAACAGAATCTACCCTTCAGTGGAAACCAAATATCTTTAACAAAGATCTTTTAATTCAAAATACAAAGAACCCTTAATTATCTCCAAACTGCCTCGCATTAATGGTAATAAAGACACGCGGTTGGGGGATCTTATAAATAAAGACTAATTATCCCCAAATCTCTCAACTTTAAATCAAATCCCTAATTATCATATCGCCAACCAAAAATACATCCATGGCTTCCAATCAACCCATCATCAACCTTTCTTCTGACTCTAAATCCTCTGATTTACTAACAAGTCCTCCTCCACTCAGAATGCCAACTCTTCCCCGTGGTCTTACAAAAGAACAAGCCAAGAAGAAGAAACATGATGTGCCTGCACCAAGTTCATCATCATTTGAAGATCTTCCACCATATCCCTCTGAGATTGATGATCCTGAGTATCAGAGAGAATTGGAGAGAAAGTGGAATGAATTTGAGAAGGCAAACAGAGTTCTCAGTCCTGATGAGTCTCTCATCTTCTTTACATCTTCTGATGAAGAGGATGATGAGAATGATGAACTTTACACTCCTACAACCTCTGAGAAGCCTCAGTCCTCTTGTCCAAGAAGAAGAAAAGTAAATCTTCCATTGCCAAAGACCAGAAAGATTGTACTAGGTTTGCCCTGTCCTCAGTGGCAAGGACTCTTCAATATCAATAACAAGGGCAAGAAGAAGACTGTGGACGGCAAGGGCAAGGGCAAAGTAGAATAGGGACTTTGTTGTTTGTCTTTTTTACTTTCATTATCTTGTATTGTACCTCTGAAGAATCAATAAAATTTGCTTTCTAAATTATTGTTTATTTAAATTCTTCTGATTAGCATTCCCCTGAATAAATTAAACTTGAATAGATCATCAGCAGGAACACACTTTACAACAAGATAAATAGCATCAGCAGCATGTTGGTCAAATCATTGACTTTCATTCGAAGAATCCAATTAAGTGGACAACTTGCACACTTAGTAATTGCTACTGACTCAACTACCTCCCATTAACTTACATTAACTCCCAGTAAACTCAAATCAGGTCTTTAAAATAAGTCTTCAAGTTATAATCAACTCACCATTCCACAAAAACAAATCCCAAAGTCATTTTTACAATTAAGTCATGAAGCCATCCCCCAAAGTCATTGAAATTTCTTCTGATTCATCAGACTCTACCTTTGACATACCTCAAATCCAAAGATCATACTACTACTTAAATGAAGGTCCTTCAGAGTTATGTCCATCTCCAACCTCATCAGAGGAAACCACTGAAGCTGAGGAAGCACCAGCTCCTCTAGCTATGGTTGTCCCTGACTTCACCCCTGTCACTGCATTCTTAACTAGTGAAATGGAAAGAGTTTGTGCAGATATGAGAAGAATCTCTGTCCCTGAAGAGCCACAGTCCTCAGGCATAAAGAAGGGTCCATTGAAGGTGGTTCTTGGTCTTGCAGCTCCCAAACTCTGGAACAAGGACATGCAATCCAGAGGAATCCACAAGAAGATGCCAGACCCAAAGAACTTGGGTAAAGGGAAGAGAAAAATGGAGTAGGTTGTTGCTTGGGGGTGTGTTGGTATGTTGGTGGTTGATTGTAGTTTAGGGATGTGGTGGTAGGATGGTGGTTGGTTATTTTGTTGATGTTTTATGTATTCTGTGTTTCTTCTGATGACTGATCTTGATGTACCATGCTTGCCACTTATTAATAAAATTTACTTTTATGTCTTTACATCTTATTCCACTGAATGGAGACCATTGAACGTCAGCAGGAACATGACCTGAAACCAGACATTCACACAAAACACAAAAGCACAAAAGAACAACCAGAATATTGTACAAGATTAGTAAAAACCTGCAAAAGAAAGTTAGTAAGCATAATAATCTATATATATACAACATGTACAATCCTCCCCTGAGGCATATGCCTCCCCTGAGGCTTATGCCTCCCCTCAAACATTGCATTCAAGGGTTAACTATCCCAATATTGACAACCAGGTGATTAAACCTAGGTCCATCAAAAGCTTTTGTTAACAAATCAACCACATTATCATCAGTGTGAATCTTAAGCACTTGAATTAGATGCTTCTCATTTGCATCTCTTATAAAATGGTGCCTAATTTCTATATGTTTAGTTCTCTGATGTAAAACAGGATTTTTAACAATGGAAATAGTACTTTGATTGTCAATGTAGATTTTAGTGTTCATAAAGTTAAACCTATAATCCAACATCTGATTTTGAATCCAAAGTACCTGACCACAGCAATTGGCAGCAGCCACATATTATGCTTCAGTGGTAGAAGTGGCCACAATAGTTTGTTTCTTGCACTGCCAAGAGATGAGTCTTCTTCCCAGAAATTGACAACCTCCTGTTGTGGATTTCCTATCCAAATTAGCTCAATCATAGTCACTATCACTGTAAGCCTCCAACACAAATGGTGAATCCCTTGGGTACCAAAGGCCTAGTTTGGGTTGGCCCTTGATGTACTTGAAAATTTTCTTCACAGCATTTAAATGAGAAGTCAATGGAGTGACTTGATGCCTTGAGCAAGCACTGACAGCAAAAGTAATGTCAGGCCTAGAGGCTGTGAGATACATGAGTGAGCCAATCATGGATCTATAAAGATGAACATTAACAGCCTCATCTTGCTCATTTGGATTCTTAAGCTTGGGTGGTTCATATGGAGTGGTAGCAGTCCTCAAAAGTTCAAAGTCAAACTTTTTCAAGATATCTTTAACATATTTCTCCTAATGAATAAAGATCCCTTCAGGGTGTTGTTTGACTTGTAGGCCTAGGAAAAAGGTTAACTCCCCCATTGCACTCATTTGAAATTCACCTTTCATCAAATCTTCAAATTCCCTGCACCATGCTTCTTTTGTGGAGCCAAAAATGATGTCATCCACATATACCTGTACTAGAATGATATCCCTGGAGTTCTTCTTAATAAAGAGGGTCTTATCAATAGCTCCTCTTCTGTATCCATGCTCCAATAGAAATGTAGATAATCTAGCATACCATGCTCTTGGTGCTTGGTGAAGTCCATAAAGTGCTTTGACAACTTTGTACACCTTTTTGGGATGTTGGGGGTCTTCAAAGCCCTGTGGTTGAGTAACATACACGTCCTCTTCAATTTTGCCATAAAGGAAGGCACTTTTGACATCCATCTGATAGACCTTAAACCCCATATATGAGGCAAAGGCTAAAAATAGTCGAATGGCTTCAACCCTAGCCACTGGTGCAAAGACCTCAGTGTAGTCAATACCTTCTTCTTGTCTAAAACCTTGTGCCACCAATCTAGCTTTATTTCTGACCACAATACCTCTGGCATCCCTCTTGCATTTTAAGATCCACTTGGTCCCAATTGCAATCTTCCCTGCAGACAGATCAACAAGTACCCAAACATCTTGATTCTTGAATTGTTGCATCTCTTCCTGCATAGCTTCAACCCAACTAGGCTTACGCAAAGCCTGTTTAATGCTTGTGGGTTCAACTTGAGATAAGAAACAAGCAAACAAACAATGCTTCTGATCTGTGTGATTGTCTCTCTTCTGAGTGGATACATAAGTCAAAAATGCACATTGCCCAAAATTGGTATTCTTAATGGCACTTCTGGTGAGTACCATTGCATTTGGATCACCAAGTATATTATCTTGTGGATGTAGGGTGTTGATCCTTTTAATTGTAACAGGATTAACATCAATTGAGGTATCAAGATTGGTTAAAGTGGGAGCAAAGTCTTGATCATAGGAAGCTGATTGAAAAATGCCATCACTTTGCTGAACATTAGCAAGATCTGAGGGAGTGGGAAACCTGCCATAAGGTTCAGCATAACTTGTGGAAACTTCAGTGGAAACAAGAACTTCCACAGAAATGCCGTCAGCAGAATCTCCATCAGCAGAATCAACAGCTGCATCAGCTGATGCATCAGCAGAACTAGGTTTTCTGCTTTCTTCAACAGCAGCTTGTTTTAATAGGGCTTCAGTGTCTTGAGCAAATTCAAGACCAAGTCTTTTAGCTTCCTCAGCAGCTGCATGTTCTTGCTTTTTGAGTCTAGCAAGATCTTCTGCATAAGTTGAATTTTCCACATCATCAGTAGATTGGGCATCAGAGGCTTCTTTGGTAGGAGGATATGCTATCTGGGTTGGTAGAGTTGTTACAACAATAGTGGGTTCATCACATTCTGAATCACTGTCTGAATCATCCTTTAGTGTACCTGTATTGTTAGAAGATGACACTTGTATACCTGCAGATGGGTTAGCTGTGTGTCTAGCATACCCTAAATAATCAGTAAGGTAATCAAGGTTAAAATACCATTCATGACCCATTCCCTGTACATTTACATTATCCTCCAGAAATTTCAGGTTAAGTGTCTCTTCTATCTTCTTTGTAGCCAAATTATAGACCCTATAAGCCTTGCTATGAGCTGAATAACCAACAATATAACCTTCAGCAGCTTTTGCTTCAAATTTGCCTAGGTGATCACTTGTATTCAGAATGGTCACCTGACAACCAAAAGGTTTCAAGTGTTCAATGGTAGGCTTCTTCCCTGTTAATAGCTCATAGGGTGTCTTATTATGAGGTCTAGTAATCAACACCCTATTCAATACATAACAGGCAGTACCAACTGCCTCAGTCCAAAACATGGTGGGAAGCTTAGAGTCAGCAAGCATAGATCTTGCAGCCTCTATAAGGGTTCTATTCTTCCTTTCAGCAACTCCATTATGTTGTGGAGTCCTAGGAGTGCTATAGTCTCTTTTAATACCCTTTAAACCACAAAGTTCAATAAGTTTGGCATTTTTGAACTCTGTCCCATTGTCACACCTAATACTTTTAATCTTCTTGTTAAGTTGATTTTCAGCTAGAGCCATAAATTCTTTGAGTGCCTGAAAGGTTTGATCTTTAGTCACTAAGAAAAATGTCCAACTGAATCTACTGAAAGCATCAGTGATCACCAAACAGAAGTACTTATGATCAATACTCCTGATGGATGTAGGACCAAAAAGATCCATGTGAAGCAGCTGCAATGGTTCTGAGATTATGCTCACAGTGGTAATGGCTTTATAAGAAGCTTTGTGTTGCTTTCCCTTGTTACAAGCCACACAATTATGCTCATTGGTGAAAATCTTGGAAGGAAGTCCATGAACAAGTCCATCTTTAGCAAGTTTGTTGATGATTTTAAAATTAACATGTGCCATCCTCCTATGCCATTTTGTAGATTCATCCAAGGATGCTTTAGCCACCAAGCAAGTAAGATCACCTTCTGGCTTGACATCATTCAAGTCAAAGGTATAAAGATTATGGTTTCTTGGAGCCTTAAGTAACACAAGATTATCATCAGGCATTTGGAATTCAGGTGAAAGAATGAAACAACCATCTTCAGTGAAAAGCACAGGAAGCTTTTTGTCACAAATTTGTGAGACTGAGAACAAATTGAATCCTTGAAGCTCCTTCACATAGTAGACATTCTCAAAATCCACCTTTGGAGTTCTAATGGTTCCTTTGCCAGTAATCCTTCCTACTCCACTTCCAAACCTCACAATGCCTCCATTAATAGGCACAAAGTCATCCAGATTCTCTTCATTACCAGACATGTTTCTTGAACAGCCACTATCAACAATACCTAAGTCTTTATTAAGAAGAGGATGTTCCTACAACGAAGAAAGTTAATATACAACAACAACAATTAATCTGAGACTTAAGTCATGAAAGACTTGAGTCTGCCTTGTGAATCATTCTGATGAACCCAAGTTGATGAGTTAGATCCACAATTGTTCCTGGATTCCCTGTAGTTAAATGGTCTTTTATATGTCCAAGAACAATCTGCTGAGGACTTTTCAGCAGAATCCCAATTACCCCTTCCCATACTCATTGGGTCAGTATATTCATACCAATGATTAGCACCAATAAATGGTTGAGATCCATATCTATTTCTATTTCTATTGGTATTCATATATTTATTGTTAAAAACAGACCTATTGGAATAAACAGGCCAATCAGCTGAAGTGGAATACATTCTGATGACATGATAATTGGCCTGTGGAGCTAGTGAGGGTTTGGTATTAGTCCACTTATGTCTAGGTCTATTGTTAACAACAGAAACACCCATCCTCTTTTCATGAAAATCACAATCCTTAATTAAATGCAACTTGCTACCACAAACAAAACACTTCTTTTTCTTATAAGATTTATTAAATCCAAAAGATATCTTAGTAAACATAGAATTATTCAAACAAACATCAGAAACAGAATTGTTTTGTAAACACTGAAAGGAATTGTTTTCATAAGAAGTAAATAACAAGTCTTCAGAAGAGGCTGATTGATAAGGAACTTCATCAGCAGCAACTTCAGAGTCCACAGACTTGTAGGTTGACTTTTCAGAAATCTTTGTTGAGGACTTGGGTGAGTCTGACTTGGTCTTGGAATCACAGCTGGCATAACTAGAGGTCTCTGAGGTCTTGTCCCTGGAAGAACAAGAGACATAAGTGTTAGAATCATTACTAGATATACTTCTAGTGTCAGGGGAGTCATTGATCCTAATGCCAGTGGTTTCCTTTGATTTTGGTGAGTCAAACTTATGGGATGTGGGTGTAGGGTTTCCTATGGATGGACAGTCTTCAGACTTATTTGGCAAGTCTTTAGACTTTTTACCAAAGAGATGGTGTGAACCATCAAAGTCAGAAGTTTTGGTGGTAGGCATAAATACACCTCTGATAGGTCCTGGTACAACATGCATTCCCCCTTCCTTAACATATTTTACGGGTTTTTGAAATTCTAGGACAGGTTCAGGGTCAAAAACACTGGATATATCAGGGTAAGTTAATTCCTCTGGATCTATATATTTATCATACCCTAATGCTCTTCTAGACCTAACAGATTGACTACTATCAATTAGTTTTTCTAAATGTGAAGACCCTTCTTGCCACTTCTTACGACTAGCTACTTCTTTATTCAATTTCTCTTGTAAAACATCTTTCTCAGACTGAATTCTAGCTTTTTCTTTTTCAGAAAATTTCAATTCATTGCTAGCACATTCTAAATCTCTACTTAAAACTCTAATCTTTTCCTCATAAGCTAATTGATTTTGTTGAAACCACACCTTTTGTTGTTCTAAAGTTTTAGAAGCTTCCTTATAAGTTGCAGCTTCAATAAAACAAGCATTATATTTTGGTTTCATATCATCATAAGCTTCTTTTAGAGTTGTATATTTAGAATCACAATCACAAGCACAAGTAGATACCTGAGGAGAGATTCCCATGAGACCAAAGCTATCATCACAACTAGCCATGCAGGAGATCTGAGGAGAGTTGCTTGTATCATCATCATGCTCATTCCAGTCCACACTAGTATCTATAGCAGTGATCAAGGCCTTTGATTCTCCAGCTTCCAATTCTTTCTTCTTGTATGCTGAATACCTGGTACTGGCTTCACCCTTCTTAGCTGTGCATTCTCTTGCAAAGTGACCAATTTCTCCACAAGCATAACACTTCACCTTCCTTCTATCAAACCTAGCTGCATCTTTTCCTTCAACATTGAGCTTTTTACCAACCTTTTGCTGAAATCGCCTCACCTTGAGAGATAGCATAGCCATTTGCCACTTTAAGTCCAATTCTTCTAAAGCAAGTTCATCAATCTGCTCAAAATCTTCATAAGCTATTTGTTGCTGTTTATCAACTTCAGCAACAAAAGAATGAAGTACATCTTCCATCACATTGCTAATCTTTGGATGAGTTATTGGATTAGCATTTGAAAAAGACAATGTGGTCTTTGGAAGACTTTGGCCTGGGGTGGATGGACTTGAGTAAACCTGTGGTGCTGAGGATGGACTTGTATAGGTATGTGGCATGTAGTTTGAATTAGAACTAACAAATGCAGATTGTGAAGGAGTTGCTGCATATGGAGAGAATCCCTTTATGTCACCTTCCAAAGCTCTGAGTTTGTTGTATAAGTCATCAAAGGTGAGGTAGTCCAAGCCACCTTTGGTTTTCAATGATATACTCACCTGAGACCATGAGGGAGGCAGGGCTCTTAGAAACCTAGAGTTTACCTCCTCATTATCAGGTCTGGCCAGCAACTGATTCAAGTGACTCAGAATCTTCTGAAACCTGTCATAACCTTTGTGAAGACCTTCCTCTTCAGTGATCTTGAATTCTTGGAACTCCATCTTCAGCATACTTTTTCTCATCCTCTTTGATTCTTCATTCCCACCAAATCTAGCTTTTATGGCCCACCAGATTTCTCTTGGATTAGTCATGGAATGAAAATCTCCCATGTGGTCATCAGGGATTGCCTGAAACAATATGGTTCTAGCTTTGTTTTCCCTTTGAATAGCAAGAATTTCATCAGCAGAAACAGGTTCTAATATTGTAACTTTCCCATTAGCATCAACACTTTGCTTTTTAGGACGACAACCATTGAGTATAACATTCCAGAGGTTATAATCAACACTTGGAATCCAATTCTGCATCTTCATGGCCCAGATTTCATACTCATCCTTCCTAAGAAAAGGAAGTTTTGCATTGCTGTTGGAGAAGGCCACTTGTTGTAGTTGTTGAGTGAGAGAGCCTGCTTCAGAGAGAGCAACATCACCACCTGGTTTGTCTGCCATAGGTCTTGATTGAGTTGTTATGTGATTGTGTAGAGGTTACAGAGAGTATCTAGTGGCTCTGATACCACTTGTAGGGATCTATTCCTTGATAGATCACGAGCCAATAGATCGTTAGCTAACTAATGTAATCACTAGGTAGACTAATTTAGATAATCTCTGTGAGCTTGTAATTATGCGGAATATAAAAACAAACGTATACTAAACTTGATCCTCTATGGATCGATAATATTAATAAAACTTCATACTAAAAACTTGTGTCTATTACAATGACCTAGGGTTCCTTATATACTAGTGGAAACCCTAACATTTCTTACAAGATACGAATAATGAAAAACTAATAAAAGATATTCTACATATCTTGTCCTAAAATACATAAGTTATATCCACGGTTAAACTCTATCTGTAGGATCTCTAACTATCCGCAGGAACCAGTCATCAGCAGAAAGTCACTAAGCCTTCCGCAGGAACCTGTCAGCAGTATCAATTAGCAGTATCTTCAATAATTCCTTTATAGTACAGAACAAATAGGACTAGCATTATTAGAAATCTTTGTACATGTATGATTTTTGTGAAGATATGTAGTTCGGGGATGATGCTAACTTATATATCACTCTATATACATCAATTCGCAGTGGCGATCATGATATGACAACTCCATATGTGGGCACAGAGGAATGGATAACGTCCCTTGATCTTCCCATTGAAAGGGCATGGGATCCATGGTATAATAGTATTCAGATTGGCGGGTAAGCTCAAAGTTAGGTTGTATATTTAAGTAATGCCTTTATGTATGAAGGTTATGATTTATTAGTAGCTGAGCACACAAATGGCGGGTCTGTGTTTTTTGCAGGTATCAGATGACATATGCCAAGAATGAATACTCGTTAACTTATGCAACTATAAAGGCAAGAATCATAAATCTCAAGTCGATCTCAAGCCATATTTATTGACACATATTATTTTGATCATCTTGAAACACTAAATTAGATAGTGTTAACTAAACTGTAGTCACTAAACAAAGCTCAATTCTGCCGATATATATGCATACTACCCACCGAATGGAATGAGTAAATTAGTATGCTCCAACATGACAATCACTTAAAATTAGAGTGAAAGGATGATACTGAGATGTATATAGCATTTTTTTAGAAACAAAAAGTTAACTATATATCAAAACCGGTAATGAAAAAATCATTTGTACTGTGTAGGGTGCGGGTCATTCAGTGGCATTGTACAAGCCTGAAGAAACTATGGTCATTGTGGATAGGTGGCTTGCTGCTCTTACATCTTCAGGCGACACGTAAAGCATATCATTGTCTATACTTATTACCAATGTTGTCATAAAAATTACAATTTATTCTTAACGAGGAGTAAATTTGTATACTATCTTTGATTTTCATTTAAAATTATTTAATTATTCTATTATGTGAAAAACTAGAAAAGGGTTGAATGGTTTTACCGTTTTTAAGTCGTTATAAGTACTATTTTTGAAAAACTTTGATTCGAGTTTCAGTGAAATCAATTGCAATATGAACACAATTATAACAATACTAAAGTAAACTAACTATGAAATATAAAAAGTGATAGATGGAAAGATCAAACTAAGACACCGAGATTCATAGTGGTTCGGTAACAAAGCTCCTCTTCGCCCTACTCCACTCCCCGAGTACCCAACTCGAGAGTTCTAAGCACTATGTCAACAAACTTACTTCAGGCGGAGAAAACCATACAATGTCGCTTATCATAATTTTTGACACTAAACTAAATGTCGAGTACTAATCTAGTTAGTACCAATCTCACTCACGATCTACCCGATCCTCTCACAAGTCATACAACTAAAGAGATCTACCCGATCTTCACAAGATCCTTCCAATCTACACTCGATCTACCCGATCTACACACTATCAACACAAGCTAAGATCTACCAATCTCTACACGATCACAATGATCCACACAATCTAACTAAATACAATGACAAATATCTTGATGTATAACAATATACAACAAGTACGTAACAAGTGTTACAAGTGCACTAAACTAATACTACAACACTTTGTATCTTCTCGATATGGTGTGTTCTTCTCTTTCACTAGTAGAGAAATGAATGTGATCACTTGGTTGAATAATTGGATCACTCTTAAACAAAAAACAAACCAACTAAATGATCAAAAAATCAAGATTGGAAGAGATGGATTTAACTTTAAAAAAATTCTTTGAAAATTGGTGCCTTAGAACTATAAAATAGTCCAGTATTTATAAGCAAAGAAAAACTAGTTGTTATAGGCAAAGATACTGTTAAATGCCAGACGGTACCATTAAATTTAATGGTACCCTCAGGTTTAGTGGTACCGTCCAAGACAAAAACGCTCTTCTTTATGTTTTTAGTGGTGAAGGTATATTTGGGGATGTTTGGAGTTGTTTTGGGGGGAAAATTGTTACAATATTTGAACCTAATTTTTCTAATAAAACATTTCTTTTTAATTCAAAAATAATTCGTAAAATTTATTCTTGAAAAAATGTTTTGTCACATTAAAAATTTGAAGTCTTTGAACAAAAATTTTATTCTTTGATTATTTGTTAAATTGTAAATTTGTTTATTCTTACCTTAAGTGATTTACGTCGAAATGGAATATTACGATTAAAAACTTGTTTACGTTAATTTTGATGTAAGATGTTTTTACATTTTCTTGTTATCAAAACATAGAGATGTCGAAAAATAAAAATAACGCTTTTAGACATTATTTGTATTAACATATTATGTGAGACTAGTGCTAGTATATATTAATATTGTCACTTATGGTTTTATCAACAACTTTTTGTACTATATGTATGTGGTGAGAGAAGTGAAATTAAAGTGGGTTAATAAGTGCAATTGTATTTAAATGTTTGAAAGTCTTTAGGGAGGCTTTTGGAGGGAATTAATGAAAGGTTAGTTTGGTTTATATTATATCTATAATATACTATATATTTAATTAATCATACACTTAGCACTTTGCACCTTTGCATCAATTGATTTGAAAATAAATTCATCATGGTTTTTATCGCATTAATAAAAATAGTTAAATATGTCTTTTTAGTGTTTACAGTTATTTGACAGTTATTTCTGACATGTATGGTGAAGAGTTGTGTTGGTTAGTTTCGGAGGGAACCAACAGTCATGTTGGTATGTTTATAACCGCCCAAAACTTAACTATAAAAGGGTGTCTTTGGTTCCATACTAGACATAACAAAATCTGATAAACTTTTAATATATACAAAATGCAAACATTGATTTTCATGTGAACTTTGTATACACTACATTAAGTTTTGTTCTTTGATGTCGAATCTTGAGAAGAAATTTGATGCGGCGATTGCAACACAGAAGTTTTACAATCTCCTAGGCAGTGTACCCAACCGTTGTAGTGTAGTATAGGTATGTGCGGAGGATTGGTCGTTCTCTATGGGAATAGTGAGGTAGACTCGAAATGTATGTCGAATGATCTAAAGATGAGGGAGGATTCTTTTTGGTATTTTAATATTTTTATGAAAGCAACTAAATAATCAGGGATTTGAGGTTGTTTTTTTTTTTTTAATTATTTTTTTAACTAATATTAATCCTAAATTGTGAGAAGATTAAATAGAGAAGAAGAGTATATTTGGTGTAAATCAATGAGAGGTAAAAGCATATTTACCTAGGGTGCACTACTCCTTGCTAGCTATCTAATTCTACCAATCAATTATCACTTCCTTGAATGATCAAATGCCTATGATTCCTATATAATGGTTCTAACTAATATCATGTGATGGCTTAAGCTAGAGAGACAGGCATTATACAGAGGCGTTATATCTAGTTATTATACTACTAACTAGAGGGACGAGGAAACTAACACCACAAGTTATCCAGGTTTTTAGCCTGTGTTCTCGACCATTATCTAGGGAGACTGATGTTAATCAGGTATAGTAGAAAATCTATTATAAGCAACTAAGTAGAGGGACAAATATTAATCAGGTTTCATACATAATTGTCGAATCACACAATCAAACAAAGAATCAATAGGAAGCAGAATTATAAACTAACAAGTTTCCTGCAAAACCCTAAGAAGTGAATTTAGCATAGCATAGCAGTGGAGAAAGAAGCACAATACACAATCAAACAATTAATGATAAACATGACTTGAATGATTAAACAAAATACTTGTCCCTTCAATACATATGAAATTTGAGGCCACAAAAGCTTTGAAAAAGAGTTGAAAATAGTATAGGGTTTATCTCCCGATAATTCCACACAAAAATGTGAAAAAAGGCAAAAGTATATATAGACTTCGGGGTTGTGATGGCATCAGGTTATAGATGTGATGTTGTCACGTTATCAATCGGGTTAGGGTTTTCCTCCACAACCATAGTGCGACGGCGTCAGGTTGTGTAGTGTGACGACGTCACTAAAGGATTGTGACGGGGGAGACTGAAGACTTATTCACTAGTCTCACCCTGGCTTATGGTGTTAAGCAAACGGCAAGGCGCATGATTTACTTTTACAGATCCGATGTTTGGTGACAAATACTTTTCGAATATACCATCGTCACTTGAGTTATTGATCGATGAAAGAACCACAATATGTTGTTCCGAGTATGGTTGGTTGTTGATCCATGCCTATAATGGACTTGTTTTCTATAATCCCTTCACACGTGATATCCACAAGCTTCCGTTTTTCTCTCAATTAGATACTACTTATTGTTTCTCAACACCACCAACTTCCCCCGATTGTATGGTTGTTAGATTCACATTTGGTCCCTATCAATCATATGTTGACATCTACTTTGTAGCCCGATTGAAACCATATAATTACCCCTGGCGTAGCCTTCGTCTGGATGGTGTTGATCCATACTCTTTATGTTTCCCAATACTTTATGGCCAGCATCTTTATGCTTTGGGTACCAAGGGAGAAGTATATGTTTTAAAAGATCTATTGGGGGAAGAAAAAGTAGATCACTACTCCTATAAGCCTGTTGAAGTGGAAACGCCAACAGGTAGTAGTCGTTTGGGATCTTTGTTAGGAATACAAATATTCCTATAAAAGTCTCGGTCACCTAATGATTGTCATAGCATTAAGTTAGCTCGTAGTTAGTTTGTTTATTAGTTAATTAGTATTAGTTTTAGTAACACCGTGGAAGAAGGACGGGTCTTCACCCACTGTATGCCTGATCCACAGCCCGGGAGTGGGCGTTATATTGTAAGTATAAATACCCCTCTCCACATGTGGAGAGGGTTGGACCTTCACTTAATCTCAATCTAATCTATTACATTTTTCTCTCAAGGTTCCTTTCTTTCTTTCTTTTCTCTTATCCTCCTCACTCTCAACGCCTCACAAATCACAAGATAGACATGTTTCCTACATAGTTAGTATTCTACAATTGGTATCAGAGTCAAGGTTTCATCTTAGGGCCTTGTAGAATCAAATTTGATGATGTTTTGAGTGGTTTTGTGAGTGTGAAGTCATTTTCTTGGAAAACATCTTGGTTTTATCTTTCTAGTGTTGTCATACGTGTTAGAGATGTACTTTTATGTTCATTAGTGTTTGTAGAACACTGTAGTTAGTTTGTGTTACCATTTCCGTAATCTATTTGAAGTTTGGAGTTGATTTTGGGCGGTTTTTCTTTGTTGCGGTTAAGTCCACTGTTTCATTGCTTGGTTGTGATTAAGTCATGTTATCTGCGGTTAGCTTGCTGCGATTACCATTTTGGGAATACAAACAAAACGCAAAGATAGCGACAGTTTTGGACCATTGTCACTGCGATTAGTTGCTTGCGATTAGTTTATTGTGGTTAGCTCTTCTGCGGTTGGGTGTTCTCTGCGGTTTGGTACCTTCTGCGGTTAGTATCCTTAGTTTGCGGTTTACTTAGGTTGCGATTAGATCAGTCGGCGATTGGGATTTTTCTGCGGTTTGGTAGCTTCTGCGGTTAGTGTCCTGCGGTTAGCATCTTTGGTTTGCGGTTTACTTAGGTTGCGTTTAGATCATTCTGCAGCTGGATTTTGTTGCGGTTTGGTATTTTCTGAGGTTAGTGTCCTGCGGTTAGATCTAGTGGTGGTTATACTTTCCTGCGACTAGTACCTTACATTGCGAGTATCTCCCACCCTGTGTTTTGGTTATTTCTAATTTGTGATGTCGACATCTTCCGATGACATTCAAGCTGTGGGGTCTGACACCCGACCTTCGATGCTGGATAGAACTGACTATGAATCATGGGCTCAAAGGATTCGTCTGTACTGTCTGGGTAAATAAAATGGGGTTAACATCTTGAAATCCATCGATGAGGGACCCTAACAAATGGGTACAACTAGAGACACGGTTACAGCTGCAACTGATTTACTACCGGCCGTACTTGGTCCGGATAGACCTCGCACTTACGATGAGTTGTCTGATGAAGAAAAGAAACGCTATGATGCAGACATCAGAGCATCAAATATCGTCATTCAAGGGCTTCCCAAAGATGTCTACAAACTTATCAACTACAACACTGAAGCAAAGGCGGTCTGGGATAATGTCAAAATGCTTCTTGCAGGGTCAGAGTTAACTAAAGAAGATCGTGAGTCACAGCTATACGATGAATTTGAGCATTTCAAAATGAATCTAGGTGAAAGCATCACTGACTATTACGTCAGATTTCACAAGCTGGTCAATGATATGAGAGCCATCAAGATGACAATGCCCAACATACAGCTTAATTCCAAATTCGTGAACAACATGGCACCTGAATGGGATAGGTTTGTCACAGCTATTAAGCTCAACAAGGGTCTCAGGCATACCAATCATGAACAGCTGTATGCATATCTCCAACAACATGAGAAACATGCTGCTTATGATCGGCTAATGCGAGAAAAGCTCAATCCGTCTGCAACAAATGAATCTCTTGCTTTTGTTTCAAATGTTCAACAACCAAATGAAACCTCTAATGATCAAGTTCAACCATCACAATCATCCTCCAGGTCTACCCCAACCAATAGTCAATCATCAACTCCCTCACCATCTGCTTTGAATACACAACTTGATTCTGGGTATTCGCACACTGACATGATGATTGATAATCTCTCTAACCAAGTTTCTTTACTGGTCCAACAGTTCAGGGTTGCACTTCCATCTACTAACAACCAATTCAGAATCTCATCTAATCCACGTAATTAGGCAGTCGTTGAAGATGGTCGGGTAGTGGTGCAGAATGTGCAGGGAAGACAGAACTTCAACCAAAGAAATGCTGGTAGAGAGAATGGGCAGTACAGAGTTGGGAATGCTCTTCAAGCACAAGCTAAACAGCCGAAATGCTATAACTGCGGAGGGTTGGGCCATATTTCTAGGAATTGCACTCTCCCAAAACGTCCCCAAAATTCTGAGTACTTAAAGGACAAGATGTTGTTGATGCAGGCACAAGAAAATGGGACTGTGTTGGATGAAGAAGCTTTGCTCTTTCTGGCTGGTAATGATGGGAACACCTTTGATGCTGATGTGGATGATCAGCCTGCTCAGGACATGGCTCTTAATGACCCGAATATCTTTCAAGTTGAAGAGTGTGATGCATTTGACTCAGACGTGGATGATGAACCTACTGCTCAAACCATTTTCATGGCTAATCTGCCTGCAGCAGCATCCTCTTCACAGCATCCTGATTTATCCATCACATCTGCTATCTCTGAGGTACCAACTTCTCCTAATCATGATCTGAATAATCCTACAATTGAACAGGGGGCATGTGACTCTGTACAACTCAAGAATATTGTCAACACAAACGTCACTAATATGGGTAATACCAATAATATCCCATATGAAATGTATGTGAATGACAATGGACCGCCAGTTGTACCAAGTGACATGCCGTCTATTAACTCTAGTGAACATGAAGTACATGAGCACACGATTTACAATCCTGATGATTCCCTGATCACTAGAATTAACACCCTTAAGGATCAAGTAAATATTTATGAGCAGCGTGCTAAGTTTGAGCTGAATGAACGTGAGCAGAAAATGGAATGGCAACTGCGTACTTACATAACTGAAAACAATTCCAAACAAGAATCATTGAAAAGGGAACTAGTTTCTTTAAAGAACCAATTAGATCAAACCATCAAACAAAAATTAGAGGTTCAAAAAGGTTTGACTTCAATCAAACTAGAATTCAAAGAGAAAGAAACTAAACTTCTAAATGATTTCTCAAAACTAAAAATGTTGAAAAATAAATAGGAAGATAAGTTGTACACACAGGGCCAAACCATTCAATCTGCTCAAATGATGGAAAACCATAGGAAACTAAGTGATGAATTTAGTGAACATGATACCTCCAAACCCAAAGCAAGATACCTTAGAATTGGTCTAGGTGCACAACCTGCATTATATGATGCAACCACTATGCTTGAAACTAACCATGCCCCTCCTGATACACGATCCTATGACCACATCAATGAGGCAGAGGATAGAACTAGGGTAAAACTTGCTGAACGGTTAAAGGATCCTAAATGTATTGCTAAGAATGTTGTATTTCACTATGGTTATGCAAATGACAATCAAACTGCAATTTTTGTTCCTTAAAAGAGAATTCTTCCTGAAAACGTGTTTTGGAATATTGACATTGAGAAAATGCAAGCTGAAAGAGTTGTAGGTAACACACGCACTATGTTTAGAATTGCTCACCCAACTAATTACCCCCTGAACACACCCAGACACCTTGTACCTTTCACACTTCCCACACAATGTAATACTCTAATTGGGCTGTATGTGCTAGGTCAATTGTTCAATGACTTTGAGAAAACCTGTAAAATAAGAATCACACCTACAAGGATTACAGAAGGGGAAAGAGGTTTTGAGCAAACAAAACAGTGTTATCTAACTGAAGTTATGCCATTTTTTAAACTTCTCAAAGAACATTTTGAGGGCCTTAAAAACACCATTAATGATGATGTGACTCAAATGAAAAAGGTTTTTGATGAAGTGGAAAGTGAAGGTAAAGAATTAGCTATTGATCTCAAGTACAGTGAAATTGACAGGAAAAACATTCTCATCATGAATGAAAATTTGATTGCTAATTGCATTGCAAAAGATGTGTTTTATACTGTTACCGACTCTGCACTATCTGCTCGACAATTCCATGAAATGTCGGTTACTTTGAATGTCTTCCAAAATCATGTGATTGAGCTTGAGGGGGAGAATTACAAACTTACTGAAAAAATTCAAAACGATGATCATGATAACATGGTCAGGAATTTCTCAAAACTAGAAGTTGATAATCTGAACCTACAATTAAAATATCAACATCTAGCAGAAAGCATAAAAATATCAAATGCCAAGATATCTTCGGATGCTCCTGAGTTTGATACATGTTTTGAATTAGCCAAAAAGGATGAAGTAATTCAAGCTCACTCAAACACGATTCGGAAGTTGAAGGTCCAAATTGCACAATTAAAATCGAACAGAAGCGATGTGACCAATACCAATTACCAAAAGTCGATAGATTCTCAAAACTTTCAAAAACAGGGCATTATCAATGAATTACAACATGAAAATGAGTGGCTTCGTGATGAAATGTCTAACGCTAAACAACGTTATAAAGAATTGTTTGAGTCTATTAAAACAACACGTGACCAAAACAATGAAAGAGTCACTTCTTTGTTAAATGAAATTGAGAATCTAAAGACCATGGTGAAGGGTAAAATGCCCGTTGTTTCATGTGATCATGCAATTTCCAATGTACATGCTTGTAATAAATATGCGTGCGATGCTGTGAATGTTTCTCTTCCCCTTAGGAACAATAAGTTAGTTCATAACAACTATCTTAGAAATCTTAAGGATTGTCTGGCCATACTTAGAGAAACCATTGAAGATGAGAGGATTTCTAAACCACTTGATGATGTTATTATTGGTGCGTGCTTCCTCACTAATAGGGCCCAGGAATTATTAGAATATGCCATAGGATCATGCCCCAAGAATGATAACAAGTCGGATAGGACAATTGCATTGCACCCTCTCAGTGGCAACAAGAATGTCACAGTTGACTTTCCCCAAACCATGTCACAATCCCCCATCTTGATCACCAGTAAACAAGTAGCAACTAATCAGACTAATGTTCCCATCATTGCTTCTACAGGAGTAAAAGGTGTATCTAATGCTAGCTGGTCACAGCCTAAGTGCAATACAAAGAATGATAGGACTTTGCCGGCTAAGAGTTCACTTATGAAGGAAGTAGAAGAATCATCTAGGAACAATAAAGTGTTGCTTAGTGAAAGGAATCGAGTTGATTCAAACATTTGTATTAACAATGATGTAATTAATTCAAATTCTGATGCTATTTGTAAGACGTGTAACAAATGCTTATTTTATGGTAATCATGATGCATGTGTTGTGTCCTTTCTTAAATCCACTATGAAATCTCCAGTTATGAATGTTTCTAGTGTTAAACGGGCAAAACAAGTATGGAATAAAACAGGAAAAGTTTTCACCAATGTTGGTTATCAATGGAGACCTACTGGAAGGAAATTCACTCTGAGGGAAAAGTGCCCAGTGACTAGGATTACTAACTCTAGAGTTGTGCCTATTAGGAAGTGGAGACCTACCGGTAGACTATTTCCAATAGAAGCAATGAATACCACTCCTAGTTCTAGTGCATCAAAATGTGAATACTCCAGTGAGATATCTGTTACGTATGATAATCCAATATTTGTGTGTTCTAACCAAACGGACCCCAATTGTGTGTGGGGTGCTCCAGCTTTTTCAGTTATCCACGATTGTCTGGTTTCAAATGCAGGTCGTACAAATCGTCCTTTGGTATTTGGACTCAGGCTGCTCAAAACATATGACTGGAGATCACTCACGGCTCAAGAATTTCGTGGAAAAGTTTATTGGTACGGTTAGATTTGGGAATGACCATTTTGGATCTATAATGGGTTATGGTGATTACGTCTTTGGAGACAGTGTTATATCCAGAGTTTAGTACGTAGAAGGACTTGGGCACAATTTATTTTCTGTTGGTCAATTCTGTGACTCAGATCTCGAAGTCGCCTTCAGAAAGCACACCTGTTTTGTTAGAGAATTAGACGGTGTTGATCTTCTCAAGGGGAGTCGGGGCACTAATCTTTACACCATCTCCATCGAAGATATGCTACGGTCCTCTCCAATTTGTCTGCTCTCTAAAGCATCCAAGAACAAGTCATGGTTGTGGCATCGTCGTTTAAACCATTTGAACTTCGGTACCATCAATGAACTTACACGTAAGGATCTTGTTCGAGGCTTGCCCAGACTTAAGTATGAAAAAGACCATCTGTGTTCCACCTGTCAAATGGGCAAGAGCAAAAAGCATACCCATAAACCCAAAACTGTCAATTCAATCATGGAAGTTCTTCATACTCTTCACATGGATCTTTGTGGACCAATGAGGATTTAAAGTATCAATGGAAAGAAATATGTGCTGGTTATTGTTGATGATTACTCTCGATTCACATGGGTGAAATTTCTACGATCAAAAGATGAAACTTCGGAAACCATCATCAAACTCATCAAGATGTTGCAAGTCCGCCTCAACAAAACAGTTAGAGCCATTCGTACTGATAATGGAACAAAATTTGTGAACAGACAACTTACTCTTTTTTATGAAGGTGTCAGGATTAGTCATCAAAAGAGCATTCCAAGAACTCCTCAACAAAATGGAGTTGTTGAAAGACGCAAGCGCACCTTAGTTGAAGCTGCAAGGACTATGCTCATCTTTTCCAAAGCTCCTCTGTTTCTTTGGGCTGAGGCAATTGCCACCGCATGTTACACACAGAACTGATCCTTGATACATCCTCTCCACTGCAAGACTCCCTATGAACTGGTTCATGGCAGAAAACCCGATCTTTCGTTTCTTCGAGTTTTTGGTGCACTTTGCTATCCAACTAATGACAGTGAAGACCTTGGGAACTCAAGGCCAAGGCCGACATTGGTTTCTTCGTTGGCTATGCTCCAGAGCGAAAAGGGTACCGAATCTACAACAAACGTACCAGAGATATAATGGAAACAATCCACGTTACTTTCGATGAGCTGACTGAGCAACCGGTCCTGGACAATCAAGTTCTGGACCCGTACCTAACCTTTTGTCTCCTGGACCAATTAGTTCCAGGCTTGTACAGAATCCCATCCCTGCTGCTCCTTTTGTACCTCCTACAAGTGAAGATTGGAAGAAACTGTTTGACCCAATGTTTGATGAATACTTTGAACCTCAACAGATGAATGCTCCTGAAGCTACAATGGTTCAACCACCAGATGGGGTGGTGAATGATCAAGATGACAATAACGGTCCATCCACTTCATTGTCATGGAATTCTGAAGCTCCCACCATCAGTCGATCGGTTAGCACTTCTAATATCCAACCTCCACCTGTACAGCGAGCGGAAAATGTAGATAATACATCTGAAATTAATCCTTTTGCTCCACCTGATAATGAGCCGTTTGTTAACATCTTTGCCCCTGAATTATCAAATGATGTAACATCCTCTGACGAATCTAACACGGCTACCTCAGTTCCACATTCTCAACCCCATGAATACCTTTGAAAATGGACCAATGATCATCCTATTGACAACATTATTGGAAACCCTTCACGTCCAATATCGACCCGCAAGCAACTTGCAACCGACGCATTGTGGTGCTTCTTCAATTCTGTTCTTTCTAAAGCTGAACCAAAAAGCGTCAAGGATGCAATGTCCAAACACGCATGGTTCACTGCAATGGTGGACGAAATTCATGAATTTGACCGACTGGATATCTAGGAACTAGTACCACCTCCCGAGTGTGCTATGATCATTGCTCTCAAATGGATATTCAAGGTTAAACTTGATGAGCATGGAGATGTATTGAAAAACAAAGCTAGGCTTGTGGCAAAAGGATATCGACAAGAAGAAGGTATTGACTTTGAAGAATCCTTCGGCCCAATTGCTAGAATAGAAGCCATAAGGATCTTTCTCGCAAATGCTGCAAGTCAAAACATGGTGGTTTATCAAATGGATGTCAAGACCGCATTCTTAAATGGGGATCTGAAAGAGGTGGTGTACGTATCTCAACCCAAAGGTTTTGTGGATCCAGAACGCCCTAATCACGTGTATCGATTAAAGAAGGCTCTCTATGGGCTTAAACAAGCACCTAGGGCATGGTACGACACCTTGTCTAAATTTCTTCTGGCTAACAAATTCTCCAAAGGCGTTGTTGATCCTACACTCTTTACCGGAAAAACGGGCAAAAACCTCCTACATGTACAAATCTATGTTGATGATATCATCTTTGCCTTATCTGATCCCACAGAATGTGATCGTTTCTCCCAAGAGATGAGTTCTGAATTCCAAATGTCTATGATGGGTCAAATGTCATTCTTTCTAGGACTGCAAATTTCTCAAAACCCCAATGGCATCTTCATCAATCAATCCAAATACGCCAATGAAATTTTGAAGAAATTTGGATTCGACTCCAGTGATTCAGTTGATACTCCTATGATTGAACGATCAAAACTTGACGAAGATGATGTGGGAATTCCGGTCGACCAAACCATGTATTGAAGCATGATTGGCTCCTTAATGTACCTCACTGCAAGCAGACCCGACCTTCTATTTGCAGTTTGCATTTGTACTTGGTATCAATCCAAACCCACCAAGAAACATCTGGAAGCTGTCAAGAGAGTCTTTCGATACCTTAAAGGAACAATCCACATGGGCCTTTGGTACCCTAAAGAAACTTCTATGGCTCTCACAGCATATTCGGATGCTGATCATGTGGGATGTCAAGACACTCGTCGCAGTACATCTGGGGGTGCACAATTTTTAGGAAATAAGCTAGTCAGTTGGTCTTCAAAGAAACAAATGAGTACATCTATCTCCTCCACTGAAGCTGAATACATTACTATGTCATCGTGCTGTGCTCAGATCCTCTGGATGCGATCTCAACTTTCTGACTATGGCTTCATATGCAATAAGATTCCCATGTACTGTGACAACAAAAGTGCAATTGCACTCTGCTGCAACAATGTCCAGCATTCAAGAACTAAGCATATTGACATTCGACATCACTTCATCAGGGAGCAAGTTGAGAAAGGAATTGTGGAACTTTACTTTGTGAGGACTGAGTTCCAGCTAGCCGATATCTTCACCAAAGCACTTTCTAGGGAACGTTTTCACTTCATTCTCCCACGCCTTGGTATGAAGAGTCTCACACCTGAGGATCTCATTTGTCTTCAGGAAGATCAAGAGGAGTAAAGGGGTTGCTTCACATATCCTTGTATAGTATCCAATATAGAAAAATTATAAAATCTATAAAAAGCATAAAAATCTGAAAAATCACAAAAATCCAAAAATATTCCTCTCACGACATGTCTCTTGTATAATCGATATATGTACGTTTCTAGAAATGTCATTCAACAATGACACGGAACCATACATATGCTTGAGCAAGAGTTTTTCGGTTTCAAATAAAGTTGTTTTCAAAAACATGTCGTATCTCAAACCATTCTTAAAACTATGGCTTACAGTCATTTCAGGCTGTAACCCAGACTCAAAATTATGGCATGTAGTCATTTCAGGCTACAACCCGGTCTTCAAAAATATGGCTTGCTATTACTTCAGATAGCAACCCGGTTTTCAAAATGGGGAAAACACGTCGCCAAAAAGACGGTTGTTCCTTTTACTGGGTGAAGTTCACCTGGGCATGGATTACTTTATATCCATGTTTCCTCGATCTAATGTATGTTTCAGTGCATTATTTCTTGATAAAGAAGAGAAATCTTCTTTTTATCGCCAAATACTTTCCCTTTTATGATTTTTCCGGAAAGTGTTTGTGCAAAACTTGGTGGTACCATGAAATTTTGAATGAAAATCAAATTGAACTCAAAAGTTTAATAAAATTTTCACTCAATCAATGATGTTAATAGTTTACGAAAATAGTTATGCTTTAACATCCGTCATTGATTGAAGGGGAGAATGATTTTTCAAAAATTTTATGTATCATCAAAACTCCCTACTTTGTTTAAAAGCAACAAAACAATTGTGATGATTATGTGTCAGAATGAGTACATCTTCAAAGAGTTTTCGCTAAAACTTCAAATCTTTTGTAAACTCATCAAATCTGACACATAACAACCTCCCTCACAGTTTGAGGGGGAGCAAGAATAAGTTCCTTTTATCAGAAAATATTAAAATTGACCGCATTTCTCTCCCAAAACGTTTTCTAAATTATTTAAATCAATTGGGATCCAAAATCTCAAAAGATTTGAAATTTTTGATCGGGGGAGAGAATGTGATTTAAATATGGAATCTGATAATCAAATGTGATCTTTTCAACTCAATAAAAGGCTCCCACATATGTGCTAAACACTTTCGAATATCGATGCACATATTGAGGGGGAGCGAAAGGCGTTTGTGGAAGTAATACCTAAGACTGACCATTTATCTTTATGCACGGAGTTATAAGGTTGGTTAAGGTTAGGTATGAGTTCCCATGATCCACCAGAACCGGAAGGATCTTCCCTGGTACAATCCATAGATAGATTAGATGTCCTTAGGAATGATATGAAAAAAAGGAGAAAAGTGAGAAAGGGAAGAGTGTGGACTGAGATAGAGCTAGAACTGGAACAAACCCAACAAGGTTCTAGTGGTGAAGTCTCGGTAAGCACTGAAGGGGTTGAAGAATTAAAAAGAAATAAAAGTAGAAAGGGTGAAAACAAATAGCCCTCCAAATAGTCAACCTTAGGGCAGAAACCGGGTTCAATTCATAATCTACTAGTGGTTACTAAAGTAACACTAGTATTGAAGACAAGACGTCATGGACCCAGTGACGCACTGCACCAAACTTCCCAACCACTCAAGTTCTTTTAAAAGAACTTGTTTCATTCTCACGGGGAACCCTGTGCAATGTATCGACCGCTCATTGCGAGCTATGTTGATACCTAAAACAGGAGACGCCTCCCCAGTCTCCAGGAGCTGATCAAAATGCACTATTGAGTCTAGAGCCATGAGATCATCCATAAATCTCAATAGGGCACACATTCCAAATATGCTTATTGTTTCACACAATGTTGAAAATAAGATAAAATATTTAGAGTCCTACGCATTATCCTTGTGGTATTGCCAGAACATCCGAGTGAAATAAAAATATTCACGATGAAGATGGAAATCCTTCTAGAGCGAACATCTTTCAAGCTCTTGGTAGGTGACATGTGAGATCCATCTTGGATCAATGATCAAGTGACAACTGGAAAGCAACAATGGTGCGATTCAACATTGAATCAAACTTGTTCCAGGATATGGATTGACGGATACTTTTGCTAAAACCTTTCAATGTGCTCACAAACTAATTTTTCGAGCACATTGATTGTGTATAACCTTTCAACCAAAAGTATTTTGATGGAAATTTGATTCAAAGCTTAAAACTCTCGTCGTGTCTCAAAAATGATTATTATATGTCACGCGAGTGATTTCTATGAATCAATTTCTCATCAATCCGTGAATATCTATTCACCGATTCACTCTATCGTGCTGTCTGCTTTGAGACGTTCCGGTATGAGAACATGATAAGTATGAAGATTCCAAAGTGGATTCTTTGGAAAAATTCATACTACAAGCTGGAAATTCCTGTCAAGGAGAGTCTTCTTTAAAAGAGACTCTACCTGATCGCAGGTCGGTTTTTACAAAACCGGAGGGTAGTCTGTCCTCGCAGAACGAATGACAAAGCCATATTCGTTCTCTATCTTTATTGCTAACTGTTTTATTTCAGGAACACATATAAAGATGGCGTTGATGGCTCCAGTTTCCAGCTGAATCGGGTCAATCCATACCTCATGCTCACACATCCTCCACACTATCAATGAAGATGAGAGACTTGCTACAACAAATGTTGAGAGACTACCAACAACGTTTCCGCAACTCTGATGAAAAAGTCTCCTGATCTACAACTCTAATGCAACGTCTCCAGATACAGAAGGGTGTGAGCATGATGGTCCTTAGTCACTACATCACATGAAGGCAATACAACTATGGATGAGCTTGGAGATTTACTTTGGCTGATGATCTCAAAGGAAGCTCAAAGATCACATATCACAAAGGAATTCAAATCACAAGTTCTCTTGCTTGAAGTACGAAGTGTGTTGAAAAGAGAAGAATCAGATCCTACGAGCTACAAAGACTAAAGAATGCTTAAAGAACAAAGATCTTAATTTCAAAGGTGACCTCGCTTTGGGGGAGATTGTTAGGAATATAAATATTCCTATAAAAGTCTCGGTCACCTAATGATTGTAATAGCATTAAATTAGCTCGTAGTTAGTTTGTTTATTAGTTAATTAGTATTAGTTTTAGTAACACCGTGGAAGAAGGACGGGTCTTCACCCACTGTATGCCTGATCCACAGCCCAGGAGTGGGCGTTATATTGTAAGTATAAATACCCCTCTCCACATGTGGAGAGGGTTGGACCTTCACTTAATCTCAATCTAATCTATTACATTTTTCTCTCAAGGTTCCTTTCTTTCTTTCTTTTCTCTCCTCCTCCTCACTCTCAACGCCTCACAAATTACAAGATAGACATGTTTCCTACATAGTTAGTATTCTACAATCTTTAACTCAAAGTTTCATTGTCAAATGTGATCAACATCTTTTACTAGTTGATGAGGCAAAAAATGAACCGTTTTTAGGGGGTCATTTTAGCCCGGATTCGAATTTATTTGATCAAATATTGCCCTAAATCGTTCCTTTTGTCATTTTAGGTACTTTTGGAGTGAAATCTGGAAAAGGAAGCATTTTGGACATTTTTGGAGCATAAAAGTGAAGAAAATGGCAAAGTCTTAATTTTCCTTGCTGGGAACAATACCTGACGGCGTCACTTGCTTCTTAATGACGGCGTCAAGAGTAATACAAGAGGTGGAAGTGGATGGTGCACATGACGATCCAGAAAGTTTTGTATTAAGGAGATGACAGCGTTACTATAGGCCGTCATGGTCCAAATGTTAGTGACGACCCAAAGCAACTTTACACGTGACGGCGTCAAAAGTGGATCTAGGCAATCCGATTTCATTATGGGCGGCGAGTTGACGGCGTCACAATTTTCTTCTTGACGCCGTCACCCTGTAAAATCTATATATAGGTTTCTAATTTTCATTCATTAGAGTGTAACTTTTAGTGTAATACCGTAAAATCCGATTTCTTAATTTTCCATATAATTTGAATTTTAACCTAAGTCTTAATATGATTACGAAATAAATTAAACTATAGTATATGAAATTATCGCATTTAAAATCTAAAGTAAAATATATGTTATAATAGATAAATACTAATCAAACTTTAATCAAATAAATTGTTCCCTAAATCTCTAATAAATACATATACCCCGATTTTATTTGCACAATATTTGATTCTATTAAAATCTGAAAATTTGACATAATAATATAAATTAAGAGATAAGGATAAGCTAAAAATAGTTTGTAATATACCAAGTAAATAAAAGATAAGTTTTCCTTTTCTTTTGCCCCAAGACATGATACCCATACAATACAATATACGGTTCCTAAAATAGGTTATATGTTTTCTAAAACCTACAACAATAAACGATACTCCATAAGTCTCGCACCAAAACCAAAAACTAAAACCCAAGTTCTGGAGTTGCTCTCTCAAGGCTTAAGTCGTCTCCTCTCCAGATCAAGAACCGTTACTGCTAGTTGCTGTGTTGGTGGTGATAACTTGCGGTATATTCTGTTCGACAAGGTGTAGTTTGGTCGTGGGCTTATTATTTGGATTGCTTGGTGTCGACTAGCCTTGGTCCGTTTGGTTTCGGTCCAAATCCTGTTGTTTTTCTTTCCAGTTGCGCAGCAAAGGTACCACCATCCTCCTTTGTTTTTAAGTCCATTTGACACCATTATATTTACTAAAATCTGAAGTTAAACACGTTAGACTAACCAACGAATCATGTGATCATGCTAATCTTGCACCTCATTAAATTGGTGATACGTATAACACATAAAAACATGTCGCATAAAGTCATGAATCTATGTTATATATACATCGACCTTAATTCTGTTTTGAAACATTCGAGTATGCTAGAGATACGTCTTTGACCTGGTTATTCGAATATGCATATATCCTAAGTAAATCACATGAAACAATGATAATCAGACCCTTGTGTATATCGGCTGTAAAAACGTGTTGAGGTGTGTGTTTTGACCCAAAAGTTGTATTCACTTATACTTATACGAACTGAGAGGAGATTAGAATATGTTAACTGTTTTGTGTTCAAATGGCATATGAAACTTTAAAGGGTGTCGATTTATGCATGAACCTGTGTGTGTGCATGCGGAAATAAAGGTGTGTATTATAGTAGGGCTGCTATTCATGGGTGTTAAATCTGTAATAGGTTATATAGATAAGTGTGTCATGTAGGTTGTGAAACACGTGTTTAGGTGATGCATAAAATCTGTATACGAGTAAGGGTTTTGGCAATTGATTCTTGATCATGTTATTGACACTAGTGGAGGTTTAATTTATTTTAAGGTGTGCATGTATGTAAATGTCGAGTAATTAAGCTGTGTGAGACGAGTCGTGTATTTGTGCATGTGATAATAATATATTTTAGTCGTAGCGGTCTAGGATTAATGTCGAGGGTATGTAAATAAATTATGAGTGACGAGGCCTAAAATTATCATCTTAATATGAAATTTATATTATAAATTTTAAAATAATTTTATTTGACATTTTAATATTTAATTTTGATAATTTATGTTTACGACCTTAAACTTTACAAAATTTACATAATTAACCCTAAACGATTATAATTGTCATATTAACCCTTAAATATTGTCCATTATAACATTAAAAGTATTAAATTACTATTACGGAAATTATTAAACATGTAAACTTGCTAAAACTGGAAACTAAAAATGGAAAGTTGCCTAAAAAGGAAAGAAACCTAAAAAGGGAATTTTGATTAAAATGAGCTTATTAGTAATATGTGATTATTACTTCGTATAGGTTTCGTGAAGAAGGAATGATTCCTATTTCCGCTACCTTTATCTGTTATTTTTCCATTTGAATAAGGTACGGATATTCTGACCTTAATTTTAAGGTTTCCTTCGTGATTACAACCTTTACTATGAACTTTTTGTTATGAACCTTTGATATGAACCTTTGTTTTCTGAACTTTCTGATATGACAAGTATGATTTGAACCTTAAATATAAACCATTTGATTACATGAGTTTCACTAGGCATGAGGGTTCCATTTTCATGTCAGGGATGCACCTCTGACATGACTCTAGGGCAGTAGAGTGATGTTCTGCCACGTCCCTTAGTTTAGCTGCAAATGTTTATGTGTTGGGAAGGGGCGTATGGATGCATCCTAGATCTGTTTCTGTTTCTGATATAATGTGATACGATATGATTTGTCTGGTGAATGTGGCTGTGTGTGCAATACACGTCCTTCACAATTGTAGGAGCTAGCTACTCCACTTATGTGATTATGATATGTGTTTATGATATGATCTGTTTCTGAGCTTGTGGTATGATTATGGTTCTGACTCTGTTTATACAGGTGACTGTATGAATTCCTTAACTAACCTAACATTTTTATTTCCGTATTATCCGTTATACCTAAAAATGTTTTTCCTAAAATATATCATTTTTACTTCAGCATTTATTTTTCATTTCATTTTGTTATATATCTGTTCACTGGGCTTTTTAAGCTCAGCCGCATTTTCTTTCACCGCGGCAGGTATTCAAGCTAGCTTTGGGATGGTTTTTGGGCTTGAGTGTAGAACTGAGTGAAGACTTTGACCATAGTTATTGGAGTAAGTTATTTATGTAAGTTTTCTGCTTTTGATCTATCTGTTTGTTCTGATGTAACACCATAATTTCTGACATTTTTACGCTTGTCGGGTTGGGGTGTTACATTTAGGGTGCAACTTTGGAGAAAAACCCTAGTCCGATTTTCACAGCTTTTTCAAGGGTTTTTACCCTTTGAAACCTCTTATGTTCAATTGAGATAAGTACTCTTTCAATTCAATCAATATGTCTATGTGTTGCTTGAATATATCTTACACTTGTCTTCAATTTAACATGCTTGGCTAGATCTCTTGTGTGTTTGCTTAGATGTAGTGAAACCTAGATGTTAATTATGGGTTGATTGTTTGTTTATAGTTGTTACGGATGATTGTATTCGATGTTAGGCTTAAGAAAACTGGCAGACTTCCATTGGTAACATGCTTGAACGTCTTAAGAAACATGATCAGAGGTGTACTATGATTTTTGGTTGTATTTAATGCGTAGGAGAATTCTAATGATCACATGTTAGGAGCTTCTAACGGCTCGACATAAGAGTGAAGTAGGATCCTATAGAGTTAGGGAATATTGTACACGACCCTACGACTAGTATTAAGGAATATGACCCGTCATCCATGCAATTGTAACAAATTATCAACCTGTAAAAGATATCTAGGGAGTAATGAAACCTAAGTAAACAAAACTTTCCCTATCATTGTTTACACCACATTAGTTTAATTAGATTTATTTCCATTTCTGTTATTTTATTTTGATTGCATCTTTAGTTATTGGGTTAGTTGACTAGCAACTAATTCCGCCCACTCTTCCAAAAAAAAAACCCGAGATTTTAATTGCTTTTATAAAATATAAAAATACAAAAATAATCATCCATCACCTCTAGACCTAGTTTTTAGGCTTTCTAATCCTAGCGACACTATTCCTGAGTTGAACGATCAATCCCCCGGTACTTGTCACTATACAATACTACAACGATCAGGTACACTGCCTGGTGGGGGTTGTAAGCTTCTCGATATCCCTTGAGAGGTAAAGCCTGGTGCGATTCCCACGTATCACTAGTCATCGTCTCAGGCTTTAGATATTAGATGATAAATAAGGCCCAAGCCTGGTATGTGGGGTTGGGTCTATTAAGGTTTCATTATGTATTACCTCTATATATATCGTATCAATAAAATGTATCTCTGACGGGGAATTATGTGATCTAACCCTAGCCGCCACCATTTAACCCTTTTCCAAAAAAAAAAATAAATAAATAAATAAAAAAAAAAAAAAAAAAAAATCTAGTTTAGCCGACAGATATTTTTCATTCAAAGACTACAAGAAGATTCAAAAGATATCATTTTTTGTTCTTGGCGACCGTGCAAACAAAGATTCATTCTTTTGTTCTTGACATTATTGATACGTGACATGCAAAGCAGATAATTGATTGTTATGTTAAAACCCTTGCTACTGTTCTCGGAAGTGAGGAGGAAGCAAGTTGTCATCCTTTATGTTTGTTTGGTCAACTCTAATTTGGTGCTGTCATGCTTAATGTTGAAAAAAATGTATAGTTGTTTTTTATTTGTTTGTTAGTCGATTGTTCGTACAACTACCAGTTTCTAAAGTCGATCGTTGGTATGGTATTGTTACCGGTCGACTTAGCTGACCGTTGGTACTAGTCGACCGAAGTCGACCGTTGATATGGTTTTGTTACGATTCGACTAAACTTATGCTTTTACTACGTTAATGTTTTGTTTTTCTTTTCTTTTCTAGTTTGCTACTGCAGTCTGAACTTTCACGATTTCGCCGCTCGGACTGCGGGGGAGTATTAGTGGATAAATAGGTCCAAGCCCGGTTTGTGAGTTTAGGGTTTCACCATTATAAATAATGGTAATTAATAAAGTTATACCCAAGGGGTTTACAATGTCTAACATTAGACACCCTAGATATAGACAGCCCATTGAAGTTTTCAAGTTGAATGAGAAATGGGAGAAAGATGGATTAGGAAAGCACGTGATTTGGGACAAAATTGACGGATTAGGAAAGCACATGATTTATATCTGTGACACAACATGTGTATGCCTTGAAGCCAAAGTACCAGAAATGGAGAACAAGATCTATTTTCCACAGTCAGATTCCACCAACGGGAGGATAGTCATATATTCACTCGAAACATGCACATATGAGATATTCCACAGCAAAAAAAATGGAAGATAGTTTCGAACGGACAAATCCTCATACCTGGATTGAACCGAGTTGGCCATAGTTTAGCCCTCAATTTAGTATCGGATGATTCTCTTTTAACTATTGTTCCTTGGTATCTCTTTTTAATGAGTAAACTAGTTATAATACCCGTGCACGCACAATATTTTTTCAGAAAAAATTAATTATATAGTATTAGCGTTTAAAAACAAAAAATCTTATGTATATTTTAAAAAGTTAGAGCATCAACATGTGCGAAAGTAAGAAAAATAGTTAGCAGAAATTGTAAATATAACCATGGCATCGACCTTGTATTGGATTCTTGAACGTGTCTCCTTATTATGTTATTGGGTCAAAGGTTCTTTGATCACATGAGTTTACACATAAATCAAATTTATGTTAAAATTTTTGTTACTATATGGACATTTAAGAATTTAACCGTGAAAATTGTGATATAAGTAAAACTAATAAGTGTGCAGGAGTTTTTCATTATGTATTAATATCAATTAATATTTTGTAAAATTTTATTGGATGAAAGATTTAACTTTGTTTAGCTGACATAGATGTTAATGTTGAGGTTGATGTTGTTGTTTAACTTTAATTATTGATATCATGTTGTACAAAATGTGCAAGTTAAGTAGCACATAATGAGCGTTGATTAAGTTAAAATATACTCAATAAAGTTTTTTAAGAATATTTTTCCGGATATCCGTACATAAACTTTAAATAATAATTACATGAGTCATTATAAATACAATCGTGTATATTTATTTTCATATCACAGTAACTCGTACTTACCATTTGATATTAAAACTAATATCTATTTTAAAAGTATTTAACATACATTAAAACTAATTCGTACATTTATAAAACTTTGTAAGTTTAATGGATAGAAGTCTCAAACCAATACTAATACTCATGTAATTGTAAACAAAGTTCATATTATAAAGTGTAGGGGGTATAAAGTGTAAGGGGTTATTTGTTTATTATCTAAAGTTATTAAAAAAAACATAGAAATTTATAATTTTACACTTAACTCCATATAATATATTTAAAATTCAACAACTAATGTTTTATTAATTACCTAATCTTTTTTTAAGTTTTTTATTTTCATAAATTCGACACATATATTTTTATGTGCTTTTTTCCTCAATCAAATTATCCACTAAATTTATTAAAGTCTGACCAAAATCAATTCAATTTTCACTTTTTATTGGCCAATCATATTGCTCAAATTCGCCTATGTATCAAAATCGAGCTTTCTTATTTTTTCCACTAAGATTATTTTGTCAAAAATACTCCGAAATGATGTATTATTATCGATTAAGAAATGAATCACTTAACATGTTTCAATTGGTTTTACTTGGTTTATTCGTGATAAAATCAAGTTATATATAGTATAGTATTACTCAAGAGATCCACAAAGATATACGGATAACCCGAGGTCGTAATCCGTGTGAAGGGTGAATAGAATTTTGAATTCCCGATTCGTGAAACGTGTCGAGAAAGTGGTAAAAAGTGATTTGATGAGATTACACTAATGAAATAGTAAATGAAGCATAAATAATCACTTAAGCACGTAATTCAAATAAGGCAACTAGAAACGTAACGTAAAATCAAAAACGTAAGCTTAAACGTAAAATAAACGTTAACGTATGAAATAAAACGCGACTTTTAAGCTACACTACTTCTACGGACTTGAAAATAATTTTGAAAATTTAAAAATGATAAATGAAAATTTTAAGAAAAAGAAAAATATTTTTTTGACTTTTTATTTATTTTTTATGAATTAAAAACTATTTAATATAATTTAAAATTAAAAGAAAATGCAAATAAGGTGAGAAAAATGAAAATTAAATTTTGAAAATTATAAAATAACTAAAAAGTTATTTTAAAACTAAAAACTAATTTTTTTTGCTTTTTGTATAATTTTTGGGAATTAAAAACAATTAAATCTAATTAAAAATTCAAATAAATTTCTAAAATTCTAAAATAAATGAAAATAAAATTTTAAAATATTTTTGGATTTTTCTTGGCTTTTTCTGATTTCTTTTGGAATTTTTGGTAATTAAAATGTATTTAAAATTGAATAAAAATGAAAATTAATTAAGAAAAATAGCAAATAAAAACAGAAAAATATGAAAAATTCAGGAAAATTCTAATTTAATATAGTAAACTTGAGAAAAATATAAAAAATGAAAAATAAGCACTAAAAACACTACTTGCTTTGAAATAAGTTAAGAACCAAGTGCTTATTAATTAGCAGTGTTGACCAGAGTTGACCAAACTTTGACCCAATGTATTTTTGACTTAGAAAAGCTTAAATGAATAAAACTTAGGCCAAAAGTTATTCAGAATCACAGGTTAGGGCACAATCAGTTACAATAAGCCAAAGTAATAAAAGCCAATAAGCAAAAACAGATAAGCAAAGTGATCCCAAACAGTGAATTAAGCAAATATAAGCTCAAATGAACTTAGACTAACATCAAATCTCAGATTAAGAATATCAAAACAAACTTGCAGCCCTAAAGTAATAGTCAGACCCTATGCTCAATTTAATCAACTTATAGGTCCATTAAGCCTGAGCAAATAAGCTTGGGATTGTGAACTTATGGGGGCAAACAGTCCTCTGATCTACTGAGAATCAAAAAGAACCAAAATCTTAATCTTAATAGCTTAATGACTCAACTGAATTTACCTAGAAAACTTTGCCAAAAACTGAAGTGCAGGGGGATATTTGAACCTGGCAGTCAACTTATGTCCATTTTTCCAATAAGCAGTAGAGATATAAACAGAAATTTCCTGATTAAAAATGATTCACAAGCTGCAAATCTCTACAAATTAACTTTAAAAACTTAATTTCACTCAATATTAAATCTTAGAAGTGCTTTCAAAGATCTGACCCAACTCTCAATACAAATGATTGATGCTAAACCGTCAACTTATATTGACCAAGTAATGGTCAGCAAAGTCAAATAGCCTAGGTCAATGCTTCGGGTAATATAAGGTATCACCAGGTCGTTAAGTCCCGTTGAAGTGTGAATTGTAACTTTAGCGTATTAGTGATCGGGTGATTATTCACAGAAAAGGGTTATGACCAAAATTATTTGGAAATTATTAACAAATATAGCTTAGGGAAGCTATGTGATTGATTACGGAAATTTGGATTACGAGGATTTGAGCTAAAACCTAAAAACGTACGTTTTGATTAAAAAACGTACATAGACGAACAAAACGAAAAAATACAACTGATGGACTGGAAAGGTTGAAAGTGTAAAATTAGTATTTTTACAATCCTATTAATTAAAGAAAATTTTAAGAAAATTAAAAATTATTTTTACACTATTTAATTATTTATTATTAATTAATTACTAATTATCTATTTATTACTAATTAAATTAATTAGAATTACTAAAAATACTAAAAAGGCTTAGAAAATTAAGAAAATTTTTATAAATCTAATTAACCATCATGGGAATCCTAAAAAATTATAAAAAGTTAATTTTAAGTATTTTTAAACTAACTAATTAATTATTAAGCTAATTACTTATTAATTTCTAATTAAACTAATTATATTATAAAAAATAGAAAATGAACAATAAAAATTCTAGAAAAAATTATAAAAAATGTTTTAACTAAAATAAAAGCTAGAAAAATTATAAAAACTAAGTTATACTTTATAAAATCTAATTATGCTATTTAATTACTTAATATTAATTAAAACTTAATTAAACTAAAATTAATTATAAAAACCACTAAAAAACAAAATAAAAATCTGGAAAAATTTGTAAAATTACTTTAACCTAAAAGAGAATTTCTAAAAATATAAAAATGATATATTGCTTAAAATAAGCTAAAAAGAAAATTAAAATTGATAAATCCAATTAAATAGAAGCTATCACTAATATTAAAGTTGATTTTTTTGGTTTTTTCTTTTTCCAAACTGAATATACACTAAAAACAAAGACTTTTAATAAAAACACTTTTCACACAATCCAGAAATAAGCACTTTGAGTGCTTATTTGTCCACTCAGTTGACTTATGTTGACTGAGGGTGTAAATAAGCTCAAATGAAGAGTGTGGGGTCCACAATGATAACTTTTGGTTTCTCTGAGTTAGTAGAACCTGAATAAGCAAGAATAAGCCAACTAAGTGGCTTCAATAAGCCAATAATCACAAATAAGTTGTTTGCTTATTCCATTCTGAGGCAGTTATGGGACAGACTTTTGGCACAAAGTTAAGTGGGGTCCACAAGTCTAGAGGTCAAATTACTGGTCAATATACACTCCCTGGTAGGAGGGGGGTTGAAAGGTGCCAAGTCTGAGGTGTGGGACCCACTGGGTCGGTCACAAACCACCACCAAAGTTGGGTGGGTGGAACAAGTCTGCTGAGACAGGGCAAGAGCTTGCCCTGCAGTCAACTTCAAAGGGTGATTTGGTACCCAAGAAAAAATCACAAAATTATAACAATTGTGGAAATCCAAAGTTCAGCTGATAGTGTAAACACACAACAAATTTCAAGTCTTGAATCACAACACAAAATTCAATTTTATTCATGCCATTTTGGCAAAAATCTGCATATGGTATTTTTGACTTTTAGAGAGATTGTAAGTTTTGACTTTTGTGAACTTGTGTAGCTGATTTAATGATCACATAAGTTAAAATAAGCTATATGAAAGCTAATTTAAGCAAATACATCCACTTGTGAACAAATTTGATTTGGTTTGAGCTTGAAAAATCACCACAGTTAACTGTGGTGATTATTTCTTTATGATTTTGACTTTTGCAGAGTTTTGGAATAAAACTTAGATTACCCTGACCTTGTATTCAACCAAATAACATGTAGAAACACAGACTTGCACAATAAGACAGATGGAACACTATGAACAAGCTACAACTAAACACCCCTTTAGAAACAGTTTAAGATGAAAACTTGATTCAAACAAGTATACAACACAATCCACTGTATACAACTACTATATTAAGCAATAATTAAGTAAATTAGACAGTAACAAACAACTAAACTATATGAGAGAGTAAAAATCAAAAGTAAGGCTTACATAAGCCTTCCAAGCTATCTGTTAAGGACCAAAAAACCAAATGAACCAACCCTAATGCCCTCCCATGAGGTACCTAACCCACAGCCATCCACAATACACTGTGCTCCTTGCTTTCTTCTTCTTTTTCACCAATTTTTTATTTTATTCTTATTTTTTTGGTATTTTTGCTATTTTTCTTAAACTTAGGTAAAAACCATTCTACAACTTAAAAACTTACTTGAAACAGATTAATGAGGGTTTATATGAACTTATGAATAGCTTTTACACATGAGAACCTTGATTTAACACTTGAAAAATTCAAATGGAACTTAAAAATAGAAACAGAAAATAAACTTAGAACTTTGCTTTCATTAATTAAAAACTGAGTTACAAATGCAAATTACAATATTACTGAAGTTAAAACTACAATATTACACACACTACAAGGCTCCCATGAGCTACAATTTATATAACGACCTAAAACCAATACCCTCAGTCTTCCACATGGCCTCCTTTTGAATTCTGATAGACCCACATGGCTCTTGTTGACCTATTGACCAAATCCCATGCGTTGAATTAGCTTTTGATTGATCCTAGCCTTTGATTGGCTTTTTGGCGCCAAAACTTATACGGGGTAATATTGAGTGGTTCTGATGGGTGTTGGTGAGGAGAATTAATGGTGGTGGGTTTGTTTGGTGAGGGTTATTAATTGTGGGGGTTTGAGTTGGTGAAAAGGTGAGGAGGGGGGGGGGAAGTATTCCCTGGTTTTGCGTTGTTGTGTTGGGGGTTGAAGACGTTGACCGGGGTCAACGCTGGGTGGTATTAAAATGGGAAGGGAGTGGGCTGGATGTGTTGGGCCTGGGAGTGGGCTAAGGGTAAGGTGGGTGGATTGGGTTTGTTTTGGTTTTGGTTTATAAATAACATAAGGGTCCGTTTGGTTAATAGTGAACAACAAGGACCAATTGTGTAATTTTTGCAAACTTGAGGGCTGCAAAATGAAACTTCCCCAAGGTAACCATAAGGACCAATGTTGCCAATACCAATAATACAAGGACCAAATTTGCCAATTTTCCATTTTTCAAAATTTCAAAACTTCCCAGGGACTTATTTTGCCAAATTTGAAATCTCAGGGACCAAACTTGTAATTTTGGAAAACTTGCAACCCAAGTGTAATATTTAGTGATTTTTGACTTTTAAAACCTTGGGTTGACTTTACCTTTCAAAATAAATGCATAGGGACTAAAGTTGACAAGTTTTGAAACTTGGGGGACTGAAACTGCCAATACTGCAAACTTTGTACGTTTTTTCTTTGTTTTTGCACATTTTGCTTTTAAAACACATAAAACACAATCCCTGGGATAATTTAAGTATTTTGATAATTTTTTGATTGTTTTTGTGCGTTTTGGCAGTTTAAATATATCAAAAACGATGAGTGTTTGAGCACTCATCAATCCCCCACACTGAACTATTGCTAGTCCCTAGCAATCTTTTTAGAAAACTTGATGGATTTTAAGCTCTTTACCAAAAGCCATCACTTCTGGAGTAGCCAGGTGTAAGAACTGTGGCACACCTGATAACCGTGTGATTTTGAGCAAACCACCAGTTTTCAACGGATTTGTTAAGTCTTTACCAAGAGCCGTTTGCTCCAGGACTAGCCAGCATCTTGATGGACAACGTCAACATCTTGGTGAGCTGATTACCAATTATGGATTTTCCACGCCTTTACCACAAGCCATAATCTTGCGGGCTAGCCAACTCATTTGTTTTTGGGGAGTTGAGGAACCATACAATTTTGGGCAAATTGCAAGCCGTCAACGGATTTGAGTTATCTTTACCAAGAGCCGTTTGCTCCTGGATTAGCCAATCCCTTTATCGGTTAGACCTGGCGGACTGATTACCAAAAAAATTTTGAAATAAAGTGAAAAAATTTTTGAAAATTTTGGCAAAAAACGGGGGTACTTGAAAGATATTTTGATAAAATTCATTAGAATTCCCCCCCCCCCCCACTTAGAAATGAATATTGTCCTCAATATTCAAAGTCCCGGCTATTATGCCGAAGCTATGAACGTAAAAAGCCAAGATTCGAATCTAACTGCGGAAATACCAATTTTCACTTTATTTCTATATATATACAACTTTTTTTTTTTTTTTTTTTTTTTTTTTTTTTTTTTTTTTTTTATGAAATCTATATACATATATACATTTTTCAAACAGCGGGGGGTTGGCCATTCCCCCACACTAGGTGGTAGAAAATAGAAAGAATCAGAGATACGGGTGAAAACCCGTATTGTGCTATTGTTTTTGTTCATCGAGTCACTAGCTTGACTCGATCCCCGAATTCAATTGTCCTTGGAGAAAGTTTGGAGATCCAGGACGACCATGGATGGTACGTCCTCTCCAAAGTAATGTTTCAACCGATATCCATTCACTTTGAAATTTGGACCGTCATTTTGAGATAATTCGACGGTACCATAAGGATAAACTTTTGCGATAGTGAATGGACCAGTCCATCGGGTTTTGAGCTTTCCCGAGAAGATCTTGAGTCTAGAGTTGAAAAGAAGGACTCGATCACCAACGTTGAAAATGCGGTTTTTGATTTTGGAGTCATGAATCTTCTTTGTCTTTTCTTTATAGATCAAAGAGTTCTCGTAAGCTTGATCACGAAGTTCGTTTAATTCGTTTAGTTGAACTTTTCTATGATCACCCGCCGTTTTGAGGTCGAAATTGGCATGCTTGAGAGCCCAATAGGCTTTGTGTTCAAGCTCGATCGGAAGATGGCACGCTTTCCCGTACACAAGTTTATAAGGCGTACACCCAATGGGTGTTTTGTAAGCCGTACGGAAAGCCCAAAGTGCATCATCTAATTTGTCCGACCACGATGCACGATTTTCACCTACAGTTCTTTCCAATATTCTCTTGATGCCCTGATTGGAAACTTCGACTTGTCCACTGATGAGGCGAAAAATGGTCCGTTTTTAGGGGGTCATTTAAGCCCGAATCCGAATTTATTTGATCAAATATTGCCCTAAATCGTTCCTTTTGTGATTTTAGGTACTTGGAGAGTGAATTCTGGAAAAGAAGCCATTTTGGACGTTTTTGGAGCATAAAAGTGAAGAAAACGGCAAAGTCTCAATTTTCCATGCTGGGAACAGTACATGAAGGCGTCAAGAGTAATCTCCTGACGGCGTCAAACCCCAAGAATTAAAATCCGTAGCTGATGACAGCGTCACACACAGGGCGTCAAGAGTAATTTGTGTGACGGCCTAGGCCTTGACGGCGTCAGAAGTAGATCAAGGCCGTCCGAGGAGTATTTGGCGGCGAGATGACGGCGTCACACCTTTGTTCTTGACGCCGTCATCCCTATTTTCCTATATATAGTTTTCTAGTTTTTCACATTTAAGGAGAAGAAGTTTTGGAGAAACCCTAAAGACGATTTTGGTGCAACTTTTACAGGTTTTTCAAGGGTTCCAAACCCTTGATACCTTGCATTGTAATTGAGATAAGTGTTCTTCTAATTCAATCAATATGTCTATGTGTTGGTTGTCTATATCTTGTTCTTGTCTCAATTCCATTATGCTAGGCTAGATCTCTTTTGTGTTTGCTTAGATCTAATGAAACCTAGATATTGATTATGTGTTGATTACTTGTTTATTCTTGTCTTGGATGAATGATTTATATGTTAGGCTTAAGAAAACTGGCACATCTCCAAATGGTAACATGCTTGAACGTCTTAAGAAACATGAACCGAGGCGTACTAGGTCTTTATTGGTTGTATTTAATGCATGAGCCACTGTTTACAATCCCTATAGTTGTGTTGGGCATGGTGTAGGAGGAGATAAGAGCTCATAGAATTGGGGAGTTATGTATGCCACCCCATGAATGGTATTAAGGAATACAATCCGTCATCCATGCAATTATAACAAGTAATTAACGTGTAAAAGATATCTAGGGAGTAGTGAAATCTAAGTAAACACATTTTCTCCAATTACTGCTCACAACCTTAGTATAATTAGTTTATTTTCATTTTTAGTATTTTATTTTGATTGCATCTTAGTTTTGGGTTAGTTGAATAGCAACTAATTCCGCCCACTCTTCCAAAACCCGAGATTTTACTTGCTTTCATAAAAATATAAAAACACAAAAATAATCATCCCTCACCTTTAGAACTAGTATTTAGGCTTTCTAATCCTAGCGACACTATTCCTAAGCTGAACGATCAATCCCCCGGTACTTGTCACTATACTATACTACAACGATCAGGTACACTGCCTGGTGGGGGTTGTAAGCTTCTCGAGATCCCTCGAGAGGTAAAACCTGTTGCGATTCCCACGCATCAAGTTTTTGGCGCCGCTGCCGGGGAATAGTTATTGTCTAGGTTAGAATTTCTTTTTATTAGGTCTACTTGCTAGATTCCTTTCTAGTAAGATTTTGTTTTTATTTTTAGGTCTTCTTTAGTCTATCTTATTTCTTCGTGCTTTTGTTCGTAACTCTTTACCATCCGACATCATGGAAGGTGGTAACATCTTTGAACCCGTCATCCCACCACAACAAAACCCACCATTAGAACCCCCTAGGCCCCGAACCTTAGGAGAGTATTCCCGACCTAGCCACCAAGGCTACCGAAACACCATTGAGCTCACCGGAGCCAATGTGACCCCCTTGCGATCCGACACCATCCGGTTGGTGCAAAGCGGATGTGCATTCCATGTACTTCGTTCCGAAGATCCAAACCAACATCTTAAGGACTTTCTCAAAATCGTAGATTCCATAGACCTAGGTGTTGAAACTAGAGAGACTACCCGTTTACGCCTATTCCAATTCTCTCTACGGGATCAAGCTAGTCAATGGCTTGAGCGTTTACCCGCGGGATCCATCACCACATGGGATGATCTCACCACTCGTTTCCTTGCTCAATTTTTCCCACCGGGGAGAACTACTAAGCTTAGGAATGACATCTTGATGTTCCAACAACGTCAAAATGAATCTCTTTATGAAGCATGGACTCGTTTCAAGGACTTACTCCAAAAAGTCCCTCATCATGGCATAGATCTTTGGCTCCAAGTCCAAATTTTTTATGACCATATCGACATCTCCACGAGGCGAGCCATTGACCAATCGGCCGGTGGTAAGCTACGTGATCTTAGTGCGGAACAATCATGGGAACTCATAGAAGATCTTGCTCTCTATGACAACGAAAGTTGGGATGATCCCCGTGATTTGAACAAAACGGTCAAGGCAATATCTTTGCCTTCGAACAATTCTAGCACTCCCGACCGTAGGATCATGGAACCTGAAGGTCGAGTCAAGTTTCTCATGAAATCTTACGAAGCTCCGAAGCCTTCAAGCCAAGTGAACAAAATCACTTCTTCATGCGAATTATGTAGTGGTCCCCATGACACTCGTGATTGTGTGGAACTCCCCGGAACAGCTTTTGCGGACTACGCATCCACGCGTACTGATGAAGCGGGAGATAAGTGGTACACTTTCAAGCCCGAGCCAAACACTTACGGTGATTCATACAACCCCTCTTGGAAAAATCACCCAAACCTTAGGTGGAAACAAAATCAACCCAATTCTTCCAATCCGCCTAATCGTTACCAACCAAACGGTCCACCATCCACCCATACTTTCAACAACAATCCTTCTAACAACTATGGTAGTACCAACAATCTTGAAGGATTGATGTCAAAGTTCATGGCATCTCGAGAAGCTCGCATATCTAAGTTTGAAGCCGATTTCAAACAAAAGCAAAGCGAGATGACCACTAGAATTGATGCATTGTTGAAAGTTCTCAATGACCGAGAAATGGGAGCACTCCCGAGTGACACGGTCAAGAATCCGAAACTAACCGTTAATTCCATATCCTCAGTTTCGTCACCCACTTCGTGTCCACAATATTACTCGGTTAAATCAACGAGCACGTGTTTCAAACAAAACCAAGTTCCCCAAAAGGACCAATCAAATAAAACACCCACTATAGAGCCGGTCAAAAGCATTGTTGAAACACCTCTTACGCAAGACCTTGACGATGAATTCAAAGAACTTCACCTTGAACGCCCCGTCATTGATGTCTTAGCGCGTGCTCCCTACTATAGTGCCCTCCTAGAAAAATATGAGAAGTGTAAGCTAGGCAAAAATGGGACCGCCTTCGTTCAAAACAAGTTGCCTAAAAAGCTTGATGACCCGGGTATATTTGTTTTGCCTTGTAAGATAGGAAGATCCGAAGCTTTCGACACACTAGCCGATTTAGGGTCAAGCCTCAACTTGATTCCCTTATCCTTATTCACCGCTCTTAAGCTAGGAAAGTTAGAGGAAACGGAGGTATTGATAGGGCTAGCGGATGGGAGTATTGCACACCCGGTTGGAATGATTAAGGATGTAGTTGTTCACGTAGGAAAGTTAACTATATTAGCGGATTTTCACGTCCTAGACATGGTTAGTGACACTACATGCCCATTATTGGTAGGAAGAGGATTTTTAACAACCGCTAGTGCCATGATAGATTGCAAGGAATCAAAGATAACGGTAGGTGAAGGCGATACTTGGTCGGTGTATGATGTTAAGAAGCATAGTTATGATTATGATGATGAACCAACACCGCATTGGGTAGAGATGAATAGGAGACCGTCTAGATATGGACCTTGGATAGAAAGGAACTTTATAGGACCTCAATGCCCATTCTATCTAGAAAAAGACTTTGTTGAAAAGACACATTCGGTAGAACAACTCATAGCTAGAGATGAGGAGCTAGACCCCTTTGAGGACCCCTTAGTCTTTAGGAAGATGATTGAGTTATTAAGCGTAATGCCCATTAACATAGAAAGGAATAAATGGAAAAGAGAGGGAGATAAGTGTAAATGGAGGTGGGACAAGCCACCTAAAGAAGGTGACGGGTCATGGCATATTAGAATGACCTTGTATGATCCGGATGGAGAAAAGTTTGAAAGGTCATACCATACTAAGGAAACCGATAGAAAGTTGAAACCTAAGTTTGATCCCAAAGATGTCCTCAACGTGGAACTCACCCGAATCACGTAGTAACCCATGACCTTGAGTCTAGCTACAAGACTCGTAAATAAAGAAAAGCGCTTCTTGGGAGGCAACCCATGTTTTGTGTGATTTTATTTGTTTGATTGTTATTTGCTTCCGTATGCATGTTTTATTTTTATTGTTGGTAGATCATGTTTCTAAATTAAAATGTGGAAATACTTTACTATGTTGTTTGGCCTAGTCTTAACTCCAACCTAAAAGTATTTTTGCAAAAGATAAGTGTAAGGGGAAACCCCAAATATGTTTTCAAGAAACAAACCGATCATGATTCTCCACAATATTAAATGAACATGTATATTCGTATTTGTTAGAGTCAAATGCTTGTATTGAGTCATAATGAAGTTTTGCAGGATTTTCCAGGAAGTAAGACCAAGTTTTTCCAGAAATTTTCCGGAAACTTAACATACGAATTTCTGCAGGTCCATTCTGACGGCGTCATGAGTTTACTCTTGACGGCGTCAGGAGTTAAAATCTGGAAATTTTACCGGTTTTGTTTTTCTAACGGAGTCTTATGGTTTTTTGTGAATTATTAAGTTTTATAATCTCCAGGAGATCTGCAAACTTCATTCCACAAGCATTATATCTTATCTTGTTTTCTAGGATTTAGTAACTTATATAGGATGCCGCCGATTTTACGCGAGGTTGTCTTGTCTATTTTTGTCAGGATTTACAGGTTATGTATGACAAGAAGATGATTTATATTCTGGAAGGGAAGCTTTGATTGTTCATTTTCTTGGAGGAAGATTTAACCTGGCCAACCTATAATCCATACCGAGCGAATCAGGGGAGTATTTGATTTCATTCTCTTTACTTTTTCACTTTTACATTCTTTACTTGAACATTGGGGACAATGTTCATCTTAAGTGTAAGGAGAGGGTAAAAAGATGATACCTTACATATGCACTTTCGCTTGAGTTTGTTTTGTTTAATGGTAGATGTGTAATAAAACTATGAGAAATACTTGTTAGTGTAATTTTAGCGCCAAATTTAAAATTTTTTACAACATTTAGGAGTGAAACTTTAGCCATAGCAAGCGTCTCATGGATAGGAGATTGTATGACTAGCACATAACCGTATATTCAGAAAAATTTTCCACCCAAAAATGTGAGGTTCGCCTTTAGATTTGATAGGAAAAGCATTTACTATTAGTGCTTATGAGTGTACCGGTAGCATTTAGATTCTAGAACTTGCGTTAGTGATGCATCCCGAGACCGCTGGTGAGACTACATTCGTGTGGTAGGATTTACTACATGATAAGAGGCATTAGGATCACCCTTGTGTTAAACCCGTATTATAATTACTTGACCATTTAAGTCATACTACTTGACTAGTTAAGTCAACTAATTTTTCCCACACCCTTAGCGTTGTACTCACTTTTAGTGCACGAAACCCCTAGTACACCCCTCCGAGCCTATCTTTTCGTTTCTAACTTTAAGCATTTTACTTAAAGGAAGAATTTGTTACACCCCACTTAAATGTACACCCAAATCGCCTTAGCCTTCCGTGTAAGCGCTCATTTTTAGTGCATTATTGTTATTTGTTAAACCCTAAGTTAACTTTCTAATTGATTACATGGTTGCTAAGTCGAGTCATATCCTTGTACATATTGTTTTGGGACGATTGGGACTCATGGGTAAATACTTATTTTATGGAGTAATGGGGAAGAACATAATATTATTACCCCCATATGTACGTTAATCTTAAAAGTGCTCCAAGTGTTTTGATTTTCTTAATTCGAGTCATTAGATTAGTTAATTGTAAAGTATGTAAAGATTCAAGTGTAAGGGGAATTTTCATTCCATATGATGTATTATTTTGGATGGTAGGGTAAGAGTGTATGCAAAAAAAAAAAAAAAAAAAAAAAAATCGAAAAATCAAGAAAAAGAAAAAAATAAAATAAAATAAAAAAAAAAGAAGAGAGAAAAAACATACGGACTACCATCCCTTTTCATTCTATGTTCATTTTATGTTTTTAGTTATTTTTCATTTATTAGCTTAAGTCGAGTCTAGTCTTGGCTTAGCAACGTCATCTTGTACATGTAATTAACCAAGATTGTTAACTCGCCACCAGTAATAACTTCCTTTATCCAATAAAACCGTGTAATTCATATCCCTATACCTAACGTTACAACCCTTTAAAAGACCTCTTTGATAGTCTTTCCTAGGTGCTTACGCCATGTGGTGGAGGTTTGATCCTTTCCCAAGCCTATGGTAATCTATTTTGCTATGACAGGTAGTGAGAGATATCTTCCATTTCCATAATGTTATATTACTTTATTACACCCGAGAGATGTGAGTATCTAAACACTATTTGTAAGGTGCTAGTGTATGACCTCCGAGCTTGTCTATTGGTCTTTAGTGGAACGATTATTTGTTGTAATTACTTTTATATTAGTGTTAAATGACCCCTAACTTGTCTTTTGAGTAGAATAAAAGCGCATTTGCTTGAGGACAAGCAAATCTCAAGTGTAAGGGTATATGATGAGGCGAAAAATGGTCCATTTTTAGGGGGTCATTTAAGCCCGAATCCGAATTTATTTGATCAAATATTGCCCTAAATCGTTCCTTTTGTGATTTTAGGTACTTGGAGAGTGAATTCTGGAAAAGAAGCCATTTTGGACGTTTTTGGAGCATAAAAGTGAAGAAAACGACAAAGTCTCAATTTTCCATGCTGGGAACAGTACATGAAGGCGTCAAGAGTAATCTCCTGACGGCGTCAAACCCCAAGAATTAAAATCCGTAGCTGATGACGGCGTCACACACAGGGCGTCAAGAGTAATTTGTGTGACGGCCTAGGCCTTGACGGCGTCAGAAGTAGATCAAGGCCGTCCGAGGAAGTATTTGGCGGCGAGATGACGGCGTCACACCTTTGTTCTTGACGCCGTCATCCCTATTTTCCTATATATAGTTTTCTAGTTTTTCACATTTAAGGAGAAGAAGTTTTGGAGAAACCCTAAAGACGATTTTGGTGCAACTTTTACAGGTTTTTCAAGGGTTCCAAACCCTTGATACCTTGCATTGTAATTGAGATAAGTGTTCTTCTAATTCAATCAATATGTCTATGTGTTGGTTGTCTATATCTTGTTCTTGTCTCAATTCCATTATGCTAGGCTAGATCTCTTTTGTGTTTGCTTAGATCTAATGAAACCTAGATATTGATTATGTGTTGATTACTTGTTTATTCTTGGCTTGGATGAATGATTTATATGTTAGGCTTAAGAAAACTGGCACATCTCCAAATGGTAACATGCTTGAACGTCTTAAGAAACATGAACCGAGGTGTACTAGGTCTTTATTGGTTGTATTTAATGCATGAGCCACTGTTTACAATCCCTATAGTTGTGCTGGGCATGGTGTAGGAGGAGATAAGAGCTCATAGAATTGGGGAGTTATGTATGCCACCCCATGAATGGTATTAAGGAATACAATCCGTCATCCATGCAATTATAACAAGTAATTAACGTGTAAAAGATATCTAGGGAGTAGTGAAATCTAAGTAAACACATTTTCTCCAATTACTGCTCACAACCTTAGTATAATTAGTTTATTTTCATTTTTAGTATTTTATTTTGATTGCATCTTAGTTTTGGGTTAGTTGAATAGCAACTAATTCCGCCCACTCTTCCAAAACCCGAGATTTTACTTGCTTTCATAAAAATATAAAAACACAAAAATAATCATCCCTCACCTTTAGAACTAGTATTTAGGCTTTCTAATCCTAGCGACACTATTCCTAAGCTGAACGATCAATCCCCCGGTACTTGTCACTATACTATACTACAACGATCAGGTACACTGCCTGGTGGGGGTTGTAAGCTTCTCGAGATCCCTCGAGAGGTAAAACCTGTTGCGATTCCCAGGTGTATCCAGGTGTAAGAACTGTGGCACACCTGATAACCGTGTGATTTTGAGCTCTTTACCAAAAGCCATCACTTCTGGAGTATCCAGGTGTAAGAACTGTGGTACACTTGATAACCGTGTGATTTTGAGCAAACCACCAGCTTTCAACGGATTTGTTACGTCTTTACCAAGAGCCGTTTGCTCCTGGACTAGCCAGCATCTTGATGGACAACGTCAACATCTTGGTGAGCTGATTACCAATTATGGATTTTCCACGCCTTTACCACAAGCCATAATCTTGCGGGCTAGCCAACTCATTTGTTTTTGGGGAGTTGAGGAACCATACAATTTTGGGCAAATTGCAAGCCGTCAACAGATTTGAGTTATCTTTACCAAGAGCCGTTTGCTCCTAGATTAGCCAATCCCTTTGTCGGTTAGACCTGGCGGACTGATTACCACAAAAATTTTGAAATAAAGTGAAAAAATTTTTGAAAATTTTGGCAAAAAACGGGGGTACTTGAAAGATATTTTGATAAAATTCGTTAGAATTTCCCCCCCACACTTAGAAATGAATATTGTCCTCAATATTCAAAGTCCCGGCTATTATGCCGAAGCTATGAACGTAAAAAGCCAAGATTCGAATCTAACTGCGGAAATACCAATTTTCACTTTATTTCTATATATATACAACTTTTTTTTTTTTTTTTAAAGAAATCTATATACATATATACATTTTTCAAACAGCGGGGGGTTGGCCATTCCCCCACACTAGGTGGTAGAAAATAGAAAGAATCAGAGATACGGGTGAGAACCCGTATTGTGCTATTGTTTTTGTTCATCGAGTCGCTAGCTTGACTCGATCCCCGAATTCAATTGTCCTTGGAGAAAGTTTGGAGATCCGGGACGACCATGGATGGTACGTCCTCTCCAAAGTAATGTTTCAACCGATGTCCATTCACTTTGAAATTTGGACCGTCATTTTGAGATAATTCGACGGTACCATAAGGATAAACTTTTGCGATAGTGAATGGACCAGTCCATCGGGTTTTGAGCTTTCCAGAGAAGATCTTGAGTCTAGAGTTGAAAAGAAGGACTCGATCACCAACGTTGAAAACGCGGTTTTTGATTTTGGAGTCATGAATCTTCTTTGTCTTTTCTTTATAGATCAAAGAGTTCTCGTAAGCTTGATCACGAAGTTCGTTTAATTCGTTTAGTTGAACTTTTCTATGATCACCCGCCGTTTTGAGGTCGAAATTGGCATGTTTGAGAGCCCAATAGGCTTTGTGTTCAAGCTCGATCGGAAGATGGCACGCTTTCCCGTACACAAGTTTATAAGGCGTACACCCAATGGGTGTTTTGTAAGCCGTACGGAAAGCCCAAAGTGCATCATCTAATTTGTCCGACCACGATGCACGATTTTCACCTACAGTTCTTTCCAATGTTCTCTTGATGCCCCGATTGGAAACTTCGACTTGTCCACTCGTTTGAGGGTGGTACGCAGTGGAAAGACGGTGAGTTACACCGTACTTTTGCATGACTTTGTCAAATTTGTCATTACAGAAGTGCGTACCACGATCACTAATTATAGCACGTGGAGTTCCGAATCGGGCAAAAAGAGCTTTTAAAAATTTCACAACTACTCGGGCATCATTTGTGGGTAAAGCTTTTGCTTCAACCCATTTTGACAAGTAGTCAACTGCCACGAGTATGTATTTGTTTCCGTAAGAAGATGGAAATGGCCCCATAAAGTCGATGCCCCATATATCAAAAATTTCACAAACTTGAATTGCATTCTGAGGCATTTCATTCCTTTGTGAAATATTCCCGTAACGCTGACATGCGTCACAGGACTTGACCAATTCTTGGGCATCCTTGTAGATCGAGGGCCAATAAAAGCCGGAATCAAACACCTTTTTGGCGGTGTAGTTAGGATTGTGATGGCCCCCCGTGGGACCAGCATGGCAAGCCTTTAAGATTTCAGCGGCTTCCTAACCATACACACACCGCCGGATGACTTGATCCGCGCATATCTTGAACAAGTAGGGGTCGTCCCAAAAGTAATGTTTGACATCTTTGAAAAATTTATTTTTTTGTTGGGACGACATCCCTTTCACAATGAAGTTACCCGCAAGATAGTTTGCAAAGTCGGCAAACCACGGGGTAATCGAGTCTCCACGAAATGAAGCCGCATTGAGGGTTTCGAGAGGAAATGTTTCATTTATTTCCTTTTTCTCGAAAGCATCTTGGTGGGGGTTTTCAAGACGGGAGAGATGATCAGCAGCTAGGTTCTCAACTCCTTTTTTATCACGAATAATGATATCAAATTCCTGAAGGAGGAGAACCCAACGGAGGAGTCTCGGCTTTGCATCTTGTTTTGCAAATAGATACTTCAAAGCCGAGTGATCCGTATACACTATGCTTTTAGTCAGAATCAAGTATGGCCGGAATTTTTCAAAAGCATACACCACAGCTAATAATTCTTTCTCAGTGGTGGTGTAATGACTTTGAGCCTCGGTCATAGTCTTGCTGGCATAGTGTACAGGCTGAAAATGTTTTGTTTTGTGTTGCCCCAAGACTGCCCCTATAGCATAATCACTAGCATCACACATGAGCTCGAAGGGCAAGTCCCAATCGGGGGCAACAAGAATCGGTGCCTCGGTAAGCCTTTTCTTTAATGTTTCAAAGGCTTCGATGCACTCAGGGGAGAAGATAAAAGGAGCATCCTTCTCGAGGAGATGGGTCATAGGCCGGGCGATTTAAGAAAAATCTTGAATAAACCTACGATAGAAACCGGCGTGACCCAAAAAGCTCCTAACACCTTTCACAGTCGTGGGATGAGGCAATTTTGCAATGACGTCCACTTTGGCTCTGTCAACCTCAATCCCGTTTTTTGAAATTTTATGGCCGAGGACAATGCCCTCTTTAACCATAAAGTGACTCTTCTCCCAGTTTAGACACAACTTTGTGTCTTCACAACGTTTTAGCATGCTGTCTAAATGGGAGAGACATGTTTTAAACGAATCCCCAATGACCGAGAAATCGTCCATAAAGACCTCCATACTTTTCCCGTTCATGTCGGAAAAAATGGCCATCATACATATTTGAAACGTGCCCGAAGCATTACATAAGCCAAATGGCATACGTTTATATGCGAAGGTTCCATAGGGGCACGTAAAAGTGGTCTTTTCTTGGTCTTGCGGGTCAATGGGAATCTGAAAGTAACCCGAGAAACCATCGAGGAAGCAATAGTACTCGTTCCCCGCTAATCTCTCGAGCATCTGATCCATAAAGGGCAGAGGAAAATGATCCTTACGGGTGGCGTCATTCAATTTACGATAATCAATGCAGACGCGCCAACCCGTAACCAAACGAGTTGGAATCAACTCATTCTCCTCATTTGTGACAACGGTAATGCCACCCTTTTTTGGAACACAATGGATTGGGCTGACCCAAGGACTGTCCGAGATAGTGTAAATCAATCCGGCATCAAAAAGTTTTAAAACCTCTTGTTTGATAACCTCGTGAATTTTTGGATTCACCCTTATTTGTTGTTGGACTGCAGGTTTGAAGTCGTCCTCCATTAAAATCTTATGAGTACAAAACTCAGGGTCAATGCCCTTGATATCTGAGAGACGCCAAGCAATTGCTTGTTTATGAGACTTCAAAACCTTGATAAGAGCAGCCTTTTCCTCATCACTTAAGTCTTTGGCAATTATGACGGGTAATTTATCATCACCCTCCAGAAATGCATATTCAAGATGAGGCGGCAAGTCCTTAAGTTCAACCTCGGGGAAGTCATCAGTTTTCTCAACATTTTTGACCTCCTCTTTATGAAGTTGTTGTGGTAGAACCTGAAGATGAGAGGGATCTTCGTTTAACAATTTTTCAAGCAGGAGAATATCCCTCTCGAGGTCGATCTCTTGGTTATCGACTCCATCGGGAATCGAATCATTTTTGAGAAACGCCTCCATTTCTTCTAAGATGAAGTCACTTCCCTCAAACGGAGTAAGGGAAGGAGAAGAATTGGCAATGATGGGGTGAGAAGACTGAGTGAGGTTTTCACTCGAAGAATCATCAATGAAACCTAAAATCTCTTGAGCATACTCCTCAGCAGCAACATCGATGACATCTATTTTGTGCACCGATTCACAATCATAATTGGAGGAGTATCTCGATGTTTGATTTAGGTTAAAGGTAATAGCTTCCGTCCCAACACGTAATGTGATCTCATGCTCAAATACATCGATAAGAGCGCGCCCAGTTCTTAGGAATCCCCTCCCAAGAATGAGAGGGACCCTAGAATCGGCATCAAAGTCAACAATCACAAAATCTGCCGGAAAATGGAACTTCCCCACTTTAACGAATACGTCCACGACAATTCCAATGGGACGAGAAATCGAACGATCGGCAAGCTCTAAAGTCATGCACGTGGGGGTAAGTTCGGGAAGAGAAAGTTTCTTCCACACAGAATATGGCATCAGGTTGATGCTAGCACCTAGATCGGCCAGGGCGAAGCAATCAACCATACCCGGGAAGGTACAAGGAATGAGAAATTTCCCGGGATCTCCAAGCTTTTCAGGAAGCTTTTTTAAAAGAACCGCAGAGCAGTTCTCATTCAGAGGAGTTCTTGCCATCTCAAATAATTTTTCTTTATTACTCAACAGATTTTTGATTTTCGGTGCAAACTTGGGCATCAAGAGAATAGCATCCGCGAAGCTGATATCAAAATGTAAATCTTGGAAGATTTGGAAAAATTTATCCATTTGGTGATTAGCTTTTTCCCGGAGCTTTTGTTCACTGAGACGTGATGGATAGGGAATAGAAGTTTTGGATTTAGGGTTGTCCACTGGAGTTTCTGGTGGTTCAAAGACAACTCCAGGCTTACATCTAGTTTCAGGATTAACCTGAGGTTGGACATGTGCTGTACTTCGTGGGCTAGGAATTTGCACCTTGTCCTTCGTCACCTCAGGCTCACGATTCTCTACCTTTGGAGGAGAGGAAGAAGAGGTAGTAGGAATCGCGGGTTCATCATATGAAGCACCACTTCGTGTTGTGATCGCCTTAGCATCGCCCCTCGGGTTAGTGATCGTGTTGCTCGGTAAAGTCGTACCTGAGCCCGAGGGTCGATCATTTAAAGACTTCTTGATGTCAGAAATCTGGCTGACCAGCAACTTGTTCAACTCTTCTTGGGACTTCATGAATTGCTTCAACAATTCATCAGATGAAGGCCCGGTTGGAACAATGGCTTGCTTCGGATTAGGAATATTTGGAGCTCGATTGTTCCGGTTGGGGCCTTGATTGAAATTTCCTTGGTTTTGATGATGGAAATTCCCTTGATTCTGGTGATTGTTTCCATGAAAGTTCCCGGGATTGAAATTACCCTGACCTTGGTTCCGGTTAAAGTTTCCTTGATGTTGGAAACCTTGATTTTGAAAACCTTGGTTTTGATTTTGGAAACCGTGACCCTGATTGAAGTTACTTTGGTTTTGATAACATTGATTCACTCTATTTTGGTTTTGGCCACGGTTTTGGACATTTTGGTTTTGGTTAAAACCGGGAGGTCCAGGATAATGGTGAGGATGATAGTTCGGGTCCATAGGAGGACGGTATTGATTGCCTCCTTGATTTTGGGTCCCGACAACAGCATTAGCTTCATATGGAGTACCATCAGTAGCTGTGCAATTGTAGTAGGCATGCGGCCCACCACAAGTCACACAGACTTCCACTTTTTTAACCTCAGTAGGGGGAGGATGTTGTGGAAATGAGACTTTCTTTGTTTGGGTGAGAACCAAAGCTTGGATCGCTTCAGTGAGCTTGTCAAGCTTAGCATCCGTGCTAGATTGACCCACAGAAGATGAAGTAAAAGGACCCGCATTGATTTGAGAAACAATTGGTTTGCTTCGTGTAGAGCGGACCTGAGACTTGTTTTCTATGATTTGCAAAGCTTCTTTTGTGGTTCTACTCAAAAAATTTCCTCCCGCGGAGGCATTGAGAGAATCCTGATCAGCTTGGCTCACGCCATTGTAAAAAGTATCGAGTTGCATCAACTAAGAGAAACCATGATGTGGACACTTGCGAAGTAGTTCTTTGAAACGATCCCACGCTTTACCAAAAGATTCATCGTATTTTTGAGTGAACTTGGTGATTTCGTTTTTAAGATTCGTGGTCTTGGAAGGTGGGAAGAATTCATTCACAAACTTTTTGACAAGATCTTCCCAAGTCTCAATAAATCGTGGAGGTTGTTTTTCAAGCCAAATCCGGGCTTGTCCCTCCAGGGAGAATGGGAAGAGAAGAAGTTTTATTGCTTCACACGGGACATTTTTGTACTTGATGGTTGATGTGATTTTATTGAACCATCGAATATGAGCATGAGGATCGTCCCTCTCAAAACCGTAAAATTGGCTTGAGGTTACAAGATTGAGTAACCCGGTTTTGAGCTCAAAATTATCAGCCACGATGGCTGGGACAACAATGGCATCTCCGTAACCCTCGATGGGTGCTTGGAGAAGTTTACACATGGGACGGTCTTCCGCCATGGTGACAGTGGGTGTGGCAACAGTATGGATCTCAGATCCGCCTGTTGGTGCTGAACGTCGACGAGGTCTTCTAGGTTTTCGAACAAGCTCACGTAATGGGCTCGTGGACCTTGAAGAACGAGTGCGCATGCACTAGAGATAAAAACCAATCAAAACAAAAATCGAGGCAAATCAACAGTGAACTTAAACCAATAATCGCAAGTAAGTGGCTTCTTTAAGAAAGGTACACTACCTACAGGGATACAAAGGCAAGTTTTTATCTTTCGTTTGAGAACTTATTATGTTCACACCCCCAGTTGGTAGGTGTTCTGTCTTGGTTTGCAACGGTTGGTTTTTATGTAATTATTATTATTCACAAGAAAAGACGGATGTTTTTTGTGTTTTGTGTATGGGTTTAAAAACTTTAGGAAAATATTTTTGGTATCGTCTCGTTTACCAAAATCGTTTCTCTTTAAGAATCACCTTAAAAGAAAGTCGATTCAGAAAACATTACGATTTGTTTTGTTGTTTTTAATTTTTTTGGTGTTTTAACACTTTAAGAAAAGTGTTAATTACCTTTTAGTGTGTTTTGATTATGAAAATATACACAAGTGGTGGTATTTGTACAGTGAGTGAGGTGAGATAATACTAATCCCAAATAACGCTATAGAAACGCGCACACTTCCCCGGCAGCGGCGCCAAAAATTGATTGATGCTAAACCGTCAACTTATATTGACCAAGTAATGGTCAACAAATTCAAATAGCCTAGGTCAATGCTCCAGGTAATATAAGGTATCACCAGGTCGTTAAGTCCCGTTGAAGTGTGAATTGTAACTTTAGCGTATTAGTGATCGGGTGATTATTCACAGAAAAGGGTTATGACCAAAATTATTTGGAAATTATTAACAAATATAGCTTAGGGAAGCTATGTGGTTGATTACGGGAATTTGGATTACGAGGATTTGAGCTAAAACCTAAAAACGTACGTTTTGATTAAAAAACGTACACAGACGAACAAAACGAAAAATACAACTGATGGACTGGAAAGGTTGAAAGTGTAAAATTAGTATTTTTACAATCCTATTAATTAAAGAAAATTTTAAGAAAATTAAAAATTATTTTTACACTATTTAATTATTTATTATTAATTAATTACTAATTATCTATTTATTACTAATTAAATTAATTAGAATTATTAAAAATACTAAAAAGGCTTAGAAAATTAAGAAAAATTTTATAAATCTAATTAACCATCATGGGAATCCTAAAAAATTATAAAAAGTTAATTTTAAGTATTTTTAAACTAATTAATTAATTATTAAGCTAATTACTTATTAATTTCTAATTAAACTAATTATATTATAAAAAATAGAAAATGAACAATAAAAATTCTAGAAAAATTTATAAAAAATGTTTTAACTAAAATAAAAGCTAGAAAAATTATAAAAACTAAGTTATACTTTATAAAATCTAATTATGCTATTTAATTACTTAATATTAATTAAAACTTAATTAAACTAAAATTAATTATAAAAACCACTAAAAGACAAAATAAAAATCTGGAAAAATTTGTAAAATTACTTTAACCTAAAAGAGAATTTCTAAACATATCAAAATGATATATTCCTTATAAATAAGCTAAAAAGAAAATTAAAATTGTTAAATCCTATTAAATAGAAGCTCTCACTAATATTAAAGTTGATTTTTTTGGTTTTTTCTTTTTCCAAACTGAATATACACTAAAAACAAAGACTTTTAATAAAAACACTTTTCACACAATCCAAAAATAAGCACTTTGAGTGCTTATTTGTCCACTCAGTTGACTTTTGTTGACTGAGGGTGTAAATAAGCTCAAATGAAGAGTGTGGGGTCCACAATGATAACTTTTGGTTTCTCTGAGTTAGTAGAACCTGAATAAGCAAGAATAAGCCAAATAAGTGGCTTCAATAAGCCAATAATCACAAATAGGCTGTTTGCTTATTCCATTCTGAGGCAGTTATGGGACAGACTTTTGGCACAAAGTTAAGTGGGGTCCACAAGTCTAGAGGTCAAATTACTGGTCAATATACACTCCCTGGTAGGAGGGGGGTTGAAAGGTGCCAAGTCTGAGGTGTGGGACCCACTGGGTCAGTCACAAACCACCACCAAAGTTGGGTGGGTGGAACAAGTCTGCTGAGACAGGGCAAGAGCTTGCCCTGCAGTCAACTTCAAAGGGTGATTTGGTACCCAAGAAAAAATCACAAAATTATAACAATTGTGGAAATCCAAAGTTCAGCTGATAGTGTAAACACACAACAAATTTCAAGTCTTGAATCACAACACAAAATTCAATTTTATTCATACCATTTTGGCAAAAATCTGCATATGGTATTTTTGACTTTTAGAGAGATTGTAAGTTTTGACTTTTGTGAACTTGTGTAGCTGATTTAATGATCACATAAGTTAAAATAAGCTATATGAAAGCTAATTTAAGCAAATACATCCACTTGTGAACAAATTTGATTTGGTTTGAGCTTGAAAAATCACCACAGTTAACTGTGGTGATTATTTCTTTATGATTTTGACTTTTGCAGAGTTTTGGAATAAAACTTAGGTTACCCTGACCTTGTATTCAACCAAATAACATGTAGAAACACAGACTTGCATAATAAGACAGATGGAACACTATGAACAAGCTACAACCAAACACCCCTTTAGAAACAGTTTAAGATGAAAACTTGATTCAAACAAGTATACAACACAATCCACTGTATACAACTACTATATTGAGCAATAATTAAGTAAATTAGACAGTAACAAACAACTAAACTATATGAGAGAGTAAAAATCAAAAGTAAGGCTTACATAAGCCTTCCAAGCTATCTTTTAAGGACCAAAGAACCAAATGAACCAACCCTAATGCCCTCCCATGAGGAACCTAACCCACAACCATCTACAATACACTGTGCTCCTTGCTTTCTTCTTCTTTTTCACCTATTTTTTATTTTATTCTTATTTTTTTGGTATTTTTGCTATTTTTCTTAAACTTAGGTAAAAACCATTCTACAACTTAAAAACTTACTTGAAACAGATTAATGAGGGTTTATATGAACTTATGAATAGCTTTTACACATGAGAACCTTGATTTAACACTTGAAAAATTCAAATGGAACTTAAAAATTGAAACAGAAAATAAACTTAGAACTTTGCTTTCATTAATTAAAAACTGAGTTTCAAATGCAAATTACAATATTACTGAAGTTAAAACTACAATATTACACAAACTACAAGGCTCCCATGAGCTACAATTTATATAACAACCTAAAACTAATACCCTCAGTCTTCCACATGGCCTCCTTTTAAATTCTGATAGACCCACATGGCTCTTATTGACCTATTGACCAAATCCCATGCGTTGAATTAGCTTTTGATTGATCCTAGCCTTTAATTGGCTTTTTGGCGCCAAAACTTATACGGGGTAATATTGAGTGGTTCTGGTGGGTGTTGGTGAGGAGAATTAATGGTGGTGGGTTTGTTTGGTGAGGGTTATTAATTGTGGGGGGTTGAGTTGGTGAAAAGGTGAGGAGGAGGGGGGGAAGTATTCCCTGGTTTTGCGTTGTTGTGTTGGGGGTTGAAGACGTTGACCGGGGTCAACGTTGGGTGGTATTAAAATGGGAAGGGAGTGGGCTGGATGTGTTGGGCCTGGGAGTGGGCTAAGGGTAAGGTGGGTGGATTGGGTTTGTTTTGGTTTTGGTTTATAAATAACATAAGGGTCCGTTTGGTTTAATAGTGAACAACAAGGACCAATTGTGTAATTTTTGCAAACTTGAGGGCTGCAAAATGAAACTTCCCCAAGGTAACCATAAGGACCAATGTTGCCAATACCAATAATACAAGGACCAAATTTGCCAATTTTCCATTTTTCAAAATTTCAAAACTTCCCAGGGACTTATTTTGCCAAATTTGAAATCTCAGGGACCAAACTTGTAATTTTGGAAAACTTGCAACCCAAGTGTAATATTTAGTGATTTTTGACTTTTAAAACCTTGGGTTGACTTTACCTTTCAAAATAAATGCATAGGGACTAAAGTTGACAAGTTTTGAAACTTGGGGGACTGAAACTGCCAATACTGCAAACTTTGTACGTTTTTTCTTTGTTTTTGCACATTTTGCTTTTAAAACACATAAAACACAATCCCTGGGATAATTTAAGTATTTTGATAATTTTTTGATTGTTTTTGTGCGTTTTGGCAGTTTAAATATATCAAAAACGATGAGTGTTTGAGCACTCATCAACAAACTATTTAGAATTTTATTTGGATCTTGATTTTGACTAAAATGAAATTCTAATGTGCAATTTTGATTCTAAATGATGTACTAAGCTAAATTATGACTTAATATATTTAAATGCAACTATATCCTAACAGTATGCAAGAAATAAGACATCTAAATCTAAATTATGAGCCTAGAATTTGAGTTAACAACTGATTTTGACTTAAGCTAAGTAACTACTTATTTTTGTGATATGCCTAACCTAAATGCAACCTAATTGAGACAACTAAACCAAATAACCACCCTAAAATAGTTATTAAACCTGCAAACCAGGTATTACCAAACACCCCTAAATGTGACAGACCAAACTAAATATGAAGAAACTTAATGACAAAACACTCCAAATCACAACACTACTCAAATTCTAATTCAACTACTTAAAATTAACACATATAAGCAAATCTCAAACACAATGAACACAATAACATAGTTCCAACAGATGTAAATAAACTCATATACTAAATAACACAGATCCAATATGAATGAAACAGTAACACTTCCAATACAAATGATAAATCACTAAATGCGATATCAGAACAAAATAATTAATCTACTACTCAAGTAAATCAGAAACAAGTAATGAGCAAAGGTAATCTACTATTTATTCTACTGATGCTATTTAAAGAGAATTTAAACGAAAAAACTTACAACCAAAGCCCCCTCAGCAGAATAGAGGGGGTTCACTAAGCTTGACTGTCTTTTAACAGGCCAAGTGGACTCCTTCTTGGCTGCCTTATTTCCAAATAAGCTCAGCTTATTACAATAAGCTCCCACAGTTGACTATCTTTGACCACTATGTATTTGAGATTAATTGACAGAAATAAACTCACAAAAGCTATTAATTAGCTTATATGAGTTTATAGAAACAGAATAAAACTAATTTTATACTCAAATAATAAATTTAGACAATATTTTTTATTTTTTCTGACTTTATTAATTTTTTTTGGATTTTTGATTTTAGATAAAACAATAATGTAAGATAAAAATTTAAGCTAACAATTAAAGCTACTAATAAGTAAATAACAACAATAAGCTAAAAGGAATTTAAAACAATAAGCTGAGATTAAAAAGAAACTTGAATTATATTAATAAAATGAAATGAGTACAATAATTTTTGGAAAGGAAAATTACAATGAAATTTAAGACAGAAAACTAAATAAAACTAAAATCTACACACCAACAACTGTGACTGAGAGGGGATTATATAGTTGAGGCATGAGGCTCTTGTGAATTGCCAGGTCACCAATCCGTGTCATTTTGTGCTTCTTTGAGTGATTGTAAGCCGTGTGATCTCCTTCCAGATGATTCCATTAATCCTTAGCCCTTGATTGATTGATGTGATTGAACCCTATCCTGCGTGTGTGATACTATTGGACCACGTGTAAAGCTTCTTACATACCTTGACATGTGCCTGACCCTTGTAGAATTAACCAATGATTGGTAATAATTGCTTACTCAGGGTAATTGGGCGTGTGGTGATTTTTAGGGTTCTAGTGGGAACATTAATTATGGGAATTTTGGGGATAAAAGGGCGGGTTGTTTTGTTTGAGTGTTTTTATTATTTTAGGGGTGTTGACCGGGTAAAGGGTGTTGGCAGGCCGGGTTTGAAAGGTGGATTGGGTTTAATATTAGGGAGGTGGGCTTGTTTTGGTGGTATGGGCCTAGCATTTGGGTTAAAGGGATTGTTTTGGATCCGGAGTAGTAGTATTAGGAGAAGTATGATAAACAAGGACCAATGTTGTTTAAATCTGAAAATTAGGGACCTTTATTGTAATTTTCCAAACTTTCTTCAAAGGGTCATTCTTGACAATCTCTGATTCTTGGAGGACCATATTTGACTTTCCTTTGAATATTATTTCAAGGGACCAAATTTGTAATTCTCTGATAGTACAGGGACTAAAACTGCCAATCTCTCCAAACTTTATCCAGGGACCTTTTATGCACTTTTGTGATTCTCTGAGGACTTCTATTGACAATTTGAGCTTTCTTTTGTCATTTTGCTTCCCCAGCTCCTGCTTTTGACCTTTTTCCAATCTCGTGCTCGTTTTTGTCGGTTTTGCTTTGTTTTTGTTCATTTTTCACATATCCGTACCTGCACATACACAAATACGAAAACACACATTCTCTTGGCATATTTGGTTAGTATTTGGTGTATTTGGTCTGATTTAGGTCTAAAAAGGAGGATGTGTGAAAAAGCACACATCAAAATCCCCCAGACTAAGGTTTTGCCGTGTCCTCACGCAATGTCATCACCTCACGCTTAAGAGATAAATAATTTCAAAACCTCTCTTTACTGACGTTGTAAAGTAGCAATGATGTTCAAAAGAGATATCGAAATCATTTATTCTAAAAAACGCTCCGTTTTCTGATTTTCATGAATAACAACTACTACTACTATTTTTTTTTTATTTTTTTTTTACTTTTTCATTTTTATATATGTGAAGGTTTGCTTTGACTTTCATTATCTATTCTTATCTGTTGATAACTTTCAGGGTCAATGAGTAGAAACACTTCTCACAGAGAAGTGACCATACGGATAAAAATCGTCATCCTTGATTTTTCACAAGCTCCCAAACTAAGCGTAAAATCGAGATCATTGTTTATCCACAAGTTAGGTGCTAACACTACCCACAAAAGTTAATTGTGTCATTACCTCTTGTTCCCAGGTCCTAAGTTTGGTATCTCAAGATTTTAATTTGTTGAGAAATGAATTGCTTCATATTTTCTCGTTTTGATATTTGTTAGTCCGATAAGAGCACAAAATTTGAACGCTAAGTAGTTTCCAAACTTTCCCTCGAAAACCCCTGCATACAGAAATCGGGTCCACATGAAGGTCTCTGATTTAACACGATTTGTGGAGGCCCCTTTTTTATTTACGACCGAGACATCCCATGTCTGAGACCCGAAATAGAAGCTTTTTATTAGGGAAACCCCCGGAGTCGAAGCTTTGCCTTTTTGCATAATTATAAGCACTTCAATAATACTTGGTCCTTAGTCCTTTATTTCTTTTACAACAACGGTTTATGAGCCGCCAAGATGTAAGAGCTTTATTATGACCTTGGATTTATATCCGCCGCTTTTTTATAGCTTTGGATTCCTCTGCCTTTTTATTTAGCTTTGGACTATTATTATTGATATTCATAATCATATGCCAAACCCCGAGTCCTACGGTCTTTACTAAGATCAAAACATCGGCTGCGAACCGGCAAGATGCAATAGTCTATTTCACCGTAACACTGGCAGTACCCCTATGTGTACCAAACCCCCATATGCAGAGATTTTGTTGGGAACGAGAAAAAACTAAGTATTGCCCAAACCCCATACACTTAATTAATCATACAGATCTATTTTTATTGGTGTGCAAGCTTGTGGGAACAAGGAGGCCACAAGTACCTTTCGTGGGCTCTAAAGAGATCCAACTACTCCACGTTTAGCACGAAACTTCTAAATAAACTCTATCATTCCTCGATCTCCGCAAATTTAAAATCCCAAGTAATGAGATCCGCGGATGCTTAGCCATAATCTTTTGATTATATTGGTTAAGGGAGACGAGCTAGGGCTCAACACGCCCGGTCAAGTCGAAATATTTATTTCTACTCTCGCCAGTAGGAAAGTTAAAACAAGGTGTCAAATCTTATTATTCATATCATATATCATTTTTTTTTAATAAAGAGGTGACAAAAATTTAAAATTTTGGTGGAAAACGGAGTTGCGTAGGAAGGTAACAGGTCAAATCGAATTGAAGATTCACCCCCCAGACTAAAGTGAAACATTGTCCTCAATGTTTTAAGGATAAAATTTTAATTTAAGGGTACGGGTAGTCTACGTAATATCTAAGGCCGTTTATTAAGTATGCCAAGAGATAAACGTTAGTCGATAAGATTTTTGGATATGGTGAATTTCCGAAAGAGCAGCAAAGAATGAGACTCGAGTGGAGAGAACGACAAACCACGAGCACAAGAGTCCTCAAACTTCAGGGAAATTCCTGAACATTCACAAACAACGAAAACACGAGTTTGGAAAGGGTCGCCCCCCTCACGTCACGTTACTTAAGAAAATAGAAAAATAAAGAAAATGAAATGGATAAGCATGGGGTGCCTCCCACGAAGCGCTTGTTTTTTATTACCGAGTCACATGAGCTTGACTCGATCCCCGAATTTAGTTATCCTTAGGGAAAGTTTGGAGATCCGGGACAACCATGGGTGGTATGTCCCCTCCGAAGTAATGTTTAAGATGATGACCATTCACCTTAAAATTGGGACCATTAGGTTAAGCGAGCTCAACGGTTCCATAACGAAATACTTGGGTAATGGTGAATGGTCCAGACCAACGGGTTTTTAACTTGCCCGAGAAAATCTTCAATCGAGAATTGAAAAGAAGGACTCGATCACCAACATTGAAGACGCGATCTTTAATTTTAGCATCATGAATCCTCTTTGTCTTCTCTTTGTAGATCAAAGAATTCTCATAGGCTTGATCACGAAGCTCGACTAATTCATTCAATTGAACTTTACGATGATCACCCGCGGTTTGTAGGTCAAAATTAGCATGTTTCAAGGCCTAATAGGCCTTGTGCTCAAGTTCAAAGGGCAAATGGCAGGCCTTCCCGTAAACCAGCTTGTAAGGAGTGCACCCAATGGGTGTTTTGTAAGCTGTACGGAAAGCCCAAAGTGCATCATCTAACTTATCGGCCCACGAAGCATGATGTTTACCTACGGTCCTTTCTAAAAGTCATTTCAAACCACGATTGGAGACCTCAACTTGTCCACGTGTCTGTGGATGATATGCCGTAAAAAGACGATGTGTGACACCATATTTGAGCATAACTTTTGCGAATTGGTCATTACAGAAATGGGTCCCCACGATCTCTTATAATAGCACGAGGTGCACCAAATCGGGCGAAGAGACTTTTGAGAAATTTTACTACAACTCGGGCGTCATTGGTGGGTAGCGCCTTAGCTTCAACCCATTTATACAAGTAGTCGATGGCCACGAGTATATATTTGTTACCACGAGAAGACGGGAATGGACCCATGAAATCGATACCCCAGACGTCAAAAATTTCACAGACTTGGATAGCATTTTGAGGCATCTTGTATCTTTGAGAAATTTTTCCTTGACGCTGGCAAGAATCCCATGATTTAACCAACTTATGGGCATCCCGGTAAATCGTCGGCCAATAGAAGCCGGAGTCAAATACTTTCTTAGCGGTGAAGTTGGCACCATGATGTCCCCCCGTGGGTCCATTGTGGCATGCCATGAGAATGTCAGCGGCTTCTTTGCCGTGAACGCACCGCCGGATCACTTGATCCGCAAAAATATTAAACAAATAGGGGTCGTCCTAGAAATAATGCTTAACATCTTTGAAGAATTTCTTCTTTTGCTGGAACGACATCCCTTTACGGATAAAATTCCTCGCATGGTAATTCGCAAAGTCGGCGAACCATGGGGTACTAGAATCACAATATGATAAACTCCCTAGTGTCTCGAGAGGAAATTCTTCGTTAATTTCCTTTTTCTCGAAAACACTTTGATGGGGATTCTCTAAATGCGATAGGTGATCAGCAGCAAGGTTCTCAGATCCTTTTTTGTCTCGAATTTCAACTTTGAATTCTTGAAGGAGGAGAACCCACCGCATCAAGCATGGCTTAGCATCTTGCTTCGCCATTAGGTATTTAAGAGCCGAATGATCCGTATACACTATGCATTTCTTTAAGAGCAAATAGGGTCGAAACTTTTCAAAGGCGTAAATGACGGCTAACATTTCTTTCTCAGTAGTCGTATAATGGTATTGAGCGTTGGTCATTGTTTTACTGGCATAGTGTATCGGCTGAAAATGTTTAGACTTGCGTTGCCCCAGGACTGTACCAATGGCATAATCGCTAGCATCGCACATTAGCTCGAAGGGCAAGTCCCAATCGGGGGCAATTAAGATAGGAGCCTCCGTTAACTTCTTTTTAAGAATATTAAATGCTTCGATGCATTCATTTGAGAAGATAAACGGAGCATCTTTTTCAAGCAAGTGGGTCAGGGGCCGGGCTATCTTAGAAAAGTCTTGGATGAAACGTCGGTAAAAGCCGGCATGACCGAGAAAAATTCTAATTCCTTTAACGGTGGTGGGATGAGGTACTTTTGCAATCACATCGACTTTAGCTCTATCGACCTCAATCCCGGATTTAGATATCTTATGGCCGAGGACAATGCCCTCTTTGACCATGAAATGGCACTTCTCCCAATTTAGAACCAAGTTGGTGTCTTCACACCGTTTTAGCATACTTTCTAAATGGGAGAGGCAAGAAGTGAAAGAATCTCCATAAACCGAGAAATCATCCACGAAAACTTCCATGGTTTTCTCGATCATGTCTGAGAATATAGACATCATACACCTTTGGAACGTGCCTGGAGCATTGCATAAGCCAAAAGGCATACAACGATAGGCAAACGTTCCATAAGGGCAAGTAAAGGTAGTCTTTTCCTGGTCCGGAGGGTCAATCGGTATTTGAAAATAGCCAGAAAATCCATCAAGAAAACAATAGAACTCATTTCCCGCTAGGCGTTCTAGCATTTGATCCATAAATGGAAGTGGGAAATGGTCCTTACGAGTCGCATCATTCAATTTTCGATAATCAATACAAACTCTCCATCCGGTAACAAGACGTGTCGGAATCAATTCATTATCTTCATTCGTCACTACGGTCATTCCACCTTTCTTCGGTACACAATAGACCGGGCTAACCCAAGAGCTACCCGAGATTGGATAAATCATTCCGGCATCGAGGAGTTTGATAACTTCCTTTTTGATAACCTCATGAATTTTCGGGTTAACCCGTCGTTGTTGCTGAACGGACGGTTTGTAATTTTCTTCAAGTAAGATCTTATGCGTGCAGAAACGAGGGTCGTTACCCTTGATATCGGAAATTTGCCAAGCGATGGCACGTTTATGCTTCTTGAGCACATCTAAGAGACGGTTCTTCTCCTCATCTTTAAGTTCTTTTGAAATTATGACGGGAAGTTTGTTGGTTCCTTCCAAAAATGCGTATTCGAGATGAGGAGGCAAATCCTTGAGCTCCGGCTCCGGAGGATTCTCAGTAGACGTCTTAACTTCTTTAACATCGGCCATTTTAAGGTCCATCGGAGGGAGAGACGGGTTTGGGTCTTCGTTTAACATTTTCTCAATCAAAAGAACATCCCCCTCCGGGTCACAATCGGAATGATCAATTTCCGGTGAAATCGAATCATTGGAAAGAAAGGCCTCGATCTCTTCCAAGATGAAATCACTTCCCTCAAACGGAGTAAGGGAAGGATTAGAAATAATCAGTTCAAAAGAAGGAGTGGGATTGCCACTCGAAGCATTTTCGGTCAAACCAAGTAACTCTTTAGCATACTCCTCCGTAACTTCGTCAATAACGTCGACTCGGTTAACGGAATATTTATCATAATCAGAGGAGTACCTCGTGGTTTGATCCAAATTAAACGTTACGGCTTCGGTACCAATGCGTAGGGTAATTTCTTCATCATAAACAGCAATTAACGCATGGCCGGTCCTTAGGAAACCTCTCCCGAGATCAAAATCAACAACGACAAAATCCGCAGGGAAATTAAATTTCCCAACATTGACGAAGACATCCTCGGCTATTCCCATCAGGCGGGAAGTAGTTCGGTCGGCAAGCTCGAGGGTCATACAAGTTAAATCGGGTAAAGACAACTTTTTCCAGATGGATAACGGCATTAGGTTAATGCTAGCACCAAGATCGGCCAAGGAGAAGCATTGAACCATCCCAGGAAAATTACACGGAATGAGAAATCGACCGGGGTCTTCAAGCTTTTCGGGAAGCTTTTTGAGGATAACCGCCGACCAATTTCATTCACTTGGGTTCGTGACATTTCAAACAATTTTTCTTTGTTATTCAAAAGACCTTTCAACATTGAAGAAAATTTTGGCATTAAAAGTATAGCATCTGCGAGAGTTATATCAAAATGTAGCTCTTGAAAAATTGGATAAAACTTTTCCATCTGGTTTTTATTTCTCTCACGGTTCCTTTGTTCGTTTAAGCGTGACGGATAAAGCAATTTTGTTTTGATGGGAATTGCTTCGTTAACGACTTTATCTTTTTCTTTTGACGTTGGGACCACCGGAGGCTGGATGTTTTCGGTCCTTCCATTATTACTAGGAATTCTCGTATCCGTTGTCACCTCGGTTTCACGGGCGACTACCTTAGGAGACAAAGAAGAAGGGGTAGTCGGAGCCGTTGGTCCATCGTATGAAACACCACTCCTAGTCCTGATTGCTTTTGCATCACCCCTCGGGTTAGCAATTGTGTTGCTCGGAAGAGAACCAGACATCGACGATTGATTCATTTGAAGAAAACTGCTCATCATTTGCTTAAGCTCATTCGTTTATCGAGTCATGGTTGTGTCGATCTCCTTCTTAAGTTCAACCCTCATGTTGTTGATTCGATTTTGCATAGCTCGAATGTTAACATCGTTTGTTTTCATATAATTAGCAAGCTCAGGAGAAGGTTGTGGTGGTTGATAAACTTGTGGAGTAACTTGATAATTTTGAGTTTGGTTGAAATTGGTTCCACGGTTTTGATTGTAACCTTGGTTTTGATAACCTTTGTTATTTTGAGGATAACGATTTTGATGAGTTTGCACGGGTGGAAACCCAGGTGGACTTATTTGGTTAGTACGAAAATCTTGGTTTTGATTGTAGTTACGGCTGCTATGTTAGCATTATAAACTTGGCCATCGGTGGCTTGACAATCATAATACGGATGGGGTCCACCAAAAAACACACATTTTTCATTAACGGCTTTAATGGGCTCGGGTTTTTGGTTCTGCAACTTAAACTCTTTCATCATACAACGGATAGCGTCGGCAAGTTCAGCCAATTCCGATGATTGGACCGACGAAGAAGAAGAAGGAGTAAAAGAAGTCACTTTCGAAACATTCGGTTTGTTACGAGAAGTCGGAACCTTAGATTTGTTCTCGATGATCGTTAAAATATCCCCAGGCGTACGATTCAAGATATTGCCACCGATGGCTGCGTTTAAAGAATCTTGATCGTTTTGAGTCAAAGCGTTATAAAACATGTCGATTTGGTGTAACTCGGAGAAACCGTGGTGAGGACATTTTCGAAGAAGATCCTTAAAACGTTCCCATGCCTCACCAAAGTTCTCATCAAAATGTTGTTGAAAATTAGTTATATCATTCTTAAGATTAGTCGTTCTGGACGGAGGAAAGAAATGATTAACAAATTTCGAGACGAGTTCTTCCCATGTGTGGATGGAACGAGGGGGTTCTTTTTCGAGCCAAATCCGGGTTGAACCCTCGAGTGAAAATGGGAATAACATCAATTTAATAGCATCGTGAGGGACATCCTTAAATTTCATTGTCGAAATGAACTTATTAAACCATCGGATGTGTGTGTGAGGATCGTCCCTCTCAAAACCGTGAAATTGGTTTGATGTGACAAGTTGAATCAATCCATTTTTAAGTTCAAAATTATCGGAAAGGATTGGTGGTAAAACAATTGCATCCCCATATCCCTCGGTGGCACACTGGAGCAATTCTTGCATAGTACGTTGATTGGCCATCTCGGTGATGGGTGCTTTAACAAGGGTACGTAACTCGGGTACGTAAGCTTGTTTACGACGTCTACGATAGTGTTGGTTCGGTATGGTCAGAGAATTATCGATTAATCTCGACCGTGAACGTGTGATCATACACTAAAAAGAAAACCAAAGTAAAAAGAAAAAGGAAAACAAATTTGAAGAGAAAATCTTTTTGTATTTTTGTTTTTTATAAAGCAAAATTCAAAAACTTAAACTTTTGTTTTTTTCTTTTTTAAACGTTACGTTAATTGTAAACCATTTCCCTTAAATCTACTCGCGACGGAACAGGAGAGAAGAATGTATCTCTCTTCAGCTTGCAATTTAATGTCAAAGCTTCCGTATTTTCCGCTTATTCGGTCGTAGAATCCAAAGTAATCCGATTAGCAACTAATTTCACGCGTTGTTATATTAGGAAGCTTATTTGGTTTACGACGCCCACCCTTCAACGGGAGAGTCGAGGCTGTAACTTTATTATTATTTTGGTATTTTTGAAAACACTTTAGGAAAAGTGTTTTTGATTTTTTAATTTGGTTTTTATAGAAAATATATACAAGGAAGGTTTTCAAAACACAATTTCGAAAAATGAAAACGAAAAATTCTATTCAACCTTCCCTGACAGCGGCGCCAAAATTTGATTCGTGATAAAATCAAGTTATATATAGTATAGTATTACTCAAGAGATCCACAAAGAGATACAGATAACCCGAGGTCGTAGTCCGTGTGAAGGGTGAATAGAATTTCGAATTCCCAATTCGTGAAACGTGTCGTGAAAATGGTAAAAAGTGATTTTATGATATTACACTAATGAAATAGTAAATGAAGCACAAATAATCACTTAAGCATATAATTCAAATAAGGCAACTAGAAATGTAACGTAAAATCGAAAAGGTAAGCTTAAACGTAAAATAAACGTTAACGTACGAAATAAAACGCGACTTTTAAGCTACACTACTTCTACGGACTTGAAAATAATTTTGAAAAGTTAAAAATGATAAAAAAAAAAAAATTAAGAAAAAGAAAAATATTTTTTTGACTTTTTATTTATTTTTTATGAATTAAAAACAATTTAATCTAATTTAAAATTAAAAGAAAATGCAAATAAGGTGAGAAAAATGAAAAGTAAATTTTGAAAATTATAAAATAACTAAAAAGTAATTTTAAAACAAAAAACTATTTTTTTTTTTTTTTTTTTTGCTTTTTGTATAATTTTTGGGAATTAAAAACTATTAAATCTAATTAAAAATTCAAAATAAATTAAAAATATATTTCTAAAATTCTAAAATAAATGAAAATAAATTTATAAAATATTTTTGGATTTTTCTTGGCTTTTTCTGATTTTTTCTGGAATTTTTGGTAATTTAAAATTGAATAAAAATGAAAATTAATTAAGAAAAATAGCAAATGAAAACAGAAAAATATAAAAAATTTAGTAAAATTCTAATTTAATATACTAAACTTGAGAAAAATATAAAAAATGAAAAATAAGCAATAAAAACACTACTTGCTTTGAAATAAGTTGAGAACCAAGTGCTTATTAATAAGCAGTGTTGACCAGAGTTGACCAAAGTTTGACCCAATGTATTTTTGACTTAGAAAAGCTTAAATGAATAAAACTTAGGCCAAAAGTTATTCAGAATCACAGGTTAGGGCACAATCAGTTACAATAAGCCAAAGTAATAAAAGCCAATAAGCAAAAACAGATAAGCAAAGTGATCCCAAACAGTGAATTAAGCAAATATAAGCTCAAATGAACTTAGACTAACATCAAATCTCAAATTAAGAATATAAAAACAAACTTGCATCCCTAAAATAATAGTCAGACCCTATGCTCAATTTAATCAACTTATAGGTCCAATAAGCCTGAGCAAATAAGCTTGGGATTGTGAACTTATGGGGGCAAACAGTCCTCTGATCTATTGAGAATCAAAAAGAACCAAAATCTTAATCTTAATAGCTTAATTACTCAACTGAATTTACCTAGAAAACTTTGCCAAAAACTGAAGTGCAGGGGAATATTTGAACCTGACAGTCAACTTATGTCCATTTTTCCAATAAGCAGTAGAGATATAAACAGAAATTTTCTGATTAAAAATGATTCATAAGCTGCAAATCTCTACAAATTAACTTTAAAAACTTAATTTCACTCAATATTAAATCTTAGAAGTGCTTTCAAAGATCTGACCCAACTCTCAATACTAACTATTTAGACTTTCTATTTGGAACTTGATTTTGACTAAAATGAAATTCTAATGTGCAATTTTGATTCTAAATGTTGTACTAAGCTAAATTATGACTTAATATATTTAAATGCAACTATATCCTAACAGTATGCAAGGAATAAGACATCTAAAGCTAAATTATGAGCCTAGAATTTGAGTTAACAACTGATTTTGACTTAAGCTAAGTAACTACTGATTTTTGTGATATGCCTAACCTAAATGCAACCTAATTGAGACAACTAAACCAAATAACCACCCTAAAATAGTTATTAAACCAGAAAACCAGGTTATACCAAACACCCCTAACTGTGACAGACCAAACTAAATATTAAGCAACTTAATGACAAAACACTCCAAATCACAACACTACTCAAATTCTGATTCAACTACTTAAAATCAACACAGATAAGCAAATCTGAAACACAATAAACACAATAACATAGATCCAACAGATGTAAATAAACTCAGATACTAAACAACACAGATCCAATATGAATGAAACAGTAACACTTCCAATACAAATGATAAATCACTAAATGCGATATCAGAACAAAATAATTAATCTACTACTCAAGTAAATCAGAAACAAGTAATGAGCAAAGCTAATCTACTATTTATTCTACTGATGCTATTTAAAGAGAATTTAAACGAAAAAACTTATAACCAAAGCCCCCTCAGGAGAACAGAGGGGTTCACTAAGCTTGCCTGTCTTTTAACAGGCCAAGTGGACTCCTTCTTGGCTGCCTTATTTCCAAATAAGCTCAGCTTATTACAATAAGCTCCCACAGTTGACTATCTTTGACCACTATGTATTTGAGACTAATTGACAGAAATAAACTCACAAAAGCTATTAATTAGCTTATATGAGTTTATAGAAACATAATAAAACTAATTTTATACTCAAATAAGAAATTTAGACAATATTTTTTATTTTTTCTGATTTTATTAATTTTTTTTTTTTGGATTTTTGATTTTAGATAAAACAGTAATGTAAGATAAAAATTTAAGCTAACAATTAAAGCTACTAATAAGTAAATAACAACAATAAGCTAAAAGGAATTTAAAACAATAAGCTGAGATTAAAAAGAAACTTGAATTATATTAATAAAAGAAATGAGTACAATAATTTTTGGAAAGGAAAATTACAATGAAATTTAAGACAGAAAACTAAATAAAACTAGAAATCTTCACACCAACAACTGTGACTGAGAGGGGATTGTATAGTTGAGGCATGAAGCTCTTGTGAATTGCCAGGTCACCAATACGTGTCATTTTGTGCTTCTTTGAGTGATTGTAAGTCATGTGATCTCCTTCCAGATGATTCCATTAATCCTTAGCCCTTGATTGATTGATGTGATTGAACCCTATCCTGCGTGTGTGATACTATTGGACAACGTGTAAGCTTCTTACATACTCTACCATGTGCCTGGCCCTTCTAGACTTAACCAATGATTGGTAATAATTGCTTACTCAAGGTAATTGGGCGTGTGGTGATTTTTAGGGTTCTAGTGGGAACATTAATTCTAGGAATTTTGGGGATAAAAGGGCGGGTTGTTTTGTTTGAGTGTTTTTATTATTTTAGGGGTGTTGACCGGGTATGGTGTTGACCGGGTAGAGGGTGTTGGCAGGCCGGGTTTGAAAGGTGGATTGGGTTTAATATTAGGGAGGTAGGCTTGTTTTGGTGGTATGGGCCTAGCATTTGGGTTAAAGGGATTGTTTTGGATCCGGAGTAGTAGTATTAGGAGAAGTATGATAAACAAGGACCAATGTTGTTTAAATCTGAAAATTAGGGACCTTTATTGTAATTTTCCAAACTTTCTTCAAAGGGTCATTCTTGACAATCTCTGATTCTTGGAGGACCATATTTGACTTTCCTTTGAATATTATTTCAAGGGACCAAATTTGTAATTCTCTGAAAGTACAGGGACTAAAACTGCCAATCTCTCCAAACTTTATCCAGGGACCTTTTATGCACTTTTGTGATTCTCTGAGGACTTCTATTGACAATTTGAGCTTTCTTTTGTCATTTTGCTTCCCCGACTCCGGGTTTTGACCTTTTTCCAATCTCGTGCTCGTTTTTGTCGGTTTTGCTTTGTTTTTGTTCATTTTTCACATATCCGTACCTGCACATACACAAATACAAAAACACACATTCTCTTGGCATATTTGGTTAGTATTTTGTGTATTTGGTCTGATTTAGGTCTAAAAAGGATGTGTGAAAAAGCACATATCATTGGTGCACTAAAAAAAAAACATATGTATATATGTTATAATTTACATATTATTTTAGGAGAATGCTTTTGAATTAAAAATTATATTTTATCATTCAAGTAAAGTTACATGATGATACTTGACTTGCATGACATGTTAGTGATTATTGCTTTTAGTTTTGCAAACCCATGCTATCAATTTAAGATATGTTTTGTAATTGTGGTATTTCTTTTACTTATATTTTCGTTAAAATATGTAGCATATTTAGATAGCTTTAAAGATTGATTCATTTCTTTGATTATTAATAACCATCATACCATTTTTACTAATGTACCTTTTTGTTTGAAAAATTGCATTTTCATAAGTTTGTGTTATTTACTTCTCAAGTTTGATCATAAAATTACCAAATTAACATTGATTTTTACACTATAGCTTCTTATTACATATTGAGAAACAAAAAAGATGTGATTGGTAGAACGCAAATTTAATCTTACGTTTATGTCTAATGTATAAAAATAATTTTTCTCTGAGACCGAACTATATATGGAAATCATAATTACTTGTATAAGTAAATTATAAATGCATGAAAAAAAAGACAAAGAGTACATTCACAAGTCTTTTAGGATTGTTTGAATTATTACCGACCTTTCACTTTAGTGCAACTTTCTTTACAATTGGCCTAGATCATCAAGGTAAAAGAAACCCATATTTTAGACCGTTAGTTGATACCTATAGTATTATTAATGACAGCAAACACCTGCTAAGTTTTATTAACTCATTCAAAGACACCTGCTAAGAATTCCCACCATAAAATTCCCCATATAGGCACTACAATACATCTTTGGTACATTAAAATACATTCATGTATTATCTAAATCAGCAACTCAACTTAATTATACAATTCATACCTTGAGTAGGTGTAGAAAATCCTTCAATGACAATCATGTGTTGATACTTAATCCTCTTCTAAAAACGCACACAACAAATTGCATTGAACTTTAGTGTGTGTGATGATATCATAAAAATGCAAAAACCACTTACTTGTTGCATTATACTGAGGATAATAACAAAGTTAGTTATAACATCAAATAAGAAAAATTTCAGATTAGAATTAAAAGGGTGTTTGGTTATGCTTATTAAAGGTGCTTATTGGCTTATTCAATTACCATAACACAATTAGTTTATGATAAAGCTATAAGCTTTTTTGAGAAGCTTAGTAAAAAGAAACCTCCGAACTCACAACTAGTTCTATCATGGCTTAGTGTGTTTATAATAAAAACACAAATATTAAGTGTAAAAGTTTTCAGTAAAACATTAAAAAAAAAGTTACTAAAAGTTGGTGTGTATAACAAAAAAGTTAAACCATAAAAAAAGTTACTAAAAACTATCAGCTAGATAAGGCATAAGCCAAAGTTCTGTTGAGGTCTCTTTCAGATTCTATCGAGAAGCAAAAAGAGGTTAACTGATGAGTGTCTAAATACTCATCATTTTATACCAATCTGAACTGCCAAAACATACAAAAACACTCAAATATGTATCAAAATACTTAAAATATCTTAGAAGTGTGTTTTATATGTTTCAAACACAAAATATGCAAAAACAGATGAAAAACGTACAAAGTTTGCATAATTGGCAGTTTCAGTCCCTTAAGTTTCATAAATTGGCAAAACTAGTCCCTGGTTATTCTAAAAACTTGAAAAAGTCACCAAAGGTCCTTTTTAATCAAAAAGTTACATATTTAGTCCTTTGGTGCAAAGTTTCATAAAATTACAAGTTTAGTCCCTCAACTTTGAAAATTGACAGAAATGGTCCCTGGGATGTAAAAACTTTGAGAAAAATCAATATTGGTCCTTGTACTAATAATCTTTTGCAGGAATGGTCCTTGGTGTGAAGTTTGGTGAAATGACATAATTGGTCCCTCAAGTTTGGCAGTTTGTCAGTTATAGTCCCCGGGTATTTTAAATGTGAAAATTATCAAACATACCCTTGTACTATTCAATTATGGCAAAACAGGTCCTTATGAGAACTTTGGAAATATCACAATTCCAGCCCTTCATCTTTTACCAAATTACAATATGGGTCCTTGTAATTTCTATATAACCAAACGGACCAACTATATTATTAAACCCAAAAAAAAAAACCAACCCACTACACCATACCAGCCCACCCTTTATTTTAAATACCCAAGCCCACAAAATAAGCCCACCCAACACCCTGGTAATATATTACCAGGGTCAAACAGTCAAACAAACACCCTATCCCGCTATTACTGTTCATCGTCTCCCAAAACCACCCCAAACCAATACCAGGTGGTTTTTCTTGCCACCCTCCACCTCACTACAGCTCACCCCCTACTTTCCACCACCTCCTTACACACCCCACCTTTGCATTAAATGCAATTCTCACCCAAATTTCCCTCCAAACCACAACCCCTCCCCTGTTTTCTTCCATACTCTCCCAACTTGCCTAAATATCTCCTAAACTTCACCCTCCACCTCATACTACCATCCAAAGTCCCTTAATTGCAAAATAGCTGCCACAAGTTATCTATTCAGCTTTTCACGCCAAAACAGTTTCAAAGGCTTGGATGAGTTTGACTGTATCAATGGTCAAAAATGGATGTGGAAAATATCTAGGAGACTTTCTGGAAGCATTTTGGTCATCTATATAGAGAAAAGGAAGCAGAGAAGAAAAGTATTAGATTAGGTAGATTTAGCTTAATTTCGTAATTGTCAATTTCAGATTCTTAGTATAATTAAAAGTTTCCTAAGTGTATTTCTATTATATTCAGTGTATTCTAAACTTGTTTTAATTATAAATCCCAGTTAATTTACAAGATTTTAGTTTATGCAATTTTTCTTAATTTCAAAATCACCAAAAGTTCAAACTGTTGTTGTTAGTTGTAGTTAAGGCAATTCATAAGCTTATATAAGCTCTGACAAAGCTCAGGTAAGTTTTAAAAAACCTTAATTGTTTGTTTTTATTATAAATAAAAAAATACCAAAAATAATAAATTAAATAAAAAATAAATAAAAAACAGAGGGAAGAACAAGAAGGAGACTGAGCATGGTATTTATTTGGACTGAAATAACTCCATTGGTGTAGTGACAAGCTATTGGGGGTATTCATGGTCCTTGGTTGCTAGTTTCTTAGTCAAATTCATTTGTAAGCATTTTTCTATATTTTTGCATATGTACTGTTCCCTATCTTATAAGTGTTAATATCTGTATTTTGTACTCATTTAATGTTTATTAGTTATAATATTGATTAAAGTTGTATGCTTATTCATTGGATTTCATAGTTGCTTCATGTTTCATTTTGACAGTGGAAATGGCATATTGATGATTCATGAATGTTTGTTGTTGTAATTGTTGTTTATCTGCTTATGGTAGCTTATTATATCATATTATGCTCTTTTCATTCAGTAGAATAAGTTAAATCAGTGATTTGCCTTGAAAAATTTCATTTGAACTTGTTATAAGGGGTGTTTGGCACAGTGGTTCCCACTGTGTTCCTTTGAGTTTTTGTCATTGATCTTTGGTTATCCATGATACACTAGGTCTAAATAAGTAAAGTAAACAATAAAAACTTGGTCATTAGGGAAGAAAGTCAAAACCACACCACAAATTCCACTTATCTGTCCACTGTGTGGACAGTTAAGTCTCAAACCCCCCTCATTTGATCACAACTCACATCTTTAGCTTATTTTAGGTCTATTATAGCTTATTATAGCTTATTAAATCAGTAGTAGTGATTAGAAACTCACAATAGTCAAACTAAGTAGTTTAGGTTAAAAAGTCAAAATTGCTATTCTCAGATTTTCACAAAACTTGTGTGATTTTTCTAGATTTGTGTACTAGGTTTTAGGTTCTAAAAATTGTTGTGGTAATAGACTACCACCTCAACTTTGAAATCCCACATAGCTTTCATTTTTGTGATTTTTGCAGTGGGCTCCACTCACCCCCAAACACAACTGCAGGGAGACCTTCTCCCCTGTGCAGCAGTTCTCAGGTCACACCACCCACTTTGTGGTGGTTTTGTGACCACCTCAGTGGGCCCCACACCTCCAACTTAGGTTCTCCCAAACCCCCTCCTACCAGGGAACAATAGTTGACCATAATTTTGACCTTGGACTCACTGGACCCCACCTGATTTAAGCTTGGAAGTCTGTCCCATAATCTGTCTCAGAAAATAAATAAGCATAAGCTTATTGTGGCTTTTTGGCTTATTCAGTGGACCCCTTGTGCTTTTTCTTGCTTATCTTTGTTCAACTAACTCATAAGAACAAACTTTTACCATTGTGGGTCCCACACAAGCTCAGTAGAGCTTATTTGCTTATTAAGTCAACATAAGTCAACTGTTAGGGTTAGTAACTTATATCTAGCTTATTATTAAGTTATAAAAATATTGTTTTTACAAAAGTTAGTTATATTTAGGTATAATATAGGTTGGAAAAAGAAAATTCAAGAAAAACCAATATAATAGTAAGTGATAGTTTCTATTTAATTTAATTTAATTTTAATTTTCATTTTTATATTTTTATTAAGAAAGTTGTGTTTTTATATTTTTATAAATTTCCTTTTAGGTTAAAGTATTTTTAATAATTTTCTCAGATTTTTATTTTGTAATTTAGTATTTATTAGAATTAAAAATAGTTTTATTAGTAATTAATCAATAATTAAATTTTAAATAGCATAATTAATTTTTATAAAGTAATACCTAATTTTTATATTTTTCCTAGCTTTTATAAGTTATAAAATAGTTTTATAAATTTTTTCATAATTTTCTAAGTTGATTTAGTATTATTTGTAATTTAAAATAGTTTAATTAGTATAATTAATATAAATAGTTTTTAATTAATAGATAATTCATAAAAAGACAAAAATATTTATTTTTATTTTTTATACTTTCTTCAAGTTCATTTTTAAGTTTAGAAATTATTTTTATAAGTTTTTAGTTTAATTTGTAGTATTTATTATTTTTAGTTTTAATTAAGTTAGTTTTAATTAAATAGTTAAATAAGTTTTTAATTAAATAATTAATAATAAATAATAAAATAATCTAAAAAATAATTTTCTTTTTAATTTAATTTTCTTTTAAGTTTAAGTTTATAGAATTTTCATTTTTAACCCCTATAGTTTATTTTTCTTAAAACTCACCTTTTTCTCAGTACGCAATCGCGTCTGATTTTAAATTGGTGTACGTTTATACGTTTTTAGATATCTAGGTTTCACGTAATCGTTAATTTAGTTTTCCTAAGTTATTTTAAGTTATAAAACCCTAGTTTAAATCACTCACACACACTTTATACCTTTCCTGTGCACATTCACTGATCACAGATTCGTTTTTAATACCATCACAACCTCGTTGGGACATTACGACCCGGGGAAACACTGTATTCCACGGAAGCATTTGGCTTGATTAGTTTGACTTTACTATTGACCATTCACAAGTGGTTGAGAAATAAAAGATAACTAGTTTGAGGCGAATCATTAACACATAAATCATAAGTATAGAAGAATGGTATCTCACATCCGTGATTACCAACTCAATAACATTATCGCGGTATAGTAACGTAAAAAACTATATATGCTTGCTTAATAATTCTCATGTACATACTTTAATTCCTTTACAACAGCCAACTATTACGGTTTTTTTTTATTATTTTTTTTTTGATGAACATCACGTCAATGAATAAAGTTATGTTATCACCTTCATAGTTTTGTTTTTTTTTTTTTTTTTTTTTTTTTTTTTTTTTTTTAGAAGATGATTGTTATCAAATAAGAATTGTGATTCGTATTATCTAAGGAAAACACATTCTAAATTAAATAATGATTATCGAACCCATGTGTTTTTTTTTTTTTTTTAAATTTATAATTAGCTTTGTATAATGTTTTTAACTGGCAGACATGCTGAGGTTGATGTTGATGTTATTATTTAACTTTATTATTGATATCATGTTGTACAAAATGTGCAATTTTAGTAGCACCTAGTAAGCATTAATGAAGTTAAAATATACTTCGTAAAGTTTTTTAAAATGTTTTTATGGATATGTATATATATATATATATATATATATATATATATATATATATATATATATATATATATATATATATATATTAAATAACAATTTCATGAGTTGTTATACGTAGAATCTCGTATATTTATTTTCATATTACAGTAACTCGTGCTTACCATTTGATATTTATATTCCTGTTACTAATAATTTAGCCGTATTTAATATTCAAATCCGTGTACGCATAAATTAAACTTTTAAATAGAATAATATGAGTCCTTATTTAAAAAAATATTCTAATGGATGAAAGTCTACAACTAACAATATTAAAACTAATTCGCATATTTACAAAATTTTGTTAAATAGATGAAAGTCTGAAACTAATACTAATACTCATGTCATTTTAAACAAAGTTTATATTATAAAGTATAAGGGGTATAAAGTGTAAGGGGTTATTTGTGTTTTTTTCTAAAGTTATTAAAAAACATGAAAACTTGTAGTTTTACACTTAGCTCCATATATTTTATGTAAAATTCAACCACTAAAGTTTTTATTAATTACTTGTCTTTTTTTAAGATTTTTTTTCATAAATTTGACACCTATATTTTTATGCATTTTTTTTCTAAACCAAATTTCTCGACCAAATTTATTAAGTTTGACCAAAATCAATTTAATTTTGACTTTCTATTGACCAATCATATTGCTCGATTTCGCCTACGTGGCAAAATCGAGCTCTTCTATTGGTGTAATTTTTTTTAATGAATCCGAAATTATATAATTCTTTTATTATATAAAACATAACACGAGAAATATAATTCATGCAGATTGCATTGACCAACACCTATGTATATATAGTCCTTTTAACTCTTGTTCCTTGATATCTCTTTTCTAACTTGGAAACTTTCTGCACAAGTGGTCCTTGATTTTAACATCTGTTAAGTTTTGTTTTCAAGTATCTCGTGCCTTAAACATGAGGGTGATTGGGACCTTTTATAGCCAAGCTGTAGACTTGTAGTTTCGCCTTTGATAGTTATTGTGATTTTTTATATAATAGGACAACTTACTATTTTATGCAGCTAGTTTTAGACTTGATATTGGTAATATGTTCTAGTTTTATCTCTGTTTGGTTATAATAGTTTTGAATCCTGTACGTTTAACTTCATTATTCCTGTGGCGAAGAGGTATCTTATTCATGTGTTCTCAGAAACATTTGATGGTTTGCTAATATACTCCTGGTCTGCAAACTGTTCCCGCATTAATTTCCTTATAAAAACATGCTTTTGTGTGTTTATATAGAATTTTGATCTAGTTCTATCCTGAAGGTGTTTATATGCTACACTACACTTACTAAAGGGATGTTTGGGGATATCTTATTCAGACAACTTATCTGATTATTTGTGAGCGAAATAAGTTGTTGTACATAAAGCGTTTAAATTTGCTTTTCCTGCTTATTTCAAAAGGCAATAGGCAAATAAACAGTTTTAGAATAATCAATCCCAAACACTCTCAAAGTCCTTATAGTGCAACAATCAGTGACTTTTGCAACGCACATTCATGGCCTACATCAATGCTACATCGATATCTACCTTGATTAAATCCCCAGACTACTTTCCAGAACTTTCCAAGTAATTAGTACCTTAGATCGAGTATCATCTTAGTTCAGATTAATTTTCTGATCCCGGTTGGCATGTGAGCCACATTAATTTAGCGGATCTCATTTCAATCCACTTTACAAATGGATAAATGACACTCAAAAATGCCCAATGTGCATTTTCTGTTACACAGGATATGTAAAAGGTATTATTACTCCAAGTCAACAAGACCGAAGAAAGACGAGAACACAAAATATGCAATAAAGTTGATGGAAAATTTATGCAAAGGCAATTTCGTTACCTTGGTTGCTGGATCATAAGTTTTGACATTATGAAAACCTTCTATGGTTGTGTTTCTGTTTAGAAAGAAATTAAACAACTTTGAAGTAGGTACTTTTATGCTATAATTACCCTCTACTTTATTGTGCAATCTTGCTACAGTGATTTGTAGACCACACAAAACAACAATATCACAGATTGTACATTACATCGGTCATGACCTACATTTAGTACTGATAGATATAGATGGACAGATTAGGTCCGAACCATGTACTCGTGGAGTCAAAGCATTATCGTGTATCAATGGCTGACGTACTATCCATCTCCTTTGGTTGTGGTTGCTAATTGTTGTGTTCTTGTGATCCTTCAATTCTCACAAACAATACTCAAACTCAGGGGCGGATGTACATGTAAGCCAGGGGTAGCGGTCGCTACCCCTGAACTTTTACCCGGTAGTGGAATTTTTGGCGATTTTTGGCCATTTTTGGCGATTTTTGACTATTTTTTGGCGATTTCGCGACCCCTGAAACAAATTTTCGCTACCCCTAAATAAATTTTCGTATTTCGCTACCCCTAAGCTTGGCTCCTAGTTCCGCCCCTGCTCAAACTTGAAGTCTTTGTTGGGCAATGTTGGTGATCAGTTTACAATTGTCTGGTCATGTTTCCTGTGTCTTTGAGTTGGATTATGATGCATGCTGATTTTGCTTGCGGAAAAGGAACTGCAACATGAATCATAGTCACGGTTGTGTCAATGGAAACAAATTAAGTTAAACTGAAACAAATGCAATTTCTGATATCCAACCAAGTCAAGTCTTCCGTCTTCGTCTATATCGTTTTGAACTTTTACTACAAATGGGGCTACTGTCATCTATATATTTGATCATGTAGTACACAAATATTTTATATATATAATATAATACTATAACTTATATGATTGTATCCAATATATATATATATATATGGGACATGGAAAAGTAATTTTGATGAATGTAAATAAATTAAAAAAAAAAAAAAAAAAAAAAAAAAAAGGGTATTTGTTTAGAGTTTCCTTTTTTATAAGGGTCAGTGGTCTTTTAGTCAATTAAAAGGTTGCAATCGAATGGGATAATGTGTTAGATGACTATGATGACCTATGTTAGTTGGCCCAAACCTAATTGTGGGTTTGAGTCCATTGGTTTAGGGTTTGATATGGTTGTTATAAATATATGCAATATGTAATCATAAAATACATGCAAAATCCTTATTATGGATTTAATCCCAGGTCTTACACATGATCTCGGTGTCGAGTGCTTACTTCGGGTCCCGTTCAGTGAAATTCTTAGATTGAAATCAGTTTGTAAAAATTGGAAAGCTGAGATGGAGCAGCCAGAGTTTTATTGAGCTCGGAAGTCTGCAAACAAAGCTCAATCTCTCGTCATTCTCTCTCAGAGTAGGGTGAAAGAATTCAGAGGCAGCTACATAGATGATCCCCACATGTGGCCGTACCCTCTTGTTGCTCTTGATCCTGAAACCGGTTGCTGGTGGAAGTTGCCACTTATGCCAGAGTTTAAAGCTGGATTCCCGGAGATATGTGAGATGGTTGCTTCCGGGTTGAATCTGGTTGTTATGGGTGGTAGAGACTGCGCCAGTCAGCTGGAATATCTTGATTCGGTTTTTGTTTTTGATTTTCTATCGTACAAGTGGCGTCGTGGTGCCAACATGCCTGGTGGAGAAAGATGGTTTTTCGGTTGTGCTTCTGATGGTGATGACACAATATATGTTGCAGGTGGATATGATGCAAAAGTAAATCCCCATAAGTCAGCATGGGCATATCATGTGTCAGCAGACACTTGGACTCAACTACCTGACATGACACACGAGCAAGGCTACTGCAAAGGTCTTTTCCACCTTGGCAAGTTTCACATCATCAGTGGAACAGATCTGCAGGGACGACAGTACCAAAGCCTCGAAATCTTTGATACATCATCAAGGCAGTGGTTAATGCTGGGTAGCGGCGATCATGATGACAAGATCATTAAATCTCCAAAATATTGTGTCAAAGGTACTGATCAGAAATTGTATACACTTTCTGATAGTGACCTCCTTGTATTAGAAGACGGCAAGTGGAAACTTGTTGCAATACTGCCTGTGGATGTAGCAACCAGAGCATACATAACACCATTCCCTGGACATCTGCTTTTGACTAGTGAACTAAACTACGACGATCCCCATAACACATATACATTGGATCTTAAAGACCTTATTTGGACAAGACTTGAAGTATCAACGGGGTACTCGGGTCATGTTGTGTCCGGTTGTTGTTTCCCCATTTAAAATTATTGGAACTACGTCCATAGCATTAAGATGTTTACAGTGCATTTGATTTGTTCATTATCGACTTTCATTTCAATATTATCATTAGAACTTAGATCTATCTATCATTTATATGTTTATAATACCATTCTCTTTTGTTAATTATCGAGTTTCACACATCTTATTCTTATCATGTGTAGTTATTGTTACCGAAATAAGTGGTTTTACATAAGCTGTTTTAAGTTGCTTGTCCTGCTTTTTTTCAAAAAGAAATAAGCAAATAAGAAAGTTTAATAAGCATAAATACTCTCTAAGAAAATTGCTTGTACAACTAGCAGCAGCCACATGCTGTACTACACGTTGCATCGGTCCTACATGGCCGCACATCTACCTCGATCAAGTTTGCAACTTACTTTTCAAAATTTCGCTTGATAGGAATACACTGCTTTTTGTGTTTTGTTAATCATTTAGTTGTCCTTAATTAGGATCAACTGCTTGAGTGGGAATTAATCCACAATGAAAAGTAGTCATATTCATAATCCATACTCAAAGAATATATACCATAACCAACATATGTACAAAGCAATCTCCCCTCTGTACATACATATTTATATGTGTATAGCGAGAGACATTAGGACAAAAAGAGATGGACCGATTTGATGTGAATCGTGGAGGTCTGGAGTCAAAACACGAGCCAAGAGTGCCATCAGTCACATTGCCACCTCTTCCTTTGGTTGGGCTTTTTGGCATTGTTTTGTTCTTACTGTCTCTATCACAATACTCAAACTTGAAGTCTTGGTCGGATAATATAGGAATAAGTTTCCAAATGTTGGTCCTCTTAACTCCGGTTATTCTCATGTTTTTCGTGTCTTCAAGCTGGATCACTGAAGCGGGGTGGCTTAGTTTCGCCTCAAGGAAGAGAAAAGATTCCGTGAACCTTAGTCGTGCTTCTGTCGGATATGGAAACTAAATCTTACTGTAAACACACTCCTATTTTCATGTATCTTGTCATTGAGTAAAAATTAATAAAATGGTAGCATTGTTTGTGATTTGTGTACGATCTTTTTTCGTTGCTATGATTATATTCTGTACTTAATAACCCATCCTCCTAATGGCTTCCATCATCGTGGTTGTAGTTTGCACTGTTTTGAAGGTCTCATCATTTTATTTTTTTGGTTAATCATGGTTTTTGATCTTTTGGTGCTACGAGTTTTATTGCTGTAATATATGTTTCTAACGAGTAAAACATTCGGATATATGAGTATATGACCTTTTGGTGTTTTGTTAGTAGTGGTAACCATGAGGCCATAAATTATTGTGTGATCGTGTCGATACAAATACTTGACACGAGTGCGGCTTACTGGTTGTGCGACTTGTGCTCGTTGTGGCCTAAACTTAACCTTATAAAATATTGAAGATGTCCATTATATATATGATCAATTATAGTAAGTGTCATGAAAAATATTTGACATGTTTAAGAATTTCTCATACAAATAATTAACTTTTCTTGATATTCTTTTCAAGTTTGTTTAGAATAAAACCGAAGGGTTTGAGAGCTTCGGTTAAGAAAACTTTAGTTACAACCCACTTAAAAGTCTATTAAAGTTATGTAAATAGGCTTATTAAAAATTAAAAAGTACTTTTGTTTGAAAGAATATTCCTTTCAACTTTGAAAATATATGGCCATATATGAGTGAGCTTCAAGATACAAATACTTATGTCCTTCAATTATGCATGAAATTATGTTATTCGATTACAAACAAAGATATACAACTTTAGAAAATTTGTCTTCACGTATTAAAATGTACGCCTAAACTTGTGTGACTAAACTTGAGTTGTTGATTAGTTTGTGATCGGGGTCGGAGACAAGGAGGGTCACGAGGGCAAAAAAATAAAAATAAAAATAAAACTGCAGTGCAAATTTTCTAAAATATTTGAGTTTTTGGGGTCACAAAGTTCACAACATTTACTTACTACAACATTTTTCATAACCAACTTAGTGTAATAATTAGGTAACCGCAGTCACAACAAAAAACATACGTTACTTAAACACAAATATATCTCATAAAAATCATTCAATCAAAAGACCCCACACACAAATACTCAGAGCCGTATACGAGGGTGTGCGAAGTGTGTTACCGCACAAAGCTTCAAAGTTTTAAAGGCCTCAAATATATACCTCTTTATATATTTGTGGTCTCAAAATTCATTTCTAGCATCAAATTGTTGACGATATATGGAAATATGTTCTAAATATTGGTTAAACTTAATTACAAGTGGACGAAAGTGATGAACTCATAAAAACTAAAACTAGATCTTTACAATATATTTTAAATCATCATGTTTAGTTATCATATAAGCGGTTTTGCATAAGGCCTCCGCAAGCCCAGCTAAAGCACTGAACATACTCACACGACTCAGTCAAGTAAACGATCGAATCCTTGAAGAAAAAAAAAAACATGGTTGGACGCGTGTTGTGTTAGAGTGTAATGGGAAACGCGCCTTAAATGTGAGCCGACCTTCTTCAAGGACCATCCATTACGGTTGGTCTTAAATTTCCTCGGTTCTAAGCATTGTTGTTCATGTTTTGCACTTTTTTTTTCTTTTTCTTTTTTTTAATAACGTAATCATTCGTGTATATTCCCCAACCAACGTGATAGGCACATACAAAACTCGAAATCAGACTTAGAACCATGTTTAATATCAGAATAATTCTTAGAAATCCTTTAGTTTATTATTATTATTTTTTTATTTTATTTTTTTTAGCAAGGGCACTGGCAACCCAGCGGCAAAACAAGCTCGGCAAGCCTTGCCGATCGGCAAGGTGCATTGCCACCTCCACGGTTAGCATGGTTTGACAAGCTCAGCGGTAGATGCTACCGAATCGGTAGGGAGAGAACCAAGAAAAAAGGAACCATTGGCCATTTAATAATTTAGCCATTGGAGGTAAACAAGTTTAGAGAATAAGAAAAAAAACGTTGTCGGAAAAAGATGTTTCAGGTTGGCCGGAAGATACGTGGAAGATGAAGAAGAAGATTTACTATTTACTTTTTTATGATTGGGTAAATAGTTACTCATTTGTCTCACACGTGATAAGTGACATGAGGAGTTGCATATTTTCCTTTTACAATCTATTACTGTACTATATTTTGATTTTTATATATTTTTGTTTTAGTAGCTCTTTTCTATTTTAATAATGTTTAAAAAGTATACTGGTCTATTGGATCGATTTTTTTGGCGCCATGGTGGCATCTCCTGTCTGATTCTAGTTGCCATCGGTTTTTTGCGTGTCTGTCCTATTTCATTAGAGCTTATTTAGTTCCCTAATCTCTTTGGTCTATTGGATCGATTTGCGTGTAGCTTGTACTGCTAGTTTCTTTCTAGCTCTTTTTAATATAATCTCATTTGCCGTTCAAAAAAAAAAAAAAAAGTATACTGGTCATAAAATAAAAAATACATTGGTCATAAAATATAAACCTTGCCATAAGTTCTTACTTGTTATATTTGTCAAACTTTTTATGTGTTTACAAATAGATCATAACATAGTTATATATCTTCATAAGCTTATTTCCGTAAAAATCAAGTGTGGTTACAAAATCCCCTTGTTTGAAAATGGTTGGAGGCTTATTTAACTTCTTCACTTTTTGGTACCAAGATTGCTACTAAAAAAGTATGTTGTGATATGAAATGTGTTGTGAACATGTTATTAGTTGATTTTGTTTAATCTTGAGGAAAGGTTAGTAAAGGTTGCCACTTACTATGTTGCTTTCATCTATATTTTGAGAATTGACGTCTATTAAAAATGTCTCAATCGTAATTATTTTAAGTAAGAAAAGTAAGGATAGCGTGTCCCTTTAAATTCCAATTTCCATCCACTAAAAGTCCTTTTTATCAAATTTTTTGTACCGTTCTAAAAAAATTGTTTTCCAGAAATAGTTGTTTGCAAAAATGAGTCAAAAATCAAATCGAATTAATTGTTGGGTTTTAATGCTGTTAAATACTTTTAACATACTATAGCATGCCATGAGGATGAAAGAAAATGACTATCTTACTTTGTTATGTTTAGCAAAAATTGTATTAAAATTGATAAATAAATAAAAGCTATAACTTTGTTTCCATAAAAAAATCTAAATAATGAAATGATTTTTTTTTTTTTTTTTTTTTCTTATTACTTAACCATGAAATGTTACATTAAAACTTTAACTTGGATCTACTCTTGAGTCTTGAGGAATAAACGAACAAATCAACATTGGATATATAAATCCCAATTTCATAGTAGCTTTTAAAAAAGTTACAAAATGCTTCAACTTCAAGGAAGGCATATTTTCATAAGGTTAAGTGATGAACTGTACTAATAATTTGTTTCTTTGTTATTTTGTTAGAGTACTTTGTAGTATCAAAGTAATGTCCTACTCATCATATTATTTTTGCAATCGCGACTATAAACACTCATTACAATGGCAGGGCGTACTGCTTGCTACTTCCCGACCCCTACACTAATTAAAAGACTAAAGACCCCTACCGAAGATCAAAAGAAAAAGTTTGATCTTGACCAAAAATAATCAACAAGTACATGCAACTACATAAATACAAACTTCTTAGTTGACGGACCACTCACATATTACTAAGCTTTGATGTCTAACTAGCTACCATATTTGTAAAAACTATAAAAAGTAAAAACATGTTATGCTTGTAAAAGATGAACTTCGTTGCTCAAAATTCGACAAGTACAACCATTTTTCTAGAACTCAAATGAAGCATAAACCAAGATAAGGTTGCCCGATTCTTAGTCTAGACCAAAAACCAAAAACCAAACTAGATCGATCAAAAACTTTGACATTCGTTTTAACTTTGATATTCACATTAAAGATTTTTAGCCTAACAGAAACCATTAGCTATAAGCCTATTAGCTTTAGGCTACAACTGCATTAAAAACTTATATGGTCCCCGTTAGGTTGAAATCTTTAAGTTCTTAAGAAAACATAATTACGATCTAACTAAAATATCTATAAGTCGAACAAAAATCAACCTTTAACTTTTTTTTATGAGATCTAAAACTAAGATTAAGAGTAAGTAGTAAAACCTATCTAGATCAATTTACAACAAACCAAAACAGCATCAATATATACTAGTTGGCGCGATTTACTTCTCGTATTACGCGATTTACTTCATCGGCAAGATCGATTTGTGATTTATCCTAGTACTATTACCCATTCAACCTTACGTACACACAAAAACAAACCCAGCCCCACTGATCAATCAACATTCACTCACCACCAAAAACATATTGGCACGTTACCTTTATTAATTTTTGTTTATGTTTCTTAGGCAAACATCTTTCAACTTGATCAATTTAAACCACATATTTTGCCTATCATAGTAATCATATCAAATGTGAAATAACCAACTTACATAAACAATCTCAAACACATTCAAAAATTTTATATACATTACTATATAAAAACACAATAAAAACATGCTATTTATTTTACAAATTAAACATTGATAACTAGCAACGGTGATATTAAATCACTGCAAGACTAACTAGAACGGGCGAGGAATCTTTTGAGGAGAACACCTTGTACTGGAGACAAAAGTCTATAAAACATACTAGCAAGCAACCACAAACACACCTTACAAAATTAAACAGAACATTTATATTTATGCAATCAAAACATGTCAAAAATAGTTGTATGAAACTGCAACAAGACCAAGACCAAAATGATCAAAGCAGCCACACCCCAAGGCGAGCTTCCTTCCTCGGGCATTTGATACGCCCAACGAGGTCTTCTTTCCCATGGCGATAACCCGAAGCCGAAAAACCTTTCAGGACACTCGATAGTTGACAACCATTTAACTGCAAAAAGAAGTATTAAAGGTGTGACTAAAAGTAGCCAGTTGAAGCTTTCTTCAGCTTCTTCAATAGCTTCTTCATATGATAAGTACCATTGGAAACCAAGGAAAATAAAGATTAGTGATAAGATAAAGAGAACTGGATATGGGAGTGGGTTTAGTGAGAATGAATCAAAAAGTGAAGAGTTTGGGTTTCTTGTTGTGTAGTAAGTCATTTTACCTTGAGTGTTTTTGTGAATGAAAATGTGTTGTCTTATACATTTATGGTTTTGGTTTAGTTTTTGGTTTTGTGGGGGTCTAGTGTGATTGGTGCATGTGATGAAGCTTTATGACTTTGTACTAGTGTTGTGGCATAAGGTACAGCTTCTTACTTGCTCTTCAAGTGATAAAATACCAAAAATACCCTTCAATTATTTATTAGAACACAAGGTGTCCTAGTGTCATAAAGCTCGCGTATAGAAAAAGTATCAGAACCAATAAACCTTTAAGCTAACACATAACTCAATAAAAAAAAATAAAAATAAAATAAAAATAAAATAAAAAAACTCAATAAAACACAAATACGCTACACAAAAAAGAAGAAGGAGAAAAGCTTATTGCGCAAACCTTCTAACTCAAAGGGTGTCTTTGTTGAGTTATAGGTTTGTGCCAGGCTATAACGCTGCTTATAGCTTGGGACACCTTGTGCTCTTAGAGAATGTGGTATTGTGATACTAATGCCGACGTTGTTAAAAGGTGTTGTGATATGCCAGGATCTGTATAACACTTAAATTAACATTAAACCTTTTTTCACTCACTCACAGTGATAACTTAATGGAACTCGTTGATACCCACATTAACACCACTGGACCCAAGACCAAGAGTTATCATTTTTATTTTATGAAAAGTATCAAAAATCGTAACCCAAAAACTATGGATCGAGTTCGTTTTAAAAAGAATATATATTTAACATAATTGTACATTACGCAAGAAAATTTCATGAGATTCTCGTGCACCCTAAAAACCCTCCTCGATTTCCCCCCTCCCCCACTATACATACTTTGGGTTTCCTCGCATTGTTGTGTGCATAAGTTTCACTTATCACATAAGTTACAACTTTGTCATATCAACATGACACTAGAAACACGTTAAACTCCTATTGTATGAGTATAGTTTGTTTTAGAAATGCAATTACAAGCACAACCTCCTAAATTTAGAATTTTTATAGTTTCTTTGTTTAATAAGTTTTGGTTCTACTGATTTTGTGGGAGTCTATTGTGATTGGTAGTAGTGTTTAAAGTGTTTTTGGGATGTACAGGTGTTAGTGTGTTACTTGTACCAAGTCTTTATGTGGTACTACTAAAAGACTATTGTAACCTTGGTCGACTTTTGTAAAGTTATGGTGGGAACAGTAATCATTGCTGCTATCATTTTCAATTTGTGTAAAGAAAAGAAATTAATTATGATTTGGATGAAACTTGTACACTTATCTTTCTGGTACGTGGCTATCTTTGCTTTTCTTACGTGAAATAATGTCGATTGAGACATTTTATAACACGTCTTTTTCAAAATTACATACAACTTTACTATGATAAATAAATATAAAGTGAAGAACTATCAAGAACTAAGTTGATATTTAACATAGTTGGAGGTATATTTATGCATCACATTACTTGGCTACTTCAACAGTTCAACATACTCCTGTAGAATATCTTTCCTAAAACGAGTCACTATTTTTGGGTAAAGTGTAAGTGTTTACATTTTACCTTCTCATACCTGCTTTCGGCGGGATTAAGTATGTTTGTTGATGTACGTTAGTTGGCTACAATATGAGAATTCATGCTTTGCACCTCTTTGAGTGGTTTTTTCTATTATTGAATCATATTTGTTGCCACTTTTTATTTGATCTTTTGTGATATCTACATAGAATCATTCCACTGGTTTGTTAAATGTTGCATGAACATCTAACTTTGTTTGTGCTCCCTGAAAATCAGTTTAACTAAGATAGTTTAACTAACTTTGTATATGTTTGATCAAGTGGTTTTTGCTATATTTAATGTAGCACCAAACTCCACATGAATTAAATATCTACACTATAATATGCCTAATCTCAAACCAGCACAGTTAAAGATCTACAAATCTCAATTCCATATGGAACTTGTGTAGCATTAGTGATGCACTCACGGAACTCTAATACAATTTTTTAATGAATTCAGATCATGAATTGTAATGAAGCATTGCGACCCATCACTTACGTATGTGCATTCATTTATCAGCTCGTAATAAAGTACATGAACGTTATGTCAATATACATCTGTGCTGCCTTTTTTTTCTTAAAAATTTACTACAACCCCAATAACTGTAGTGAATAATGTTAAGGTGAATTCAAGCTGTTAGGAGTTTGCAACAGCTGCAATTGTATTGCTTGCTCTGTATTGGTTCTGTTTTTTAATGCAGTCCTTGTATTTAGGGTTGTAAACGAATCTCGGACGAACACGGAAGCCTTGTTCATGTTCGTTCTTTTATTTTTAATCGGACAAATAAACAACGCTGATGCTTAAACGGATGAATTTTCTTGTTCATGTTCGTTTATTAAGAAAATGAGTTGTTCATGTTCGCTTATGTTCGTTCATTAAGACAATAAACAGACATAAACAATCGAACATAAACGAATGTAGAAAAATAAACATAAACTTTATTAAATTATACATAATATTTTGTTTTATTAGCGCTGTTTTGTTTAAATAAATCAATTTTAAAAGTATACAATTAAAAAATATATATGAATATAAACAAATAAATGGATATAAACAAACGTTAATAAACGCATAATCGGATATTCACGAATATAAATAAACGGATATGACTTTTATTCATGTTCGTTCATTTAACGAAATGAACGAAAAATATTGTTCATGTTTGTTCATTTAATAAACTAACGAACATAAACGAACCTTTTACCAAACAGTTTATAAATTGTTTACCGAAAGTACAATTCATTTACAGCCCTACTTGTAATGGTAGGATATGGGCATGTCCATAGTCCTTAATACATTTGTTTGTAACATTGAGTTCTAATATATAAATTCACCTTTTCAGAGAGACAAAAAAAAATGTAGTGAATATTCCAACGTCTATTGAAAAATTCCATTTTTGATTAGTTGACACTTTTATCATGTGTAAATTTTCTTTGGGCCCAAAATTATTTTAAAGCACTATGAATTGCTGGACACTTTTATGATATGTTCTGTTACAAGTAACTTTAAAATGAAAAACATCTGATATTGGAGTCAGGAAATAACACCACTAATTCCGAACAAATAAAGTTTGTTACAAACAAAATTGAGGTTAAGAACAAGTCAATTCAGGTTATGACGGTAAATAGAACAATCGGGTTGAAAATTTGTTTAATGCAGACTTTTCAATACATAAACTCACGTTCAAAAATCATATCGGTATTAGAATAACACAGTATAATCGCATTTGGCTCACTAATTACTAGTAATTACATAAAAAAAAGAATCTAAAATATAGAAGTATATATGTTTCTAGCCAACCACGACAGTAACAGTGTAACACCCAGCCAGTATCAGGTTGTCCATTTTAACCCGGATCCGTTTTGACACTCTTTTCAGAGCTTTGACCCGGTTTCATTTTGACATATCACTAAACATACATAACCAGCCAAAGAATGAGTAAAAGCAGAAAAGAATAAGGGGAAAACAACAACCTAAAACACTTTTAAAGTATGATCTTTAACACAATCGGCAAGAGCTGTTTTCTTGCTAAACATCCCAACAGCAAAAGATAAAGCCATCAACAGGGATTCTACATTCTTTTAATTTTTTCTTTAACACAGTAAATGGACAAAAATAACCCTAATATGATCTTAACATTGCTTTTTTTGTGTTGCGGAAAACAAAAACTGTTTAAGATGGCAAAAGTAAACTGTAACGAAAAGTGGTCTTACTTAAATCCAAGTCGTTTTCACTCATCTGCAGAAGCTGAAGTGTGAGCAGGGTATATCTGTAAAATATCAGCCCATGTGGTCCGCCCCTCAGATACATCCTTCACCACTGTTGCAACCTCATCCACATTAACACGGATTTGATCCTTGCTGTCTCGCTCACGGATTGTAACTGAAGTCTCTGAATCAACAGTTATTGCAAACGGAACACCAAGTTCATCCGTTCTTGCGTACCGTTTCCCTATTGATGTACCTATAACAAAACGACATAACATCCAGTTAGGTTATTCGATGTTTGTGCATCTCATTTTCATGTTCTACTTTCTATTTGTCCAAATTAGATGGTTCCTTTCGACATTCTTGAGATAAAATGAGCCAATTTGAAAACTTCGAATATTGAAAATTTTAACGACTTTGTTTGGTGATGGACCCCTGTTGTTGAAACCATGGCACAAAACAAGAACATGCATGCTAATTTCAGCATCAGATAGCAAGTTACTTTTGCAAGAGTTGACCCAAAAATATTTCATTGTGTAGGTTGAGCAAGTAGATAATGAGTTAACTTTTGCAAGAGTTGGCCCAAAAATACTTTATTGTATAGGAAAATGGTTCCTTCCATTCTTAAGATAAAATGAGCAAAGCTTTACATATCAGATTTCTAATACCAAGATTAGTGTTGTAACAGATTTCTTTGGGTTTAGATATATTAAGAGTTGCATAATGCTAATATGGGTAGGTGTGTGATTCGAGTGGTTGGGTAACATGCCACAATGAGTAACATCAAAATCAGTCTTAGAAAAAAGAGGCCCAAAGTATACTTTTTAATGCATACCGCCTCACACAATTTTATTCGAACATTGAATTACTATTGTAGCAAAAGAATCTGTGCAAAATATCAGAGCATTAAATATGTTTTGGAAAAAACAGAAGTAGTTTCGGGTCAACCCAAGTCGGCTCCAAGCTGTTTTGACCAATTACCCAACCCAAACTAATCGCCCATATTAGCACCTTAAAAGAATATAGATAAGCATATCAATTACATACCAGTAATATCTTTCTTGTTGGAGATACCAACTGCAGTGAGAGATCTAGAGATGCGTTTAGCAACTTCTTCATACTCCTCATTCTGGACCAATGGGAAGACGGTGCATTTGATGGGGGCAACGAGAGGGGGGAAACGGAAAACATTTAATTGTTCATCCCCTGCTTTGCTGGGCCTCATGTAAAATGAATGTTCATACAGACAATAAATTATTCTACCAATACCAAAAGATGGTTCAATCACAGAAGGTGTAAATGTTCTCTGGTGTTCTTTTTTGGTCTCCTTTGATATTGACAACATGCTTTTCTTTATTGTAACAATCTTTTGAAGTTTGCAGACTTCAAACTCTACCTCCCCTTTTGATTCTAAAGTAGCCTTCATTTCCATGGCCTCTTTTTCGTTCATTGCCTAATAAACACAAGATTCAAAAAGCAAAATATGTTATTGGGGGCATCAAAGTTTACTACTTGGTGTTGATTTACCATAAAAACTACAAGATTTCTGTTTTAGGATGTGACTATATATATATACATCTTTTAAGGGTTTAAAGTATAACTTGAACAGTCAAGTCAATGTGATCTTCACAAATAACAAAGGGCTGTTCATGTGAAGCTGTGTGTATGAGTTATACTTTATTGCTAATCAGTAGTATAAAATTCAAAGGAGTAAATCCAACCAGTTTTCACCCATCCATTTGGGTGGTTGTACATGTAAATTATGGTAATGATTTGAAACCACAAGATTTCCTTTTCCTCATCACAGAAAAAATTTGTATTCGATGGAAAGTCCATAGTATCAAGCTAATGCAATAGAAGTAAATAAGTAAGAACTCTTGAATACACATTTAAACACTAGTTTTGTAAGTAAGCAAGGTTTAGTCCAACAACTGAGTATAGCAATATGAGCCAAACATATGAAAACAGACCTAAGATATACAGGAATCTGGGGTGCGAGTAAAAAATTTCCAAACTTGATAATATTAACAAAAGAAACTGCAGATTTGCAGGTCTCACTAGAGAAGGACAAATACAAATTTAAACATAAACATGAAATAGCATTCAACTTAGACTCGGCAAGAAAAGTTTTACTTTTTAAATTTCAAAATTCCTGTCGTTCGAAGATTATTAGGTAAAAATGTCCATTTGACAAATGGAAATATGTTTTCATTAACAATGTGCCAAGCCAAAAGAAGGCAATCGGATCCAAAAACTCGAGTCACTAATACATTTATAAATTGAGAAAAAAAAAAGAGTAATTGCTATACCTCGAGTGATTCAATCACCAGCTTCTGGTCACCCTTAAATGCAAGGCCAAGCTCCTTCTTATTAGGTGTTATAACCAATTTCTACAAACAAAACAAACCATTAGCAGTTTGCCCAATTTAAAATAATAGACTTAGGCAGCAACTTCACAAGTAGAATGGTTACCTCCACTTCTTTAGGTTTTGCAAATTTCTCTTGAGCAACAAGATCAAAACCACTTTTATCCTATAAAAACAGCATCCAAACTTAATTAAAACTATGATAAACATAGATAAACTTCGCATGACCATAAAACATGTACTAACCGAGTGTGCACGCAAGTCATATGCAGATCTATCTGCTATACCGACGCACTCAATCCAACCATAAGATGACTCGATTTCGGCATCCCAACAATCTGCAGCATAGTGGGCCATCTCATTTGGGAGATGCTGCCTGAACCGCAATCTTTTTTCGTCGATACCCAGACGTGTCAAAAACAGATATACTCTCCCAATGAAGTATGCCAAAGTTTGATTGTTGACAATCCCCTACAAAAAAAAAAATTGTTTAAGACTACACATAACGTACATATATACCATATGTATTTACAACATTACATCTAAAAGTTTAAGAATGCATGCATTACAGTTAAGATAGCCGACATGCCAACATATTTACATGTTTTAGAAGAGAATATAGCATCAAAGTTTCAAAAAATTGATTCAGGGTAAGCAACTTTAAAATTAGTTTATACAGTAACTTGTCAAAGTGATGACGTGGAATCATACATGATGATATTTAACCCTCTTGACTTATTTTAAAACAAAAGCTAACCTCAGAGACAGCATCTCCAAGGCAAAGTCTTTTTGCAGCCTGGCCGGACATTTGTTCATCCCTTGGGAACATAAGAAACTCGAGGTTTGAAACTTCAGAATACTTTGGATGAGATTTGTTATCAGGATCCACAAAATGCTCTATCTCTGCAAGTGTGAATTCACGAACTCTTAAGAGACCTTGTCGGGGAGAGATCTGAAAATGTCAAAACAATAAAGAATGTCATTTTTAGAAACAGACACTTGTCAACTTTATAAATAAATTGATTAAAGTTGTGTATTTTCAAAAGATCACATTACCTCGTTTCTGAAAGCTTGACCGATTTGTGCGGCAGCGAATGGGAGTTTGTTACCATTGTAATAGTATAAATCTTTGAAGTTAACAAATATGCCCTGTGCCGTTTCAGGACGCATGTACCTGGATTATAACAAATTAGATGAGTTCCAGGAAACAAGTAAAAGCATGTGCAAGAATAAAAACCATACAATTTGCTCATATAAATGTGAGTGCATCAAGGACCATATAGCGCACCTCAGCATATTATGTTTCCTTTGTAAGACAAACAATAAAGATTAAAGAGCGACAATTTCAACCCTTAACTTAAAAATGGGTCGATTTGAATCCTGTCTTTACCTATGAAGGATTAAATCGGCAAATTCTAGAAAAGAGTTTAAAAGAAAATAATGGGTCAGCAAGATATAAGGGAAAAGTCAGCTTTAGTGTACTTTTTATGAAATGAATATATAACTTCTGAGTCATATCATCCTAATCTCTTTTCGTTGTTAACAAATCAGATGCACGTAATAATATCTGACGCACTAACAATTTACCAATACAAATTTGAGCGCAAAAATTGGTTACTGTATACCAACACAGTGGTTTACAATCCCATACAACATTCACATGTTTTTACTGGTTACCCTGCGTGCCCATACAATAGAAGATAATAAGTAGTAAGAAACATCACTAACCCGGGGCTCATGCCAGACGGACCAATTGAAGTAGCAAACATAAGATTGAACGGATATGGATCCGAAAGAGGATTCTTGGTATCTGGCGCCACTATACCATATTCCTTGATTTTGGCACCAAGTTGTTCAGCAGAAAGATCATCAAGAACAGCAAGAATGTGCTTCAATTCAGCAGCCTTTTCAGAACTGATAGCAAGGTCGTTCTCAAGCTTATCCTTGCAATGATCTTTAAGCAAGTGATCAGCTCTGTAACAAGTCCCAGTCTCCTCATCTTTAACCATAAGGTCAGTAAATTTATCAACATGGCCAGAAGCTTTCAAGACCACTTCAGGAGTGACGCAAGGACAGTCAACTTCTAGCATATCTTCTTCGAGTACAAAGTGCTGGGGAAAGATTAAGCATATAAATATTAAGCTCAAAAACTACAAACACTAAGAATAATATATACACATTAATACTAAAACCTTATCGAAAACTTCTGCAACATCATACTTATCTTATAGAAGTACCATATCAACAACTAATATATACCATTTATTTTCCACAAACTGCACACTATAGTTATCAATGCCATAACTAATTTAACATAAATCATCTACACCTAAAAATACACAAACTACAATTTACTTTAAAAATACAATAACAATAACTGAAAGAAAACAATGTAAACAAACTATAGCTAGCTAATAATTTACAAGTAAACTACATTACAGTATAATTTTAGTATAACTCGTCAACAACTAATCTACAAAAACTATAATACGCTTATAAATTACATTATAGCAAACTGATAATCAATATAAACAATTGAATGATCATAACAAACTACAATCTAACAAAATAACAACCAATGTAAACAATTAAATACTCGGCAAGGCTACATTATGAAAAACTCACTAGCAATTACTATAAACAGATTAATCACTACAGTATAACTAACTTGTAGTTACAACTAAACTAATTCAGATTTAACATCACAGCAATTACATAAATTCAACTACCACTGTACGAATAACTTGTAACTTACAGTTACCAAAAAGAAAGTATAAATCATCAGTCAACTATATGAACACTTAAATGTTCACATAATACTAGAATAGAATACATTATACTAAAGAACTAATAACAATTAACCTATACATGCAAGTATAGACGTTAAAATTAACGGAATATACGTGACTCCAAAACAAAAGGACGCTCGATTAATAGCTAATAGCTAATGTAAACAATTAAGTCCTCATAATAAACTACAATATAAAAAACTAACAACAAAGCACAATATTAATATACGGTAAGGCTGTTATATTTAATTAATATCTAACGGAATCTAACAGCACAACACTTAACTAAACTGATACAGTAAAACTAAGTATTAATCATCACTTAACTATAGAGGCGGCAATTTGTGCCCAAAATAAAAAAAATTGGGCTAGTTTGGGTTAATTTGTAAAAGATTTGGGCACATTTAGCCCCTCCTTTTTTTGAAATAGGCACATATTGCCCATTTAAAAGTTAAATGGGCACTAACGTAAACATTACAATTGTTTTTAATGAAAAACATATAGATATAATATATTTAATTTTTTAAATATAAATTAGGTGTTACGTTTAATTAATTTGTTTTCATTTTAGGTCTTTTCAAAAGCGACTTGTATAACATGCGCCCATTTGGCCCGTGCCTGTAACAACAGTTAAGTAAGTAATAAAAAAATAAATCTAGGTACCTGACGCCAAAAAGCGAGGACATTAGACTTAATAGCACAACCAGGAGGTCCATAATCATACAAACCAGCCACACCTCTATATATCTTAAAACTCGGCACATAAAACAACCTCCTCTCCAAAGTATTCACAACCGCCTGCCTAAACGCATCCCTACTCATACCGTTGAAACTGTTATCACCGTTACTCCCACCGCTAAGCGCCGCCTTCAGCTCATTCTCGATTTCGGCCTTTTCTAATTTCAAAGCGTTTAAAGCCTTGACTGCTTCTTCGATTTCGGATTTTGGCGCTTTGGAGGATTTGAGGCTCCGGATGACGTCACCGTGGTGGTTGATGGTTTTGAGCTTGGCGGCGAGTGATTCGCGGAGGGAGGATTCGGTTGACATGACGGCGGTGTGACGTAAGCGTTTAGAGAAGATGTGTGAGAGTGATGAAGATTTTGTGACTGTGGAGTGGAATGAGCGCATAAGATATTTTTATCTATGTGTGGTTTGTGTGTGTGTTAGTGGGTGTTTGCTAGGGTTTTGATTGTTGGGCTTTTGGTGGGCTTTGATGGAGTCCACTACTCCACTAGTAGATTTTTTTTATTAACGTCTTTGTCTATTTATTGTTATCTGATTTTGTAATGGATGGAGTATCTAGCATGTTGGATTCATGACTGTAATTGTGTGTCTAAATTTAGATCGGGCGTTATCAGCTGCGGTGGTGCACCATAAGAGCAAGAGGTACCATGGCTGTTAAGCTCGTGCCATGGTACCAGCCCAGAATTTTCGATGGCGCACGACACCGTGGGTGGCGCCATGGCTTGTTGCGCCGTGGTGGCCAGCCCACGCGGTAGCCTTTTTTTTTTTTTTTTTGAAAATTGGAACGTTTGAATTGATATATACCCGTTGGAATTCAAATAGGGACTAACGGCTATAAGCCAAAAAAAAAAAAAAAAAAAAAAAAAAAAAAAAAAAAAAAAAAAACCATTTTTCAACCATTTAAACTCTATAAAAAAAACCATACTCACTCACTCTTTAAATCCACACCCATTTCTATCAATCTTTCTTTCAAATATGAATCCAAATAATAATCCCAACGATCCTATGTACGACCCTTATTATGATGCTTTTTTTAATGATGATCGAGAGCGATATCTTCAAAGTTATGCGGCGTACTAGCAATTTGTAGCTTTGCATGATCAAGAAGCGGGGGGATCCCGTTCGCATGAAAAGAGAACAAGGGCATACATACCACGCGAACGGGAAGAGGCGGAACAACGTTTAATCGAAGACTATTTTGGCGACGCTGAGAATGATCCTAAATATCCCGAAGATAATTTTAGGCGAAGGTATCGTATGAGTTCAAGACTTTTTAATAAAATTCTCAACGATATTTTAAGCTATGATGTTCAACCTCTTCCCGAGTACTTTAATTTTTTTAGACAACGTTTTGATGCATGCGGTCGTTTAAGTATTGGTCCTCTTTTGAAGTGCACATCCGCCATCCGCCAATTGGCGTACGGCACTGCACCTGATTCATTAGATGAGTATTTGCAAATTGGTGAACGTTGTTCCCGACAATGTTTAGATGCATTTTGTAAATGCATACATGTTTTATACAACGAAAAATATTTAAGGCAGCCCAATGCAGAAGACGTTGAAAAAATATATGCATTGCATGAAGAAAAACATAAACTCCCGAGAATGCTCGGGAGTATTGATTGTATGCATTGGGACTGGAGAAATTGCCCAAAGGCCTTACAAGCTCAATTCAAAAGGCGTGATCATAAATACCCAACTCTTATGTTAGAAGCGGTTGCGGATCAAAGATTATGGATTTGGCATGCATATTTTGGGGTTCCGGGGGGAAATAATGATCTTAATGTGTTATATGGTTCACCGTTATTTGATGCTGAACTTGCCGATACAGCTCCGTTATGTCCATTTGAAGTTAACGGCCATACATATAACAAAGGTTATTATTTAGCCGACGGCATTTATCCGACATGGTCCGTGTTTGTGAAAACGTTTAGTGTTGCAAGGTCTGAGAAGTACTTGAACTTCAAAAGGGTTCAAGAAAGTGCTAGAAAAGATATTGAACGAGCTTTCGAAGTCTTACAAGGTCGTTGGGGAATTATACGATAACCAGCACGTGCTTGGCACATCAACACCTTGAAGCTAATCATGTATTGTTGTATAATGTTGCATAACATGATATTGGAAGACGAAGGATTCGAGGTGAATTTAAGAGACACATACGTTGATCCAACCCCGAACATGCCAGATAGTTGGATCGAAAGGTGTGACTTACATTTGAGAAAAAATAAAGAACTCCGAGATAGTAAAGTGCACGACGCGCTTCGACAAGACCTTGTGGATCATTTATGGAACTTGTTTAATTAGGTTTCTATTTTTATGTATTTTTTTTTAAATGTAATGTGTGTGTTTCTTTTATGTAATGTTTGTTTTTTTAATGTTATCTGTGTTTTTTTTTATTAATGAAGGTTATTTTAGTTAATATTATGTATGTTTAATTTTATGTAAAAGAAAAAAAATGCTGACGGCACCAGAATTTCTGGTGCCAAGGGATACGGCCAGAATGTGGTGCCGTCAGATTTCTGGTGCCATAGAGATTTTTGCTGATGTGGCAGTAACTTTTGGCCCATGGCACCAAGGTTATCAATGCTCTAACGCGCCATTCTCCTTTTAAGACCAAACACTACCGGGCGCTAAGGTGTGTTTTTTATATTTGTTAGTGGTGTAGGGCACTTAACAAAACAATCTGTTTTTTTGTTTGTAAATACATGTGGGGTATATTGTGCGATAAGTTTGTATTAAGTGATATATTTTTATGTGTTTGGTTAGGTGGTCAGTACTACGCTTGTAAACAGTGACGGAGCTTGAAAGGTTTTTGTGGGAGGGCCAAAAGAATTCAAAGTCTTTTATGAGAGGGCAAAATTTTTACGCATAAAAAAACAAGTAATTGTACAACGGTGGTCCAAAGTTTAAGGGGGCCACCATACTCTTTTGCCCCTTCATAGCTCCGCCCATGCCTGTCAAGATCGCGATCCCGCGCAGGATCGTTTTTGTCTTTGCAAGATCGAGATCGTAGGATCGGATCGCGATCCTACCAATTTGTCATATTTTGTAAACAAATGATATACGAGTCAAACTGTTTTACATTTCTACTCAACGTCAAAGATAAATTCAGATAATATCCTCCTGAAAATGATAAAGTTCAAATTTCAAACACCAAAGTAAAAGTAAAACACAAAAAAAGTCAAGTTTCAATCGTTACATTAACGATTTAGTGAAATAATATTACATAACATAGGTCCTAAATGTCTCAAAAGATACAAGCCATCAACATGATTTCAAGAAAACAAGCGTTTCATAAGTGGCATTCTAAAACATACCCTTTGATTAGTTTAATCACAGTGAAGTAAAGTAAATTAAGCTATTGAACACTTCTAGACTATAATCTATTTAGAAAAGTAAAAAACTATGTATAAACTATAATCTATTTAGAAAATGAAACAATAGTGGTTTACTCATTAGACATTAGTAAAACATACGTATATTTTTTTGGCCTAAGCAAGTGGGATGAACTTAAAAGATTTTCTTTAAAGAAAAAAAAATAGTGAACTCGGATCGCGTGTCGATCTTACGATCTTACGTGCGATCCTACGATCTTACTTACGATCCTACCTCAGATGCCATCCTACCACGATCCTACACGATTTTGACTGGTGTGCACGTAAGATCGTATGATCTTACGTGTAAACTCGCGAGTTTAACAGCCTTGGTGTAGGGCACTTAACAAAACACATCTGTTTTTTTGTTTGTGAGTACGTGTGGGGTATATTGTGCGATAAGTTTGTAGTAAGTGCTATATTTTTATGTGTTTGGTTAGGTGGTCAGTACTACGCCTGTAAACAGCGACGGAGCTTGAAAGGTTTTTGTGGGAGGGCCAAAAGAATTCAAAGTCTTTTATGAGAGGGCAAAATTTTTACGCATAAAAAAACAAGTAATTGTACAACAGTGGTCCAAAGTTTAAGGGGGCCACCACACTCTTTTGCCCCTTCATAGCTCCGCCCATGCCTGTAAAATTAGTGGTAATATGGTGTGCTGAAAAGCTAATACGGCGCTGATGTAAAGGTGATCTTACACCCAGCCGAGTATTGCTATACTCTTCTAATTTATTCTTGATTCATCATTCCAAACATAATATGCATGTCACTTGAGATTCATTATTTATCACTCATCATCTTAACTCTTCATTTATTCACTTGTCATAATCTCATGATTAGAAAGATTTTTAGACATAAAAGGTAGGAACAAATATCATTTTCCCAAAATTTATGTGGCATTGTTTTGTTTGTGACGTTAGAAACACTTATTTTCTCACAAGCCAATAAACCATTGTCACATCAATTTATGCAGATTTAATGACTATCGCTAACTTGACTTACCGGTATGTTTTGTGAAATTAGCTAAAGTTGTGGATTAGCATATGAGAGCTACAATTGTTAAAAGTTGGAGTTAGAGCTTTTATTTTGATATATAGGTGGAGTTAGAGCTTTTATTTTGATATGTGTTTGGCAAATGAGTTAGGACTAGAGCTTATAAATGTGAAATAACACACACAAAAATATTAATATTAACGATTTCAAGGGCATTAAGGTAATTAAGTAATTCAGAAGCTTATATACTCTTCAAAAGCTACTTCAAATATCTTCTAAAAGTATAATTTTTGGATTTCCCAAAATTGATTTTGTTGTCAAATAAAACTAATATTAGAAGCCAACTAAGTGTTTAAGAGTTTTCAAGTTCAATTCTTTTTAAATAAATATTCAAGAATGATACAGACAAAGGTTTGAAAATGGTCCGAAGATATCCTAATTAACTTGTGTACGAGCCGTTTATTAGGACATTGACAACATGTTCTGATCCAAAGATGATGGCCTTGAAGAGCGTTTAGAAGTGTTTAAAATACACGGATTGGTTGGCAACAATCATTTAGCTGTTTGTTTTTTGTTTAAACGCTTACATTCACTAATAAAAAGAAATATTTAACCTTATCTCATTTTACACTTTATAAAGTTACAACTATTTTACTAAACATTTTTATTGAAAACTTAGGGCCCGTTTGGTTTGTACATGGGTTTAGATTAGGATTTGGATTTAAATGTAAAGTTGTGGATTATGATTTGGATTTTGATTTGATGTAGAAAGAGAAAAAAAATATTAAAATAAGTAGGAGATTATTTTATCCTTTTATTTGAATATTAAAATAATAAATATATATTTATAAAAAGGAATATGTGGCTAAAGTATGAGGAGGTCCCATTTTTTGTAGCAAGAAGACAAAACAATTGTCAGGAAACCTTTTATAATGTCAGTAAACCCACTAAATGGGTGACTTTTGTAGATAGCATTTATTTGGGCATCATGGTATTGTTTGAAATCCGAAGGACTGAACCAAACAATGGATTAGTCTTTTCAAATCCTAAACCCGGGCCACGCCCCCCAACCAAACTGCACCTTAATCATGTATAACTTGTTTGAAGAAAAGGTTATGACAATCTTTTAAAGTTGATAAAAATGGCAAGCTAAAGGCTATAATAGTATAAAGGGTATGCTTGGTTAAAACTCGATAATGGGAAAGAAAAAGGCAATGGTAAGGCTAAAGAAATGGAAATAGACAGGAATCTATTCCCACCAATTTATTGGGTAATGGCTCATTACCAACTATTAGGTAATGGGTCATTGCATTATAGTAACCAATCAGCTTTTTTCATTACCTTACCCATTCCTCACCTCAAAACCTTCTACCAAGCACGCCCTTAATTTCTCTAATTTGTTTCAAGTCATAACGACTAGTGCTAGTCAAGCCATACGGCCTTTGATTTCACATATCTAAATAGCAACAACAAAATACAACCAAACATAAGGGAATAATCTCTAAAATCAAGTTTTCACATAAGAACCACCATATATGCTCTTATAACTCGTTTGCAATTGATCTCGTATCAATACAACGAACGTTTTGAACACAAATATGGAAACATTGTCAACCTATATACTCGTAAAATTGATTATATTATGTCCGTGACAACATTACAGGAAATACATCATGTCAATTAATACATAATGAATCAAAATGTTCTTTCCTAAGAAATTCAAAATTCCGATACAAGTTGTACTCACCGAAAACTTGTAGATTCTATAACAAAACTTTGAGCCCAGTGTCACTTGACGGGTAAACAAGTTCTCTATGGGGTGCCCACTTCTTGTTTCTTAACTGAACAAGAAGCTACAAAAATCTGGTCTGATACTATAAATAGTAACATGGATCAACTTGCCAAGAAGAAAAATCCAAAGCTTTTGGTTACACTTTTCCTTCATACTGGAAATTCAATTTGTAATCGTGTTGTAGATTAGCCAAAGTGTTTCTGCACGGTCCCTCTGAAACACAAAAAAGATGACAAGTCAAAGGTAATTAATTTGCTATCTTCTAGTTTCGCTCAAAAAGATGTTGTGCAACTAAAAAAAAATATTTTGAGAAATAAATTACCTCCTAAAACAGTATGAAGATACTGAAGATCATCGGGTGAGCAAGCATCTATTAAAGCATAAACTCCTGGTCTCAAAGCTTCATCTATTTCCCTGTTATAATTTGACAAATTCAAATAGTTATGCTTAAGCAATTAGGGGTGTGCAGTGTGCACTATACATTAAACAGACTTATCATTGGTTGTTATACAAAAAAGTTCGACTAAAAAGTGTGTCCGGTCAACCCTTCCCTTACTCGTACAAAGATCACTTGGTTTAACCAATTTGACCCATTATCCAAACTTCACTACCCGCCCATTTTGCCAACTTTACTAGTGAAGCTGCAGATAGAACACTCGAAGCTAAGGTTACAAAACTCACCTTCTGATGCCAACTTTTAGAGGACCATACCCTGAATACACAACTATATAACTTGATAGAAATAGGCGACAATTATGGCCAATAACATCTTTCTGTTGCCTTATCTGCAATAAGAAAAAATTAAAAACTTCTGAATTTATGAGGTCTCCTATATATATGGGGATTGGGAACACCATAAAAATTTGTAAATAACTATCTATATGAACAACAAACCTCTTCGTAAATTCTTCGTAAGAAAGTACCACATTTTACTCCCTCTTGTACGCTCCATACAAAATAGCTTTCTTGGACGGTTTGCTCTTTGTTTACCATCTCTAAACAATGAAGAAGAACAGAAACAGAAGCTTGGAGTAGCGCAATATGCTGCAAGCTTTCCCTGTGCAAGTTGCAACATTTGTTGGTATAATTCTACTACATATGTTCATATAACACCATCTTTTAAACCATTTTTGGTAAGCTATGACAAAATGGGCAGGTCAGTAACGGGTCAAAAGTCAAATCGGTTAATACAACAGAAAACACTTGTACAAAAAGTAAATATTTTATATTTAGGACTTCAAAGATACACTTTGGACAACTTAGACCCATTTGACACGTGTCATTTAAGTCAATTTCAACTGGATTTACTCATTTACCAATTTGACCCGTCTGAGATAAAGCATAACCCAAAACGACCCATTCACAAAATAAATAGGATCTGAACCTTTTATGGTGCCTAAGAAAAGTGTGCAGCATCCGGCAACAAGCTGCATACAATTCAATTGAATACTGTTCATCTAAAACCTTTCCATTATTGCTTTCATTCTTATCATCAATGCTCGAGGACCTCAGGAAAGCAGATTGAGTAGACGCTTCAGAAGTCCTAAGCTGGAGAATACTTTGGAAAAGTGTAGCAGGTATACTAAGTGCTTGTGCCACATAGGCTGCATCCATTTGATAAAGAGCATGTTTCCCCGACACTTTTGTAAGTACTTCAATGCACATAAGAACAACCGATCCTGGATCAGGTTCAGCACAATTATGTAGATTAGAAATGGGATTCTGGTAGAATACTCGTGGGCCTTGTAAATGAAGAATAATGTTGAATAGGCAACAAACTGAGCCCAAGATATCCGCTTTGACCGTGCTCAGGCCCTTCCGTCCTATTATAAGAAACATAACCGTCAGTATCATTATATTTTTTAATAATCCAATGTCGCATCACTAAAATGTTAAACAAGAATTGCAAAAACAAAGCACGTAATACCATTTAATACTTCAACTATGATGACTATCTATTTTTTCAACAGAGAACTCACACACCATGTCTCAGTTGGGACTCGGACTCACTTGGATGCCGCAGGCCAAAGGTATGTTGGTATTTTAAACATATTACCTTATATATCAATTCTTATGAAACTTTCAAGTTATCTAAATATCATGATATGTTAAAAACTATATTATCAGTATCATTATTATTATACTTATAATTTTGAATTCTATTATAATTATTATTGCTATTAATTATTTACTAGTATTATTAAAACAGCAGTACTACTATAACACTTGGGCAATCTTAAAACCGTTGAAAAACAATATCAGTGAATGGAATTTACCTGTAATGGCTTCAAGGACCAAATCTAAGCAATCAATGCCAGCTGCAACAACCGATGAAACTCTTCCACCCGAACTTCCAGTAGCTATATGATAACTAGCCATACATCCTTCCTGCAGCCCAACGAGAGCTTTTTTAATAGACCCCACTGCAGAGGACACGTACACCTCCGATGGTTTTCTGACAAAAAGCATAAACGACATCCTCAATCTGCTTTTCAGCTCATCTAAACTAGAATATACAGGTGAACCATTCATTGTCTTCGTACTTGATTCAGTCTCATGAGATTCTAAAGTAGCTCCTTTTTGTTGTAAAGAAATACACTTTCCAATAGCCTTTAAATGCAAATCAACCAATCTTGTATAAACATTCATAGGCAAGGTGGAATTAGTTGAAGAAAGATGATTTGCTAATTCTTCCAGAAACTTTCCAATACCGTCTAAGAATACAAAAGTGAATTGTGAAGGCGTTCCATCATTGTTTGAGAACTTCAATAACAAAATTTCTGTAATGCCGATGAATGTATTAACCAAATTTGATGACAAAGATGATTTGATCTGTAAATTCAGCCTAAGAATAGCTGAGTAGGCAATGAATAGCTGTCTCAGAAAAAACGCCGCTTCAAGATTTTGATCAGCTAAAAGTGTATTTAAAAAGTCGCTATTTATATGCATTTTGCCCAAATCCACATTTTCTATATTGAAGCTTTCATCCCCGGTCTCAAGTAGATGGTCATCTTGCAGAACCAATCCACATAAAAACTTGTTTACAAAAGATGTGTATGTATCAATACAGAGCTTCAATCTGTCAACTGGTTCAAAATTTCTTCTTAGAAATATGGCTTTTAGATTAACATTTTTAGTGTCCATATGAGATAGCGTTGATGAGAGGCCCCACAAGAATCCCTGAATGCAAGCAATAATTGAAGAAAGACTCTGTAGATGGCTTTTAGAAGCTATTTCACTTTGTGCATGATCTTTCAATGCCTCGGCTGCCTTGATCATAAAGTTGCATGCTTCATTACTTTCGGAATGATCACTATCTTCTTGCTCAAATGTGGATACAGCATTCTGTAGATAGGATTTCCTTGAAGATATAAGAAAATGACTTGCATGGACAAAACTGTCCTTGATAAGTGTTAAGAACACATATGATGTGTAATCCGTGAGTGAAAACATCAAATCCTCCACATGGGTGTTTCCGTCTTTTGAGAACGTATGCTGCACTGAGAGTAACGAATCTAAAAGCCATGAAGCAGGAAAGTTGCCTACAGAGTGTATTGCGCCATATGAGTTTTGACTAGTCTCCATATTCTCTTCACAATATGTAACCATCAGATGTTTAAGGGTTTTCCGGCAGCAATGAAAGAGCCGCAATAGCTCATGACAATCATGCATCAAAGGAGCATTACCCATTAAACATCGAACTATAAGCCTGAAACAAAATTGAGCATTCAGTATTAGAATCATTTATCCATAGCCAAGACAAGAGTATTTTCTAATTGAAAAGAACAAAATAAACAGAACAAAAAAGAATTATGCAAAATGAAGTATATTAAAAGCAGTACCAATCGAAATACTTTAATTTGCCACAGCCAGGCTTTCATCAATGGAAAATGTGGTAACTTCGATCCATTTACTTACATGTGGGTCGATTTGGGTTGTAGCTAAAAGGATAACGGGTCAAATAGGTCAAGCGGGTTACGCAGTTTGAAAGATGCCCGACTCTATAAGTAAGTCTATATTTAATGCATACAATCGTTTTATTCAAAGATTCAGATTATCATTACAGTAGAAATGCATTTCATAATCACGCCTAAAGACTTGAATCTCTATTAAAAAGTATTAAAATCGAAAAAAAGGGTTATTAGGCCACCTTAACCGTTCTGGTCTGTTCCCAAAGGCTAGAACTTATTTTATACCAACTTCTTAATTTTTATACAAACCGATTTTATATATTCTTATCCTCTGAAATAATAATCCATTCAAAACTTGGAGAGAGCCCTGCTAAAAAATCTATTTGATATGAAACAACAATAGATGCTTTTGTAAAGATGATACAAAATCATGTAAGCTTATAATTTTATTATTTCATGACCACATAAAAACTTTATCTCGTCTAGTAAAAGCTATAAAGATCAAACATGCAATATGAATAACTAGCATAGATTTCAAAATTACATTAACAAGAAAAAGTAAATACCTTTCGAGGTTTACTATACAAGTTGCATAAAGAGAGAACGATTTCGAGCTTATACATCTATTTGGCATCCAAGAGAGAAAACTGAGTGAACTTTGATACACTGTATATATCCTCCTAATTGATGGATCATCTTCTTGCTCACTGCATCTCTTTGAGATTTCAAGGGAGCTTAGAATCACAGACCAATCAGGTTGTGCTTGTAGATCGATATCTTCACCATTACCAAATAAAGGTGACACTAACTCCTCCAGAAAATGACAAAACCTTGACGCCATATGCTTTCGAACAAACTAGTTAAAAGAAAAATGTAAATAATATGAGATGCAATTAGACAGAAGAAAACACAATGGTAACGCACCAAAAAGTACATTTGTTAGAGACGGAGGATTTCAAGACAAAGATTATTTCCATAATACGCACATGTAATTGGATAGTAGGATGGGGGTTATAAGAGTAAATTATAAGTCTGGCCCATTTGATTTGGGACACTTATAAAATGTACGCTTTTATTAAGTTTATAGAAACGACCTTCTATCTCGCAAAACCTTAATGAGTACTTTATTTGTATAAATGTCAGGAAATTACAGAATTGAAAGATTACACATTAGTCCGAGTTCCTTTTTTGAAAATTTGCAGAAGTAGAAGAAAACTTGTTTAAGCAATTTTGGGTGGTATGCAATGCAATCTGACCTTTTCCTCGTATAACATCGTGTTGCTGAGAAGCTCCAATGATATTTCTCGAGCATCGACTGTCTTCATGTTCCCGACATTATTATGCTCTCCAAACTGCTTAAAATCGTACCTTACATACGGAAGAGAATTTTTTAGAAGAATCGAGAGAAACATCTTCAATTTCTTCGTAGCAGCATGAGCATTCCAAACATCAATATTCTGGCATACAAGGCACCAAATGGCACATGGCAATGACTTCTTATCTATCGCAGCAACTGCAATATCCCATCCATCTTCTGATAAAACATCCGACTCGCCTTTGTTCAATAAAGAAAGATGACCCATCATAAAATTCGTAAGACCTGTGGCTTCTTCTGTTAACTTTGAAAGACGCTTTTGCAATCTTTTACTTTGTTTCGTCTTGAGCACATACTCAAAGGCACTGATCAGCCTCTTCAAGTCAACTAGCCTCTGAATAGCCATGGAAGTCAAAACATACGTTAAAGGAGAAACATCTGTCATAGCTTCCTTAACACAAATTTCTGAAATTGCTTCTGTAACATGAAGAAGCGAGACTGAAGGTTGAACAATCCATGAAAAATAACCGTCATCGGTTTCCGTGTTCTCCAACCATTCATTTCCAGAATAAGCCGTGAACGGGTCATGCATATCTTCCGACATCTTTTTGGATGTGGTTGGAGGTGCGAGACTGACTGCTTGACGGTATAAGCTTCTAGAAGACATATATAATCGAAAAAAGAAAACACAGATCCAATGAGCGGGAATTGTTTGGTCGCTAATTCCAGACACTGCAGACAAAAACTCATGAGCTCCATCCGTTTCTTGTGAAAGCAAGATACTCATAGAAGGACGAATTATTGTCAGCAAATCATTTAAAGAAACACCAACAAGACCGCTGTTACCAGTTGTGACCATCAATGACTCCAGAACTAAAGTATACACTTCAGATAGTCCGCTACCAAAAACCTCTGCTTTCAAATTTAAGTATAACTTTCCTAAACTGCTATCCTTCATCCATTCAAAGGATTCAGAAAGATCAGAGGCTAATTCTCGAATACATAGACTTACTTGCCCTTCGGGTATAGACTTTACAGCATTATGAATAGAAATCCTTAACTCTGGTGAGCATATTATCAATCTTAATGACTTTGTCCATGATTCATGATATAATGAATATTCCAAAGATTCTGAACGATTAATGTCTCTTACAGATGATACCAAACATCTGATTGCTTTACAGAGTGCAACTACAGATGTACTCACCTGTCAAAGGAAACAACTTATGAGCATTGTGTGGAATACATAAATAAAAGAAGCATAAGAAGCAGATTATAGTTACATAATATAGCATGAATACAGAGGGGATACAATTAGTAAAAATATCATAATGTGGCAGTTTTTGCATAAAAATACCATGTACTTTTTATCTTTTCCGATTTTGTTATTGTACTTTTTATGGAAACTTGCGTCAGTAGGAGATGTTTTTATGTCCGTTTGGGTCACTTTATAACCAAAAATGAGAATTTATATAGGAATAAGTAATATTTATGTAAAAAAAATAGCCAAACCGGGCACAAAGCAATCTGTTAATGATTCAGATATATAAAGAAGGATGGTACAATGACTGAAACATGGCAATTATAATTTATGCAAAAGAACCCTTAAAAATAATTATTTCAAAGAGAATATTACTAACCTGACGAAGCTCACTATAAAGATTAACCATGTGACATCCAAGGTTAATTATTTCTGAAATAACCACAGACCTCTTCTGTGAGTCCGTTAGTGTGTTTCCAAGGGTCCCATATGAAAACATCAAAAGCCATAACCTTTCTAAATCATTCCCAAGAACCTCATAATCAATTTCTAGTAAGTACCGTACGCATAAAACAACCTCTGTTGCTACAACCTCCACCAACTCCTTACATATTCCACTATGCACATCAAAAGTTGATGGTACTATTTGACTTATTTTAGCAGAAAGTGATGTAATTTTACCACAGACCAGCTTCAAGAAATTAGCACAAGCCCCTTCAGAGACATCGTCTACCTTTACATATACCTTTTCTTGCATTAAACTAATAAGTATCGAGTTTACTGATTTGAGTGTGCAATGAACATCTTGTAACACAGGTCCCACTTCCACTTCATCTAGAAGGTATAAGTCGATATCACCTAAAAGAGGCTCCATAATTTGTACAAAAAATTCAAACAGCGACTTCCGAATATCGGCATTTAAAGCAGACACCTGTTGACTTTTGATACAATTAACATACAGCCGAAAAAGCTCTCCTTCACCATACAACGACGATGCATTCTTTTCCATCACCATTTTTCCTAACTTATCAAAAAAGTGACGGTGATAACTTTTAATGACTGTTTTTGTTTCTTTGGGTTTTCCGTCCTCAGAAACTTTATACTTTGTTAAGCTCTGTAAGGTCAGAAATCCTTCGATGTGTGACGAGTGAAACAATCCTTGAGAAAATACTTCTTCAACTAGCTTCAACAATTTACTGGAAACATTAGAAACATGAAGCACATGCAACAAGCACAACAAAGGTTCCAATATCCGATCTACAAAATCCTGAAAACCATTTTTCCGGTTCGGATGAAGCCTCAAAAACTTGGTGAATGGCTCCAGGACTAAACATGTCAAACCGAAAATGACTCTGCCCGTTCTGCTACTGTCAAGTTTGTTTGTAATAACTTTCAAAACAAGCTCAAGTACAGAACCAATCACCAATATCCACAAATCTAAATTTTCATTGGAGATCCCACCATGCGATGTGAAAATTGATGAAATGCAATCAAGCATTGTATCATATAAAGTTAACTCGTCGTCGATCAACTCCTTGACTTCCATATTCATAGCAATGCAATGAATAACTTTTAAGATGTCTTTAGAAATGCTCATCGAAACATGTTGTTTTGTACCCTCCGCTAAGCAGAACTTGAATATTTTCCAACATTTATAATCTAAACATGACCCGTTCACACCAAACCGTGCCGTATTCCCCTCTGCCCTTACCTTTTTCTCTGAGGATATTAACGTTGACTGGACCCAATTGTTAAGAAAAATTATTACTTTTTCAAAAGTAACCGCTTCTGATGCCTGAGCTGTGTCGTCTTCTACTTGAAATAAGCTCAAATTCACAAATTTGTATGCCAGCTCCACCTTCCTGCAGATAATTCAAATATCAAAATAGTTAAACAAAAGTTGTATGTGCAATTTAACTATTTTTGTTATTACAATCCATATTTTCAACTCAAATTCATCCCGTCCCTAAACATATATGGTTTAAGCAAAATGTAACAATGAGATTGTCACTAAATAGTAACACTTTCATTAGGTCTCTCAGACATTCTTTAAAAGGTTTTAACGGTTAAAACTTTATCTTCATTATTTAGAAGCTTTATAGAAAAATTGACTTAACATCTACCTTTATACATATGTAGACATTGTATTTAGATTATGTAATCTAGCTCGCATTGATGACAATTTGCATAGAATAACTGAAACGGATGCTGATTTCCATTGTGAAAAATGGGCCATCACGGCACCATGTTATCAAATTAAAAACACCACGTTAGCTACTTTACACGCAAATTGCCCACCATGTGAGCTATCTTACATAATATACACTCCACGTGAGCATGTGTAACCTGATACACATTGCGGGTCAACTAATTGAAAAAAACAGATAACATCCTAACCAAATAGGCTAACTGGACACCGAGTCACATTTTACAAAAATACCATTAAGTGCTTATCTTAGAGTAAAACAACCAAACCGACAATTTTATCTACACATTCCAAACTACTTTTCTTCTATAAAAACAGGCAGGTAAGCACTTAAGTAAGCAATTCAAACACCTTCTTACAAAGCAATTTCAGATTGCTTTATCAAAACTGCATTTTGTCTATAGTCACTTTTTCTCAAATGGTTTGTCAAACACTATCTTCTACTTAGGGGGTGTTTGTGTTAGCTTATTTGATTGGTTTATGAGCTTATTGAAATCCTCATAAGCTTCAATTTTGGTGCTTATGAACTAATCAACTTGAGCTTATAGCTTATATAAGTTCATAAGCCCAAGTAGCTAACATAAACTATTAAAACTGAGCTTATGAGCTTATCGAATTTTCAATAAGCTCGTAAGCCCATCAAACATGCTTATTACACAAATTACTGCATTTTGCGGGGGTGTTTGCTTAAGCTTAGTTTTGGGCTTTTGAGCTTATTTGACTCTGCTTATATTTCACAAGACAATTTGTTTCTTGCTTATTTTTCAGCTTATCAGCTTATTTTCCATCTTTAAGTCATAATAAGCTCATAACTTAAAAATAAAAAAGCCCGAAAAATTGAACTTATGAAATATAAGCCAGCTCAAATAAGCTTATTAATCAGATAATCTCCCACAAAACACCCTCTAATAATAACATACTTGTTGACATTTATCTAAATTCAACATTACAAAATACACAAACCATGAAAAATGAAAAGAAAAAAGACTTCATACTTTTCGATATCGAGATTCTTATTATTAAGAGACAAAACCAACTGCAAATTCCTCCATGGACTCACATCTTCCACCAATTCACTTCCCTTTACATTACCCTCTTCTTTTTGTTCATTTGAAAAATCATTAGAGAGATTAATACGAGATGATTTTGAAGGTTTCTTTTTGTGGGTGTTGTTTGAATCTTCATGTTTTCGTTTCTTTTTTGTTTTTGAAGTGTTTTTGTCGCTTGATGTTGTTTGTGGGGACTGATAGTCCGCCATTGATGTTGTGTGTGTGTTTTTGAGGGTAAGGGTTTTTGTGTTTTGGTTTTAGGGGTTTATTGTTCTGTAAATGTAGGTTGAAGAAAGTGATGTTAGATTATTGGCCCTTTGAGATTGATAAAACCACCTTTTAAAACCATCTTCTTTTATTCTAGCATTTTAGTAATTTATCTTTGACAAAAATACACCGTTGGTCCCTAAACTTTCCAGAAAATATCGTCATGCACCCTAAGTTTGGAAAAACGTCGTGGTGCGTCCAAAACTTGTGTTTTTGAGGCCGATTGTGTCCTTTGACCTGTAATACTAAGGTCAACGTTCGTTTTGAGTTATATCATCAAGGGTATAATAGACCAAACACATTTTCCACTATATGTTAGTTAAATCTAACCCAAACACCTTTAACATCATCAAAGAACTTGGCATTCATCACCTTGTGTATGTATTACAGGCGTCGTTTGATGATAATTCTCAGTACAAAGAACTGAGACTGATCTTTTGGACCTGATGACTTAACTTGGATATCCATGGATAGATATGCGATTAAGGTGAATTTATGCGAGAGAATTTATGCAGAAAGGTTCACACATCCAAGGTACAAGGCTATCTGCAATACACTTAAGCCAATCAACCCTGTTTCCATTCTCTAATAACATCTTCATCATTGCTCATTTTATTCATATTGATCTGCCACATTGACATACTTGGAGTCTTTAACTGTCAAGCTTGTTAGTTTGAACCTTACTGAGTTTATAATAAGACCTGCCATTCCCCTTTTTCATCAGCAAACCGTCTTTTGTTTCTTTCTTACCACACTCTTGATTAGCTTGTTACATGGAAGGGAGCATATTCTGCTATATAATTATTTCATTCCAATCATCATACATAGTGTGCTTGTTGCACATACCTGACTTGTTGTCCGAAACAAACACTATCATTTATAGAAACAACAATACTCCTTGCTTGTTAGCCACACTTTTCTTTTTGATCACATTCATAATTTTTAGAATCTCACACAGACAAGTGTCATGTAAAATGCTTCTACATACAAAGACAAACTCACTTTTGATGATTTTTGTAGTTTCAGCTACACACGTTTATGAAAACTACAGTCGCTACCACATAAACCAAAAGTCATGTGCCAAATATTTAAGGTTTCAATAAGAGTCAATTCAAACTTTGAGAAAATACAAGTGTAATGGTAGTTCTATGGATAAAAGAGAATTAAAAATGCCATTCAATCTTCCACCAGTCAGGTCTAATGTGAAGAATGTAACACCCCCAATTCATGGTTGCAGCGGAATTCGAACTGGGTGTTACTTGACGGCACAATAGTCACAATAATAGAAAACGAACTCCAATTGAGTCGTTTTAAAAGGTTTATCATTCAAATTATATAAATATCAGAGATTACAAAATGAGGTCCCAGATGGTTCCATGTTTACAAATTACATTAATTGAGTTTTGAATGATAATAAAATTTATAGCCCTCTTGAGTATCCGTGTCCTTCCGTGCCATCCTTGATCGTCATGAACCTGAAATACATGCTTGAGAGGTCAACACAAAGGTTGAGTGGAATTCGTAGAGTTTAGTTAAATCGTTTGAACACAATAATCGTAGTGTGAGCTATAGACTCACACTCATAGTTAGAAAACAAAATCGTTATTTATTTCACTAAGCTCATGGAACCAAAACATTAACATCGAACCAACAAAATTGGCATTATAGAAGCCCTATCAAGGTACTTTTGCCGTTATACCGCTAAATCTCAAATATAGTGCATTTGTGTGAACTCATCGTTGCTCAACACAAATGGGATTCGTCAATCCCAATAGATCTATTCACAATATTCGCGCTCACTAAAGGTAGTGACTAATGGTTCATGATATAGGGACTTCGAACATGGCAATCGTTACTTAGTGATAATAAAACATCGTCGTGAAGCATACATTAGAAAGCATCGTGTTCGAGTAGAAAATAATAGCATGTATTTCCCCCATGGGTTTGTAAAATAGTTAAACAATAGAAAGTGGGGCTATGAACTCACCTTAAGTTATGTAGTGAGTAGTGAATGTGATGGTCGAATTGCGATGGTTTCTACGAGCAACCTATAATAGAATGTTGCGACTTAAGTTCGGAGTAAAGAATATAACGGAGTGCCAATATATATATCTTGCATTTAGTCCATGATGAGTTATGATGTATTTTTGTAAGTCTTTGAAAGAAAGATTTATGAATATGTATGTTTTGGTATATCGTTTACTACCGTTCGGGCTAACATATTTCAGAAGTCATGTTAGTAAGCGTTCGAGGAGCCAGGACACTTTAACTCGTAAATCCACAACTCATCTCGACGGCTTACGTAATGAACTCCTCACATGAAGCTCCCTACTATTGTAGTAGTTGATAAAGTATATAGATATAAGTTTTGATCCGAAAAAGTTACATGTCCGATATTTGTATAAACTTAGGAAAGTTTATAGTACATGAAGATTGTTATTAGGGGTAGTTTTATAAGTCTTGTGTGACCATTTGTCTTGGTAAAATCTCATGGTTTCCTTTTAGGTGAAGTAGATACAAATTGCTTGTTCCATATATCGCCAATTTCATTGTTTCATGTTTACGCCTTTGTAATTTTACTTGGTCATTTCGTCATGGCCTAGCCATGACCTTTGGTCCTTGTTCCAAGGTCATGATACACAACCTTGGCTCTAGCCATGGTGGGGGTCTTGGTTATAGGTCATAATACCTTTTATTCCTTTGAAAGTATGCCAATAACTTAGTGACTTAAAATATGTAAATAGCTGTTAAGAAAACTGAGAAATATCTCACTCAGAAGGAGTTTTCAAGGCTTGAGCCTCTTTGTTCCTGAATGAAAACGTGATTCCGGACAACTTTCGTGTTTTAACTTTTTCATGAATCGGACCAGAAAGGCCTCTTTTTGCGTGTTTTAGGTTCTGTCACAGAAATCACAGAAACATTTAGGCAGTTTTGCCGGAAATCTTTGGTAACTTCAAATCGCCATAACTTTTGACTCGTTTACTCTTTTTAGGTGGTTCAAATTGCTATGGTTTTCTTGTTAAGTCCTCTACTGTAATATGTAATAATCCAATATAAAATTTTTACCATTTTGATCAGGTTATACCAAGATATTCACTAGTTTGCTTGTTTTAGTAACTTGTTTCAATAAGTCATTACAACAACATCTTTTACTCATCATGATTCACCATGGACATAATCACAACACATAATATAGCAAGAATAACATATAAATGAGATGAACATGATAAATAAACAAGAATCATGTTAGGTTTAGGCTTACAACTTTAGGCTTTCTAATTAAAGAAAGGAGTAACTAGTAAGGAAATGGACTTTGATAGACAAGCTTCAACCCTTTTCACTTCAAGCAACCTTTCTACTCTTAGTATTCTTGAAAGATAGATGATAAAGGTTGAGGTGTATTGAGTAGATTTAAACTCAAGAGAAAACACCAAGTATGTTAGGGTTTGGAAGATTTTTGGTAGCTTATAATCAAACTAGGGTTTCTATACTTGAACTTCACTTGAACTTGCAAGATCTTGGAAGAAATTAAAGCTAAGGATGGAGTGTTTTGAGGTGTGTGGGTCGTTGGAATGGCCAAGGAAGGGGGGGGGGAGAGGGGCTTTTTATAGTCTCATGAGGAGGTTAGTTTCCTTAGGATATTTTCTTGCCAAAAACACATGTAAACCATCCAAGACCTCATGATACAAGATCAAGCCACCTCAAGGGTGACTCCCCCTCCCCTAAGTCGGTTCATTATGGATAAGGGGGGTGAGGTGTGCCTTGGATGATAAAAATCTAGATATTTGATGCATTTTGACTCCGGGAAATGCCAACCGTAAATGATTAGGCCTCAAAACGTAAAACCGGGTGTCGTAAAATTATGAAACTTTAAAGTATTGTTAGAAATGTTCATATAGTCCATAATAAAATATAAAATGAGTGGTAGGATCTATCGGGTGCCAAAACCCTGCTAAAAACTGGAAACACGGGTCTAAAACGCGTAATACGTAAAATGTACGAATTTTGCGTAAAACTGAGAAAAGTAAAATGTTACTTTTCTAATATGTTATAAATGATTTAAAATGACTTATAATGTCTAAACTGGGCTCAGTCTAGTGTCGGTTGGTGTTAAATGTCTTTTAGACATCAAACCGTAAGCCTAAAAATCACGAAATGACTTGTAACATCAAGTGATGATTTTTGGTCAATGGAGGAGGGAAAAATATGTTGACTTTATTCTAATAATTTTGAAAACTCAAAATGTCTTAGAAACTCGTTTCGTGGTCTAACGGTTAATCGCCCATTCGGTTAAGCGTGCTCATGTGAGAGTAGTACCGACATGGGTGACCTGCTGGGAAGTCTTTGGTCATGTTTTTCTCAGTCACGATTAATTCTCAATTAAATCATGAGTGTGTCAAACATTTTTCTGATGCGGGGTCACTTAACGCGGTCGAGTTTCGTTGTACGTAGAATTTCTGAATGACGTTTTACCCTAAAACGTGTAATTCCTTAATAACTTTCACGAAAATGATCTGACGAATGTCAAACATTTAATTTGCCATGGAAATGATTTATCACTCAAGAATATCAGATAAAAATCAACTTTCGGGAAAGTTTCGGGAAAAATGAATAGTAAAAGTGAATAGTGAAATTTTCCGGGAATGGTAATTAACCTGAAATTGCGAATTGTTACAGTCTCCACCCCTTACGGGGAACTTCGTCCCGAAGTTCTGTGTGCGTTATATGTTGGAGTGGTGTCGATAAAGATGTGTGGTTACTTATGAGGATGTAGTTTGATTTGTCGTTTCAGTGTATGGCGTAGAATGAGTTTACTTATGAGAAGTTTGTTCCTAAGAAAACATACAGGTGACTGCTCCCAGCATAACATGATCCCTCCTGAATTAGACATAGGTGATCAGGCTATGTATAATTTAGGACCGATAATGTGATGTTCGGTTTAGTCACGTAGTATTCAATCTTGTAAGGCTGATGAGTTTGCTTGTGGTGTAACTAAAGATGATTTGAGCTTTAAAAGTGCATCAAGATCAGAAAGTGAGCTTGTGGAATTAAGGGTTGTGAAGATGATGATGGTGATAAGGTTAAGAAGGTTTGTGTTCTTCATTTTGGTATGTTGAGATTTAGTGGTTTGTGATGAAAGTTGGAAATGAAGGCATGATATTGATTTATAGGGTGGTATCATCGAAGTGATTTTTCTAAGATGTGGTAGAATATCTTGGAGTAAAATGATATGAAACAATAAAGTGATAACAAATTAGCTTGAAGTAAAATTTGTTGAATGGTTTATAAGATAACTGAGTAAGTCACAAAGAATGGTAATAGTCTGCTAAACAATCAAATTGGTTTGGAGATAGAAAGTACAATAGATGAGAATTATCACAAAGAGTCGTTTATTGAACATTAAATATTCTTAAGTCATAAAAACTCCCATTACTAGGGATAACATACACATAGTACAACAGAGTGCATAAATAAATATGACTGCTAAGTTCTAAACTTCATTGTTCTGCAGTGTTGTTGAGATTCTGATAAGCCCCTTCTCTTCTTATCATGTATGCTCACCCTTGGTTGTCTTCAACTTGTTGACCTTGGTTTTGGGGACATTGGTTCTTGTAATGTCCACTTTCTCCACACCCGAAGCATATAACTATCGGTTGTGTGTTGCTACCGGTAGCTATATCCTTGACTCTACAATCTCTGGCAAGGTGTCCAGTGTTCTGACAGTTGCGACACTTAGCCGGGCAAGGACCTGAGTGGTGGAAGTTACACTTATTGCATAGTGGAGCATTCCCGGTATATCCTGAGCCTCTAGTTGGTGCAGCCATATAAGCCTTTGTGGTCTCTTGTCTTTTGTTTTGCGGGTTGTTGTTTTGAGTTTGGTTGTTGTTGTTATTGTTGTTACTTCCATGGTTACCATCCCATGGTCGCTTGTTGTTGTTGTTCCTATTGTTGTTACTGTAGTTGGAATTGTTGGGGTTATTGGTATTGCTGGCGTTGTTGGTGTTGTTGTTGGTTTGCTTTCGGGTTTCTGTCATTCGTATCACTTGGTCCATGAGGCTGCAGGACATCCGCATAGCTTCATCTAGTTCCGTTGGATTTGCCGAAGTTACATGCCCTTGTATGCTGGATGGAAGTCCCCAGATATATCTTTCCAACAATTTTTCCTTTGGAGAAACCATTGTTGGACAAAGTATCCTTAATTCTTGAAATCGACGATTGTAGGTTATGATATCATGTCCCTTAACCGTATGATCCCAGAATTCAACCTCCAACTTCTGTATTTCACTGCGAGGACAGTATTCCTTGATCATCATTTGTTTCAAATTAGCCCAAGTAATTTTGTAGGCATTCTCAATGCCCATGGGTTGAGCAATTGAGTTCCACCAGGACAACGCCTCATTCAACAGAGTACTCGTGGCATACTGAACTTTATCGTCCTTGGTACATTTACTAACCAAGAACACCGACTCCGCCTTTTCGAACCAACGGGTCAAACCTACAACCCCTTCAGTACCCTTGAATTTGAGGGGTTCACATTTCAGGTAGGAAATGAACGAGCAACCCATTGGTACTGTAGTAACATTGGTCACAGGAGGGGTAGTTCCTCCAAGGTTAAGACTGGCAATTCTGGCAGCCTCTGCAGCTATAGCAACTTCCGCAGCAGTGGCGGCTTCTGCGGCTGCTGCAGCATCAGCAGCACCAGCAGCTGTGGTGGCTTCGGCAGCTGCTGCAGCTGCTGCAGCCACGGCTGCTCGTTCCGTGATAAGTGCTGCATTGATACTATCCTTTACCAGTTTGCGGATGGCGGCTTGCGTCATTGTTGGTGGTGTTTGTTTCTTTGGCGCCATAATTCTATTGTTCGAAAGATACATTGTAATTAGAGAGTTGTGAGATGAGCACAATTTTTGATAGGAAATGATAGAATAATTGTGTTGAAGATTTAAAGGCATAACACATGATAGTATAAAACAAGAGTTTTATTCGTACAACGTTGGTTGATTTACAAAATCGAAATTTATTACAAGCTTCTTCAAAATTTACTAACTGATACTTTCAGTTTAGTAGTACAAAAGTTAACTAGTATCCTCATACTAGTCTATTGTGGATTTAGAAGGTCCGAGCAGCTCTGATTGATCGGCAACTTCTTGGTTTAGTGTGTCATAGAGGTACGAGTCGATGAAATTTGAGAAGCTGTAGTTTTCATGTTGACTTTCTTGTTCGATCGATGGTGGTCGAGGTACAATCCATAGTGAGTGATCCAATTCATCACATGTAGGGATATCAAAGGGAAGTGATAGTGGTGGTGGTAATGGTTCTAGTACATATTCGTATTCATTATCCTCTTCTTCGTCGATTGAATCTTCGAAAAGTTCTTCTTCGTCATCAGAAGCGAAGGCATTTACAAAGTCAAATCCGAACTCGGGTGAGGGTGGTAAGACTTGGAAGTTATTAGGTAGAGTGGGCACATAATCGGGAGAAGTGGGTATGCACATGATTTCTATAAGAAGAATTACAATGTTAATATAATTCTATCGTTTATGGGGAGTGCTCAAAATATGGCAAGCATATATATAGCAATATACTAATATGTTTATGTAGCCTAACTTGCATAATAAGTCCATAATCGTCTGGAGGATGGAAGGCACGAAGAGCGGAAGGCTATAAAAATGGTTTTGCTTGTAATTGTAGTTATAGTTTAGGTCTCAATTAGACCCGTTTCTCTATAACCATGGCTCTGGTACCAATCTGTAACACCCCCAATTCATGGTTGCAGCGGAATTCGAACTGGGTGTTACTTGACGGCACAATAGTCACAATAATAGAAAACGAACTCCAATTGAGTCGTTTTAAAAGGTTTATCATTCAAATTATATAAATATCAGAGATTACAAAATGAGGTCCCAGATGGTTCCATGTTTACAAATTACATTAATTGAGTTTTGAATGATAATAAAATTTATAGCCCTCTTGAGTATCCGTGTCCTTCCGTGCCATCCTTGATCGTCATGAACCTGAAATACATGCTTGAGAGGTCAACACAAAGGTTGAGTGGAATTCGTAGAGTTTAGTTAAATCGTTTGAACACAATAATCGTAGTGTGAGCTATAGACTCACACTCATAGTTAGAAAACAAAATCGTTATTTATTTCACTAAGCTCATGGAACCAAAACATTAACATCGAACCAACAAAATTGGCATTATAGAAGCCCTATCAAGGTACTTTTGCCGTTATACCGCTAAATCTCAAATATAGTGCATTTGTGTGAACTCATCGTTGCTCAACACAAATGGGATTCGTCAATCCCAATAGATCTATTCACAATATTCGCGCTCACTAAAGGTAGTGACTAATGGTTCATGATATAGGGACTTCGAACATGGCAATCGTTACTTAGTGATAATAAAACATCGTCGTGAAGCATACATTAGAAAGCATCGTGTTCGAGTAGAAAATAATAGCATGTATTTCCCCCATGGGTTTGTAAAATAGTTAAACAATAGAAAGTGGGGCTATGAACTCACCTTAAGTTATGTAGTGAGTAGTGAATGTGATGGTCGAATTGCGATGGTTTCTACGAGCAACCTATAATAGAATGTTGCGACTTAAGTTCGGAGTAAAGAATATAACGGAGTGCCAATATATATATCTTGCATTTAGTCCATGATGAGTTATGATGTATTTTTGTAAGTCTTTGAAAGAAAGATTTATGAATATGTATGTTTTGGTATATCGTTTACTACCGTTCGGGCTAACATATTTCAGAAGTCATGTTAGTAAGCGTTCGAGGAGCCAGGACACTTTAACTCGTAAATCCACAACTCATCTCGACGGCTTACGTAATGAACTCCTCACATGAAGCTCCCTACTATTGTAGTAGTTGATAAAGTATATAGATATAAGTTTTGATCCGAAAAAGTTACATGTCCGATATTTGTATAAACTTAGGAAAGTTTATAGTACATGAAGATTGTTATTAGGGGTAGTTTTATAAGTCTTGTGTGACCATTTGTCTTGGTAAAATCTCATGGTTTCCTTTTAGGTGAAGTAGATACAAATTGCTTGTTCCATATATCGCCAATTTCATTGTTTCATGTTTACGCCTTTGTAATTTTACTTGGTCATTTCGTCATGGCCTAGCCATGACCTTTGGTCCTTGTTCCAAGGTCATGATACACAACCTTGGCTCTAGCCATGGTGGGGGTCTTGGTTATAGGTCATAATACCTTTTATTCCTTTGAAAGTATGCCAATAACTTAGTGACTTAAAATATGTAAATAGCTGTTAAGAAAACTGAGAAATATCTCACTCAGAAGGAGTTTTCAAGGCTTGAGCCTCTTTGTTCCTGAATGAAAACGTGATTCCGGACAACTTTCGTGTTTTAACTTTTTCATGAATCGGACCAGAAAGGCCTCTTTTTGCGTGTTTTAGGTTCTGTCACAGAAATCACAGAAACATTTAGGCAGTTTTGCCGGAAATCTTTGGTAACTTCAAATCGCCATAACTTTTGACTCGTTTACTCTTTTTAGGTGGTTCAAATTGCTATGGTTTTCTTGTTAAGTCCTCTACTGTAATATGTAATAATCCAATATAAAATTTTTACCATTTTGATCAGGTTATACCAAGATATTCACTAGTTTGCTTGTTTTAGTAACTTGTTTCAATAAGTCATTACAACAACATCTTTTACTCATCATGATTCACCATGGACATAATCACAACACATAATATAGCAAGAATAACATATAAATGAGATGAACATGATAAATAAACAAGAATCATGTTAGGTTTAGGCTTACAACTTTAGGCTTTCTAATTAAAGAAAGGAGTAACTAGTAAGGAAATGGACTTTGATAGACAAGCTTCAACCCTTTTCACTTCAAGCAACCTTTCTACTCTTAGTATTCTTGAAAGATAGATGATAAAGGTTGAGGTGTATTGAGTAGATTTAAACTCAAGAGAAAACACCAAGTATGTTAGGGTTTGGAAGATTTTTGGTAGCTTATAATCAAACTAGGGTTTCTATACTTGAACTTCACTTGAACTTGCAAGATCTTGGAAGAAATTAAAGCTAAGGATGGAGTGTTTTGAGGTGTGTGGGTCGTTGGAATGGCCAAGGAAGGGGGGGGGGGAGAGGGGCTTTTTATAGTCTCATGAGGAGGTTAGTTTCCTTAGGATATTTTCTTGCCAAAAACACATGTAAACCATCCAAGACCTCATGATACAAGATCAAGCCACCTCAAGGGTGACTCCCCCTCCCCTAAGTTGGTTCATTATGGATAAGGGGGGTGAGGTGTGCCTTGGATGATAAAAATCTAGATATTTGATGCATTTTGACTCCGGGAAATGCCAACCGTAAATGATTAGGCCTCAAAACGTAAAACCGGGTGTCGTAAAATTATGAAACTTTAAAGTATTGTTAGAAATGTTCATATAGTCCATAATAAAATATAAAATGAGTGGTAGGATCTATCGGGTGCCAAAACCCTGCTAAAAACTGGAAACACGGGTCTAAAACGCGTAATACGTAAAATGTACGAATTTTGCGTAAAACTGAGAAAAGTAAAATGTTACTTTTCTAATATGTTATAAATGATTTAAAATGACTTATAATGTCTAAACTGGGCTCAGTCTAGTGTCGGTTGGTGTTAAATGTCTTTTAGACATCAAACCGTAAGCCTAAAAATCACGAAATGACTTGTAACATCAAGTGATGATTTTTGGTCAATGGAGGAGGGAAAAATATGTTGACTTTATTCTAATAATTTTGAAAACTCAAAATGTCTTAGAAACTCGTTTCGTGGTCTAACGGTTAATCGCCCATTCGGTTAAGCGTGCTCATGTGAGAGTAGTACCGACATGGGTGACCTGCTGGGAAGTCTTTGGTCATGTTTTTCTCAGTCACGATTAATTCTCAATTAAATCATGAGTGTGTCAAACATTTTTCTGATGCGGGGTCACTTAACGCGGTCGAGTTTCGTTGTACGTAGAATTTCTGAATGACGTTTTACCCTAAAACGTGTAATTCCTTAATAACTTTCACGAAAATGATCTGACGAATGTCAAACATTTAATTTGCCATGGAAATGATTTATCACTCAAGAATATCAGATAAAAATCAACTTTCGGGAAAGTTTCGGGAAAAATGAATAGTAAAAGTGAATAGTGAAATTTTCCGGGAATGGTAATTAACCTGAAATTGCGAATTGTTACAAAGAAAACTATCAAACACTTAATTTATTTGCACTATAAACGACTCCACTCTTTAATGTTAATGTCGGACAGTTACATATTATGCCTTCTTTATTTGCACCATAAATGACTCCACTCTTGTCTTATTCAGATGGGGAACCCTCCAATAACCAAAGAATCAATTTTCTTATTCCAGCTATTCCAAATAATCAATTGCCGAAGTCATCTTTCTTTTTAGCCGCATTAATTACATAATTAGGTTCCCTTAATATTACTTGGAATTTCACATTTCTACTTGTTTTGTTTTTCAGAAGGAGTTTGTGACTTACATTGTTGCCCAAGTTTTGCACAAACCACCTGTTAGCATAACATCAGTTGAACTCATAGGCGATCCAAGAACCTGAAATGACCCACTAGCTGCATAAATCTGTTCAAACATCATCCTCCGATTTTGCAGACCATTTTGGATCTTTTGCAGACTAGCTTTCATGAAGTAACGACTACTAATTTATAATGTAGCATCTCGGTGTGCGTATTTCCTGTAAATTGCTATATATGAATCATGAACGGGAAATGTGAGGTGGCACAAAGTGCGTATTTTCTAGCCTCCAGATATCTCAATAGAGTTTGATGCTAAAAAAAAGTCATTTAGTATACCTTAATTTAACACAAACAAATCTATCCATGGATATCCAAGTTAACTCATTATAGGCTAATAAAATTGACACTGAGTTCGCATATCTATCCATGGATATCCAAGTTAAGTCATCAGGTCCAAAAGATCAGTCTCAGTTCTTTGTACTGAGACTTATCATCAAATGACGTCTGCAATACATACACAAGGTGATGAATGCCAAGTTCTTTGATGATGTTAAAGGTGTTTGGGTTAGATTTAACTAACATATAGTGAAAAATGTGTTTGGTCTATTATACCCTTGATAATATAACTCAAAACGGACGTTGACCTTAGTATTACAGGTCAAAGGATGCAATCGGCCTCAAAAACACAAGTTTTGGACACACCACGACGTTTTTCCAAACTTAGGGTGCATGACGATATTTTCTGAAAAGTTTAGGGACCAACAGTGTATTTTTGTCTTTATTTTTTGATGGAAACGAGTAGAGCCGAACTCAAGTCTATAGAGCTCGAGCTAGTTTATAGGAGTAGTTATAAGGATCGAGCTCAATTTGAGCTTTATATTTTTAGCTTGGTTTCGGCTTGTAACTAATTTCACATAGCTCGAATTAAACTTAACAATTAAGCACACGAGGCTTGAGCTTGTTTATACATAGTTATACACTAGACGAGTACCCGTGCATAGCAACGGTATTTTCTATCGACAATAATTATAGTGATATTTTGATTACACAAAACATTTAACCATTATAATAGTAGACTTTTAGATTGGTATAGTTGTCTAGTCTTTAGCAACCTCTAATAGTCCAAGTATTGGGAATCAAAAAGATACATTGTAATAGGGTTGTAGCTATCACTAATCTACTTTGTAAAGGTTCTTATAAAATTCAAAACCACTAAACCTTAAAAGTAAGTGTTCTAAACTTTCAATTTTTCAAATTTAAATTTTCAAATGTCAAGCCTTACAAATGATCCGGGCAAAACAACCAAAACCATAATTCGGCAGGATGTGGCCATTTGCGCCCAAATCAACGAAAACCAAAAATTACCGGCATAGTTTTAGCATTTCATACTCCATTGTTTTATCTATAAATACATATTGCTTGGGTTATAGATGATGGCTGTCAAGATTCAAATAACTCAAACTACGTAACACAAAATAATTGAAAGACAAATCCTTTCTCCATTTCTACTCCCAATATTTTAGTTGTTGTGACCCATTAAAAAAATATCTTTAGGTACATTTTTTTTCTTTTGCATGCATTGTTTTCAATAATAAAGTGATTAAAACTAAAAACTCACAAGATTTTCATTTAGTGTAAAACACTAAAAAAATGGTATGCCAACTTTCCCGTTAGTATTCATCATTTTATCAAAATATGAGTTTCATAACATTTATCGTATGTTTAAATTTGGAATCTGATAAAAGTCTGTCAAGTTGCCTCATTTCATGCACATATAATTATTCAAACATATCTTAAAAGTTACTCCTAATACTTAATACCTAAGAAATTTAATACTACTTAGCAAAATCTCAAGGTCATAGCATCATTTTATAACAATCCCAAAATTTTAAAACAAAAAATATATAACAAATATCAAAAAATTATATACATTTTATCAAAAAAAAAAATACAAAATAAATGAATTTAGCCAAAAGATTAGTGCTAGATTCCTTGAGTCGATTTCGGCAGTCGATACCATTTCTTGCATTAAGAATTGGCCACAAAAAAAAAAAAAAAAAAAACAAAAAAAAAACCATAAATTACATATCAATTTCTTTACCAAAAAATAAACAAAACTGCCCAAACTTTAGAAATTAGAACATAAAGATCTGAGGGGGAAAAATCTAAAGAACCTAACCTATAATGAAAAGATTACATCAAAAGATTTGCAAGAGGGCTATGGTTCCATGTGACGTTGGTTAAAGGGAAGTACCTACCAAAATCAATAAACTCTATTAACATATAAAAAAATTAACAAAACAAGTTACGAATCTGAGAAACAAACCTCAAAAAAATCGACGATGATGTGGTGACTAGTGAGATGGGATGATAGATTAGTTGTGTGCTTCGTGTGAGATGAAAGATGGATGAGAGAAAAAGTGGTTACATGTGTGTTTTGGTGTGAAATAATGTGAAAGAAGGATGGCTATTATATATATTATTAAATAAATGTGTTGCCTATAATAGTGTCCAGCAAATCGTGTCCTGCAATACACCCATTCATTGAAAAAGATTTGTGCCAGCCGAAGTTTTATTTTGCATTGCAATTACAATAGTTTCCATTATTAAGTTTTGCAGTTTCACTTTATATGGTTTCCTTTTGCATGTTTGTTTCCTGATTTTGCATGGTGCCATCTTTTTTTATATGGTTTACTTTTGCATGGTTCCTAGGTTTTATATTGTTTCCTTAATATAGTGACAAGGGTAATTTGGGGATTGACCAAAAGTTAAGGAGTTCACTTTTCACCTTGACTCTTTTGACATTATAAGTAGTAAAGATATATACTTTTATGGCTCAGTTAGAAACGTAATCCGGTTCATTTAGAGGATCATGAGCCTAGTATATCTTTATATATAAAGCTCGGTCTTGAGTTTTTAGGATCATGAGCCTAGTAGATCTTCATATATAAAGCTCGGTATTGAGCTCGACTATTTTATGATCACTAACTTAGGCTTGAGCGCGTTTCACGCTTTTACCGTCCTGATCCCAAAATTTTCACGAGTGGCTTGACTTATTTCCACCTTAAGATTTTGTATATTGAGATGTTAACTATCTGAACTCAACGTCGGTAATTGGGGCTCAGTTCATTTTACAATTGCTTGCCTTAATCTCGTTAGACTCATCAAGCTGAAGTGATTAAAAGAGCTTTCGCATGCATCAAGCTGAAGTGATTAAAAGAGCTTTCGCATGCTGAGTAAAGTATTAGTTTTTGAAGCTTGGCTCGTGAAATTAATCGAGCACTGATTTTTGTTCAAGCTTTAGTTCGGAAATTCTATAGATCAACCTGAGTTACACGAGCTAGAGTAGCCTAATTGTTACTCGTATTTGAAAAATAACTTGAATTTTTTTTGTGAGGTTTAAACATTAGACATATTGATTTGGGTCTCGTCTAAGCTATGCTATAAACCTATACTTGAACACATTTGGATATTGAAAGTTATAGAATATCGGCTTTGGTTAACTAGAAGTTCGGGTAATCGGTTCTTTTTAGGTAAGTTGGAACAAATAAAATTAGCATAAGATGGCAAAAGTTGAAAATAATAATAATAAAAGTAATAGCTAATCCAAACACAATCGATAAGAACAAACCTTCTAAACATATATGATTGGCTCCAAACGGTCAACCTAATTAACCAGGTGAATGGTCAACAGGGTCAAACTGCCTAGAGTCAATGCTCCGCGGAATATAGGGTTTCCCCGGGTCGTTATGTCTCGACGAGGTGTGAATTGTTATCAAACGGGTTTGTGATCGGGTGAATTTGGATAGAAAAGGGTTATGAGTGAGTGATTGATCTAAACTAAAGGAATATAAGACAAAATACCTTAAATGAGCTAGGAGAATGATTACGCGAAAGTAGAACACTTAAAAACGTTTAAAATCTAAAAACGCGTACGTTTACATTTAAAATAACGTAAACGTATAAAATAAACCGCGAGTTTTGAGCTACGCTAACCCTACGGACATGAAAATTATATTTTTACGATCCTAATGATAAAAGGAAATTTTGAGAAAAAGAAAATATTTTTTTTTGACTTTTTAATATTTTTTTATGAATTAAAAACTAAATTAAAGCAATAAATGATTTAAAAATATCTAAACTATTCGGAAAAATTTAAAAACAAATTTGGGAACTAAATTAACCTAACACTGATCTATGGAAAATATGAGGTGGGGGGACACAATAGTAATAAGCAGTGAAATAAGCAAACTAAAAGCAGGTAATTTAAATAAGCTAAAACAATTACAACTACTTTAAATATTTAGTAAAGGAAGGAACAACAACAAGTATACAAGAGCTCAGATGGTTATGTGGTGGAGTTTTGGGTCAGTTTTGGAGCAGCAGGTCAGGGGTTCGAATCCCCTTGACCACTCTTTTTACAAAACTTTTTTTTTTCATTTTTTTTTCTTTTACAAACTACTTTAACACACGAAAAGGAGCAATTGTTGTAACTAAGACATTTTATAAAACCTAATAAATAAGCAGATTGAAAAGCAATTCGAAAGCAGTTTACTCTTTATATGTGATTGATGCCAAACCACCTAACTTAAATTAACCAAAGAATGGTCAACTAAGTCAAATAGCCTAGATCAATGCTCCGGGTAATATAGTGTATCACCGGGTCGTTAAATCCCGTTGAGGTGTGAAATGTAACTATAGCGTGTTCGTAATCGGGTGTTATTCACAGAAAAAGGGGTTGTTGTGAAAATTATTTGGAAATTATAACCAAAAATAGCTTAGGAAAGCTATGTGAATGGTTACGGGAATTTGGAGTACGAAGATTCGAGCTAAACCTAAAAATGTACGTTTTAATTAAACAAACGTAATCGGACGAATAAAACAAAAAGTACAACTGGAGGACTGAGAGGGGTAAAAGTGTAAATTTGATATTTTTACAATCCTATTAATTAAAGAAACTTTTAAGAAAAATAAAAAGTATTTTTACACTATTTAATTATTTAATATTAATTATTTACTAATTATCTATTTAATACTAATTAACTAATTAGAATTATTAAAAATACTAAAAAGACTTAGAAAATTAAGAAAATTTTTATAAATCTAATTAACCATTACAGGAATCCTAAAAAATTATAAAAAGTTAATTTTATGTATTTTTAACCTAATTAACTAATTATTATTCTATTTATTAATTAATATCTAGTTAAACTATTTAAATTATGAAAACTATTAAATGAACAGTAAAAATTCTAGAAAAATTTATAAAAATGTTTTAACTAAAATAAAAGCTATAAAAATTATAAAAACTAGGTTATACTATTTAAAAATTAATTATGCTATTTAATTGATTAATATTAATTAAAACTAAATTAAACTAGAATTAA